>CM026398.1:20957572-20985431 GCA_014843695.1 Archivesica marissinica
TGGAGGAACACCCTTGCTGCATGGAGGAACACCCTTGCACCTGGAGGAACACCCTTGCTGCCTGGAGGAACACCCTTGCTGCATGGAGGAACACCCTTGCATCTGGAGGAACACCCTTGCATCTGGAGGAACAACATTGCTGTATGGAGGAACACCCTTGCTATCTGGAGGAACACACTTACTGCCTGGAGGAACACCCTTGCACCTGGAGGAACAACATTGCTGTCTGGAGGAACACCCTTGCTGCCTGGAGAAACACCATTGCTGCCTGGAGGAACACCCTTGCTGCCTGGAGGAACAGCCTTGCTGCCTGGAGGAACATCCTTGCTGCCTGGAGGAACAGCCTTGCTGCCTGGAGGAACACCATTGCTGCCTGGAGGAACAGCCTTGCTGCCTGGAGGAACAGCCTTGCTGCCTGGAGGAACACCCTTGCTGCCTGGAGGAACACCTTGCGCGCCTGGAGGAACACCCTTGCACCTGGAGGAACACCCTTGCTGCCTGGAGGAACACCCTTGCTGCCTGGAGGAACAACCTTGCGCCTGGAGGAACAACCTTGCTGCCTGGAGGAACACCCTTGCACCTGGAGGAACAACCTTGCTGCCTGGAGGAACGCCCTCTGCCTGGAGGAACACCCTTGCTGCCTGGAGGAACACCCTTGCTGCCTGGAGAACACCAGCCTCTGCCTGCCTGGAGGAACACCTTGCTGCCTGGAGGAACACCCTTGCACCTGGAGGAACAACCTTGCTGCGTGGAGGAACACCCTTGCGCAGGAGGAACACCCTTGCTGCCTGGAGGAACAGCCTTGCTGCCTGGAGGAACAGCCTTGCTGCCTGGAGGAACACCCTTGCACCAGGAGGAACACCCTTGCACCTGGATGAACAGCCTTGCTGTCTGGAGGAACAGCCTTGCTGCCTGGAGGAACACCCTTGCTGCCTGGAGGAACACCCTTGCTGCATGAGGAACAGCCTTGCTGCCTGGAGGAATACCCTTGCACCAGGAGGAACACCCTTGCTGTCTGGAGGAACACCCTTGCATCTGGAGGAACACCCTTGCTGCCTGGAGGAACACCCTTGCTGCCTGGAGGAACACCCTTGCTGCCTGGAGGAACCCCTTGCTGCCTGGAGGAACACCCTTGCTGCCTGGAGGAACACCCTTGCTGCCTGGAGGAACACCCTTGCTGCCTGGAGGAACAGCCTTACTGCCTGGATGAACACCTTTGCTGCCTGAAGGAACACCCTTGCTGCCTGGAGGAACACCCTTGCTGCCTGGAGGAACACCCTTGCTGCCTGGAGGAACACCCTTGCACCAGGAGTAACAGCATTGCTGCCTGGAGGAACACCCTTGCAGAACCACCTTCCACAAGTCATGCTGTATAGCTTACTCACTACCCTATATGGGATCCGCTCATGCTGCAATTACGGGCAAGTACTATTTGGAGTCTGTGACCACAACCTCGAGGAATCATGACAGTTTGGTTACTGTCGGCTAATATATATTAGTGCGCATGCAGGCTCTAAGATACACATATAAATAACTGGTTCTACATTGGTGGATTATGGCACAACGGCAGACAGTGTCAATTTTTGCAAGGGGTCAACTTCATATATTAGCAATTTAGGTAAAGGATCTTTGGTGATAATCTGTGTGAAATTATTTTTCATTTTGGCCATTGGTTTAAGAGATTAGTTCTTAAATAATTGTTTGGTTGTCATGGTAACCAGATTTCTGCACAGTTCACTTAGCGAAGTAGGTAAATAATAATAATAATAAAGACTTTATTTAACGAGAGTACTCATTTAACAAAAGTTAATATACCAGGGCCTAGGGGTCGCCCAAGGATCAAATTACAAGAAGTGGTTTCAAATCGTTGAAATGAGATGTTGTTTGTAGCAAATGTGAACAGACAGATGCTGGATGCACAACAACCGGCCTACAGGTATACTAGTTGCTTACAATGTGAACAGACAGATGCTGGATGCACCACAACCGGCCTACAGGTATACTAGTTGCTTACAATGTGAACAGACATATGCTGGATGCACCACAACCGGCCTACATGTATACTAGTTGCTTACAATGTGAACAAACAGATGCTGGATGCACCACAACCGGCCTACAGGTATACTAGTTGCTTACAATGTGAACAGACAGATGCTGGATGCACCACAACCGGCCTACATGTATACTAGTTGCTTACAATGTGAACAGACATATGCTGTATGCACCACAACCGGCCTACATGTATACTAGTTGCTTACAATGTGAACAGACAGATGCTGGATGCACCACAACCAGCCTACAGGTATACTAGTTGCTTACAATGTGAACAGACATATGCTGGATGCACCACAACCGGCCTACAGGTATACTAGTTGCTTACAATGTGAACAGACAGATGCTGGATGCACCACAACCGGCCTACATGTATACTAGTTGCTTACAATGTGAACAGACAGATGCTGGATGCACCACAACCGGCCTACAGGTATACTAGTTGCTTACAATGTGAACAGACAGATGCTGGATGCACCACAACCGGCCTACATGTATACTAGTTGCTTACAATGTGAACAGACAGATGCTGGATGCACCACAACCAGCCTACAGGTATACTAGTTGCTTACAATGTGAACAGACAGATGCTGGATGCACCACAACCGGCCTACATGTATACTAGTTGCTTACAATGTGAACAGACAGATGCTGTATGCACCACAACCGGCCTACATGTATACTAGTTGCTTACAATGTGAACAGACAGATGCTGGATGCACCACAACCGGCCTACATGTATACTAGTTGTTTACAATGTACCATGTGTATAGCTTGAGTCTCATTGAGAAACTGATCTGTGGCAGCCATTTTATATCAGCAATATTTTATTTTGCTTTCATTCAAAATGATGATGATGAAGATAATACATGTACAGTAAAAGTAGCCCAACTGTGTGGGAGAAATAGAAGTTCAGATTCGGACATGGATATCAGATTCGGACATGGATATCAGATTCGGACATGGATATCAGATTTGGACATGGATATCAGATTCGGACATGGATATCAGATTCAGATTGTAGTCATTTATATCTACTAGTTACTGTGATGCTCCAAGTGGCAGTCATCTTTCACAATTTTCAACTGGACCATTTTAACTACTGGTATTTTTTATCTACAAGTCGCCACAATGCTCCATCCTGGATAACATCAAACCAACCAAATAACTGACCAAGTAGCTTTACACATGTTGTTTGAAGCAACTGACCAAGTAGCTTTACACATGTTGGTTGAAGCAACTGACCAAGTAGCTTTACACATGTTGGTTGAAGCAACTGACCAAGTAACTTTACACATGTTGGTTGAAGCAACTGACCAAGTAGCTGTACACATGTTGGTTGAAGCAACTGACCAAGTAGCTTTACACATTTGTTTGAAGCAACTGACCAACTAGCTTTACACATGTTGGTTGAAGCAACTGACCAAGTAACTTTACACATGTTGGTTGAAGCAACTGACCAAGTAGCTTTACACATGTTGGTTGAAGCAACTGACCAAGTAGCTTTACACATGTTGTTTGAAGCAACTGACCAAGTAGCTTTACACATGTTAGTTGAAGCAACTGACCATCAGACAAGAATACAAACACATTAGACAAGAATACAAACACATCAGACAACAATACAAACACATCAGACAACAATACAAACACATCAGACAAGAATACAAACACATCAGACAAGAATACAAACACATCAGACAACAATACAAACACATCAGACAACAATACAAACACATCAGACAACAATACAGACACGAATACAAAACACATCAGACAACAATACAAACACATCAGACAAGAATACAAACACATCAGACAAGAATACAAACACAAATCAGACAAGAATACAAACACATCAGACAAGAATACACACACATCAGACAACAATACAAACACATCAGACAACAATACAAACACATCAGACAACAATACAAACACATCAGACAACAATACAAACACATCAGACAAGAATACAAACACATCAGACAAGACTACAGACAAGAATACAAACACATCAGACAAGAATACAAACACATCAGACAAGAATACAAACACAGCAGACAACAATACAGACAAGAATACAAACACATCAGACAAGAATACAAACACATCAGACAAGAATACAAACACATCAGACAAGAATACAAACACATCAGACAACAATACACTGAATACAGACAAGAATACAAACACATCAGACAACAATACAAACACATCAGACAACAATACAAACACATCAGACAAGAATACAAACACATCAGGCAACAATACAAACACACATCAGACAAGAATACAAACACATCAGACAAGAATACACACACATCAGACAACAATACAAACACATCAGACAAGAATACAAACACATCAGACAAGAATACAAACACATCAGACAAGACTACAGACAAGAATACAAACACATCAGACAACAATACAAACACATCAGACAAGACTACAGACAAGAATACAAACACATCAGACAAGAATACAAACACATCAGACAAGAATACAAACACAGCAGACAAGAATACAGACAAGAATACAAACACATCAGACAACAATACAAACACATCAGACAAGAATACAAACACATCAGACAAGAATACAAACACATCAGGCAACAATACAAACACATCAGACAAGAATACAAACACATCAGACAACAATACAAACACATCAGACAACAATACACTGAATACAGACAAGAATACAAACACATCAGACAACAATACAAACACATCAGACAAGAATACAAACACATCAGACAACAATACAGACAACAATACAAACACATCAGACAAGAATACAAACACATCTGACAACAAACACAGACAACAATACAAACACATCAGACAAGAATACAAACACATCAGACAAGAATACAAACACATCAGACAAGAATACAAACACATCAGACAACAATACAGACACATCAGACAACAATACAAACACATCTGACAACAAACACAGACTACAATACAAACACATCAGACAACAATACAAACACATCAGACAACAATACAGACACATCAGACAACAATACAGACACATCAGACAACAATACAGATACATCAGACAATACAAACACATCAGACAACAATACAAACACATCAGACAACAATACACACATCAGACAACAATACAGACACATCAGACAACAATACAGACACATCAGACAACAATACAGATACATCAGACAACAATACAGATACATCAGACAACAATACAGACACATCAGACAACAATACAGACACATCAGACAACAATACAGACACATCAGACAACAATACAAATACATCAGACAACAATATTTGCATTGGGATATTTTAGACTCTCAATGACTCCTTTACCAAACTTATATTCCAGAAACTCTCGAACATTATTTGGAGAAGATGCACTCAAACCTGCAAACTGAATTCTGTGGAGAGGTTTCAGAAAATGCTCAGGGAATTCCGTATCTTGTCTATGGGTTTTAAACCATGTATTCTTAGTCATCATGCCATTTTTAGGATAAAATGGAAATATATCAACATGTAAATGGTTTGTGTCACTGTATTGTACTCTATAAAACTCCCCTTCAATGGCCTTCTCCCATGAATATCCGGCCTCGTCGATGAAGGCTTCTTGAGAAAGTTTCATAAGCTGGTTGCATTTAATAATATCCTCTTTATAAATACCAATATCGATGTCATAATCCCAGGGTATAATGTCCCTCCTACGAGCTGCACCCAGCAAGCTTCCACCTTCCAGCCAGTATCGCACTTTACATGCCTCTAGAATGGTAAACACGTGCTTTGCGGTTTTCCGTAAATTTTTCAAACAGCAGGGAGGAGTCCATCTTCCATGATATAAATATTCTGGCATGTCATTATGGACTGTATCAAAACACCGATACGATTCCTTATGACAGCCGTACCAGTCCTCGTGCTTATTTTCCCGTACAACAAGTTTGATTCCCAACTCAGAATACAACTTCTTCAGTTGCTGAGAATGTGTCTGTTTTTGCTGCCATAAAACATGCGCATCACGTTTTGTGTTATTAATATTTAATAAATACAAATCTTCAGCTATCACAACCTTGGAATATACCAGTGATAATTGGATATAAATTGACATAAATGTTGGTGCTAAAAACGGATTTGATAAGCTATATAGCTGTTTAGTTGGCAGTAAAATACCATGGTCTCCAGAGACATACCCACATTTACTTGATGTCAATTTACCGCCGATCTCCAACGACCAGGTCTTCACAGAGAAAACAATTCCATGACATTTTAAATGTGTCCCTCTCACTGGAACAGCATATCCCTCAATTTGTCTTTCACCAGAATTGGAAATGAATTGTCTAAATGTTCTCATGAAGTAATCATCAAACATTGTGCCGTCGGGTATAAACAGGACAAAGTTGCTGTTTATATGATATTCTGGTCTGGAATCATTTAATGTATTCCTGACATCATTTTTCAAAATGATCAACTTAACATTGGGTAATTTTGGTACAGTCATCGGTGGATATGGGAGATTATCTGTAACAACGAGAACAGAAACAGTGGTAAAATGTGTTGCAATGTAGAGGACGGTATTATACACATCATTATGGAATGGGTCAAAGTCTTGTAACACAACTGTTAATGAAGCGTCTAAAGTTTTCCGTTGCACAAGGTTTGTTTCCACAGTATGTGCTTCCTGATTTCGGTGCACATTTTGTTGGAGCCAGCCAAGCAACTGGAATATAATTATATTGGCAAGTAGAGCAATAACGACAAGCTTCCAGCGCCTCCGTACTTGTCTCCACATAACTGATTGTTACAGGCACTCTAGCAACATGGCATTAACATTCAAAGTTGACTCAGCGAAGTGTCCTCAATTTATGCTCAAATCACCCTCTGGCTTGAGTCCGGCTGACACTGTGATCTTTCATAGCATTAAATGCCCCTCCTGAAAAGTAAAACAATATTGTTATCAAGTGAATGAATTATTGCATGCACTACAAGGTCCTCTACCGGATGACAGCAAAACAATGTCAGGAGGCGAAACAGGGGGTGGGGGGGGGGGGGTAATGTCAAATAATCTCATCAGGGTGAACATTTGTACCAAGTTATTTCAAAATCCTACAATGATGGTGAACTTATGATGTTGACAACTTCAATATATCAAAATTGACCTTTAATCTCAGTGTGATCTTCATCGTTGGGTAGGGACCCGGGTCTTGGACAGACGACACATCCTGTTCATGTGTGGAATAGTTTTGTTGACATTATTTCAGAATCCCCTCATGCATGAAAGTTACAGAGTGGGCACGATATATTATACCAATATTTGACCTTTAAGCATGTGGCAAGTTATCTTCATGTGGCAAGTTATCTTCATGTGGCAAGTTATCTTCATGTGGCAAACATTTGTGCAGTTATTTGAAAATCGCCCCATGCTACAGCCCGAACACGAAATATAACAATATTTTACCTTTAACCGCAATTTTACCTTTGTGGTCAAGACCGCTATGTCATGGATACACATTTGTGCAATTGATTCCAAACTGCCATGAATGCAACAATAGTACACAGGTAAAATTCAAGTGATATTTTTGTTTTTAACCCTTACCATATTTGGTCAAAATTTCTCCCAGTTTTTGTTATCCTATGGTCATAATGTTTACACCAAACGGTGCATCATCGAATAATCTTTTAAACTCCTAATCCTATGCAACCATTATTTCCCAGGTATGTTTCCATCAAGTCATGTTCAAACAAAGTTAATGGGAGTATCTAATTTTGTTCAGTATATGTCTTGGTATCTTCAGAATAAACATATATCCCCACAACACACCTGTACCTACATGTAATCCAACATGTGTATGTTATTATCTAGTTCATTACATGTAATCCAGCATGTGTATGTTATTATCTAGTTCATTACATGTAATCCAGCATGTGTATGTTATTATCTAGTTCATTACATGTAATCCAACATGTGTATGTTATTATCTAGTTCATTACATGTAATCCAGCATGTGTATGTTATTATCTAGTTCATTACATGTAATCCAACATATGGATGTTATTATCTAGTTCATTACATGTAATCCAGCATGTGGATGTTATTATCTAGTTCATTACATGTAATCCAGCATGTGGATGTTATTATCTAGTTCATTACATGTAATCCAGCATGTGGATGTTATTATCTAGTTCATTACATGTAATCCAGCATGTGTATGTTATTATCTAGTTCATTACATGTAATCCAGCATGTGGATGTTATTATCTAGTTCATTACATGTAATCCAGCATGTGGATGTTATTATCTAGTTCATTACATGTAATCCAGCATGTGTATGTTATTATCTAGTTCATTACATGTAATCCAGCATGTGGATGTTATTATCTAGTTCATTACATGTAATCCAGCATGTGGATGTTATTATCTAGTTCATTACATGTAATCCAGCATGTGGATGTTATTATCTAGTTCATTACATGTAATCCAGCATGTGGATGTTATTATCTAGTTCATTACATGTAATCCAGCATGTGGATGTTATTATCTAGTTCATTACATGTAATCCAGCATGTGGATGTTATTATCTAGTTCATTACATGTAATCCAGCATGTGGATGTTATTATCTAGTTCATTACATGTACATATTTGATCTGTGATCAATACGTCAAGGGAGGTAACTAAAGCCACAGAGTGGGCTAATCTGTACCTTACAATTATTAAATATTGAGAGCCTAATTATTTCGTCCACTGCCTATTTCCGGCCTAAGATTTATTTAATATTGTTCGATCATTTATGTATATAAAACAGTGATTTAATATATGAATATAGTAAATAATTCATACATAGTCCATTCGTTAAGAATCCAAACACGACGCTATGCACGTAATAGGACCCCAATAAATGATCGTCATTGCTTGTTTTGTAAAATGATTGATTCGGAAGATGAAGTTCATTTCATATGTGTATGTCCCACCTACAACAGCATTCAAAAACAAAACTTGAGACCATACAACTACAGGCCATGCTGCTACAGGGAATTCATAAAATCTCATGATGCAAGTACATTGTTTGATATAGTTAATTGAACACTTTCAACATTACTGTTCAATAAATGTTGTTGATTGATCCTTTATTGATCTTTCTAATTTCTGGCCATTTTCATACCTACTTAATGGATTGAGAATAAATTTGTTGATTAGTGTCATAATCGAGTTAGTTCAATAACTGTTGTTTATTGGCTCTGCCTTGTAATTAATAGTTCCGACATGATTTAACCGCTGTCATACCATAATTACAATAATTATAGGAGAAGACCTCTATAAGCCATAGCTTTCGGTTCTAATCCTTTTTCGAACATTTATGTAAATATTGTGTAAATTGTACATTTGTATATGCTATATCATTGTTGGAAATAAACCATGTTTAAACAATTTACTCTTTGTTATGTTAACTATTGTATATTAGGGACACATTGCAAATAAAGGGATCACAGTTTAGATCCCCGTCTGACCCTATTAACCTCGGTTAATAGCTATGCATAGCTAATGTTCATTGTTTAATCATGCCGACTCAAAATAATAAAAAAATTTGTAACAGTCTTTATGTTGGGACTTTAATCAAGTCTCGTGTCAGTGCTTTACACTATTATTTATCATCGGCTATTGCACGATGCGTACACATATTGTTGGACCAAACTGATACTTAATGTCAATATTTTTAAAAAAAACTTGACACAATAATGTCATATAAATTACACTTCTGAATAATATACTGTAAAAAGGAATGTTTAAAAATAAAAGTTAAGAATCGTTTCCATAGATGTAACTTGTTTATCATGATATAGATTTCACGGATTCGACATTGGGTACACGTATGTTTGGATTAAAATGATACTAACTCAATATATTTCAACAAAACTTGGCATATTGTAATTTAGAATTCTGAATAACATATCCTGGCGTGAAGAGTTTTCGCCCAGAACAGGTTTTCGCCTAACTGTGGGAATAGCAAGTCGCGAGAGATCACGCAATATTTCACCCTCCAGTTACCGGAATTATAAATAAACATACCTTGTGCACTTCCAATATATTTCTAAACGATCATAGAGATCAGACAGGTAAATAAGCGATGAAAACATTAAACCTACCCCAGTTTTCACTAATTTCACTATATCCGTTTTATGTCGCCATATAAATATCTTATTTTTAAAAAGAAATTAGCATTTTTGTCCTCCAAAATGACATATTCATCGTCTGCCACGCCAATATATTTACGAATAAAAATGTCATTATAGTCTCACTGCTCCGTGTTTATGAGTTTCGTCCGTTATTACACACAAGGGGTCCTTATGAATAATATCGATTTTCACCGTTTTTCGCCTTCAGGTCCATGTGTTGTCACAGAGGTTCTCCAACTGGTTGTGTAAACCTAGTTATTCTCTGATGTGTTCAATGGATGGGTCCATTTATGGTTTTGCACCCAGTCAGAGTAATTAGGAAGGATGGCGACTTCTTATGTCCCGTGTGTTTGTCTAAGTTAAACTAAATGTTAGTGTTTTAGATACAGTACATAGACAAAATGCTGTCCAACAAATGAATTTTGAAAGTCTTCCTTAGTTATATTGTTTTGTTAAAAAAGAACTGTTGCTTACATACTAATGCTTGCACTGTAGGCAATTTCCACAGTTATGCGAAAACATGTGACGTAATTCCGGATTACTGAGAATGAGGTACCGCTATTTTGTCAACTTTTCTCAAAAAGTAAACAATCGGTTTTTCTTCGAGATTTTTGTGAATGAATGGTAAAATATTGTTTATTTGGTGACATAAATTGTTTGCAGTGTATGACAATTCTAAACCTATAGGAGTCCGTTATGTAGGATGCATTATGGGTATATCGCGGTACTAGCTATTAAAAACCAAACTACAGATATACTATTATGTACCTGAATTTAAAAGTCATTTTGCATCATCTTATGACTTCTCCACTTCAACATTACACATACACAAAGAAGAAATATTATTGGGAATCACTTGTGTTTATCATGTGTGTGGTGCCATCGTGTCAGCAGTTACGTAGTCAGTAGTTTCGAGTATACCGTGGCAAATGGACGAGGCCCTGATTTGGGTGTTTATACAAAGGTAGTCATAATAAAATTATGTGAGTATTTGATAGAGACCTTAATCTGTATAATATGTAAGTCTAGAAATAAATGTGTCATTTTAACATAACACATGAATATCTTTTTAATCTCCCACCAGAAAACAACAAACAGCCTTAGGCCCACGATGGGCCTACTTTTTATGAATAATAAAATGCGGGAATCTGGCTATATCACCACATGTCAATAGATTTGCATCACGGAAGAAAGTTCAATAGATATGAACATCAACTTGTTTTTAATAAAAATACTAATTTTGGTGGGAAATCTGTTTTGAAAAATAATCATTCAGTAGAAAAAGCGCGTCTCGGACCTTAAAATTATGCCCATATTTGGTAATACGGGAATTACGTAGTAACCTAAACACGTGATCAAAACAGCTTCATTCATAAATACCAGGTAGCAGACCGTCATTTTACAAAGTTGGAATGAACATAAATATATATTATGGACATTTGGAGCATTTTATCAGATAAAGGGGTGGGGTAATTTTGCATAGATCTTGATATTCAGGTAAGCATCTTCCATCAGTAATGTTGGAACCACTTACGTTGACAACTTATGATTTCTTGTTTATCAACACATGTTTACCTTTCTGGGTCAACACTGATCCAATGTAAAGAATGATAGGTGGCGTTATTTTACCTCGTTCTGAAAAAGTGTGGATGCCTCGGTATGTTACGACCAGCGGTATGTTAAGAAACGACTATACTACATCGTCGGAAACCAGTAACACCGGGATACTGAAATAAAAATTAAGGATTGTTTCAAAAATAAGATATAGGTGCGTTATATCCAGCAGGGGGTGATTTGGGGCCGTTTTGACCTGAAAATCCATCATAGGGGCCGTTTTGACAAATTGAGGGCCGTTCTGACTTGGGGCCGTTTTGACTAAATTTAGTGGCCGTTTTGACTTGCACCTGAAAACATAGGTACCGACTTAGAGGCAATACCATACCCGCGCCGAAATTATACATTACACAGTGATAATAAGAGATTAGCTATGAACTGTTTAGAGTACATTCAACAACTGCAATGCTCACCAATTCATTCAATGAACTTTCTCTTTTTGTAAATATATATGAAGAGTTGCAAATGGTGCATAATAAAACAAGGGAAGTAACTTTTAGAATGTTTGGTTCACATTTAAATCCCATAGACACCAGACTTCTAGACGAGTATGCTAGCAATTGCCTGATCAACTATTTTGCATTCTAATTTAAATATACATTTCAGATTACAGGTCAAATAACTGTAGCAACATATGCATATGCTAATGTTGAATTAGCATGCTTCTTCAAGATCATGGCAGAGTTCAAGATCATGGCAGAGTTCTAGATCATGGCAGAGTTCTAGATCATGGCAGAGTTCAAGATCATGGCAGAGTTCAAGATCATGGCAGAGTTCTAGATCATCCTGGTGTAGAGAATAAATACGGAGGAATTAATGACTCTGATAAAGGAATTAATGACTCTAATATGGAGGAATGAATTAATGACTCTCATACGACGGAATTAATGACTCTCATACGACGGAATTAATGACTCTCATACGACGGAATTAATGACTCTCATACGACGGAATTAATGACTCTCATATGGAGGAATTAATGATTCTGATAAAGGAATTAATGACTCTCATACGGAGGAATTAATGATTCTGATGAAGGAATTAATGACTCTGATTAAAGAATTAATGACTCTCATACGGAGGAACTAATTACTCGGATAAAGGAATTAATGACTCTGATAAAGGAATTAATGACTCTTCTGATGAAGGAATTAATGACTCTGATAAAGGAATTAATGACTCTGATAAAGGAATTAATGATTCTGATAAAGGAATTAATGACTCTGATAAAGGAATTAATGACTCTCATACGGAGGAATTAATGACTCTGATAAAGGAATTAATGATTCTGATAAAGGAATTAATGACTCTGATAAAGGAATTAATGACTCTCATACGGAGAAATTAATGACTATGATAAAGGAATTAATGACTCTGATAAAGGAATTAACGACTCTCATACGGAGGAATTAATGACTCTGATAAAGGAATTAATGACTCTGATAAAGGAATTAATGACTCTGATAAAGGAATTAATGACTCTCATACGGAGGAATTAATGACTCTGATAAAGGAATTAATGACTCTGATTAAAGAAATACTGACTCTCATACGGAGGAACTAATTACTCGGATAAAGGAATTAATGACTCTGATAAAGGAATTAATGACTCTGATAAAGGAATTAATGACTCTGATAAAGAGAATAATGACTCTCATACAGAGGAACTAATGACTCTGATAAAGGAATTAATGACTCTGATAAAGAGAATAATGACTCTCATACAGAGGAACTAATGACTCTGATAAAGGAATTAGTGACTCGGATAAAGGAATTAATGACTCTGATAAAGGAATTAATGACTCTGATTAAAGAATTAATGACTCTCATACGGAGGAATTAATGACTCTCATACGGAGGAATTAATGACTCTGATAAAGGAATCAATGACTCTGATAAAGGAATTAATGACTCTGATAAAGAGAATAATGACTCTCATACAGAGGAACTAATGACTCTGATAAAGGAATTAGTAACTCGGATAAAGGAATTAATGACTCTGATAAAGAGAATAATGACTCTCATACGGAGGAACTAATGACTCTGATAAAGGAATTAATGACTCTGATAAAGGAATTAATGACTCTGATGAAGGAATTAATGACTCTGATAAAGGAATTAATGACTCTGATAAAGAGAATAAAGACTCTGATAAAGGAATTGTATCTCCCAAGCTATACATACCCCGGTGCAGCAGCTAGGTGTATCTCCCAAGCTATAGATGCCCTGATGCAGCAGCTAGGTGTATCTCCCAAGCTATACATGCCCCACTGCAGCAGCTAGGTGTATCTCCCAAGCTATAGATGCCCTGATGTAGCAGCTAGGTGTATCTCCCAAGCTATAGATGCCCTGATGCAGCAGCTAGGTGTATCTCCCAAGCTATAGATGCCCTGATGCAGCAGCTAGGTGTATCTCCCAAGCTATACATGCCCCGCTGCAGCAGCTAGGTGTATCTCCCAAGCTATAGATGCCCTGATGCAGCAGCTAGGTGTATCTCCCAAGCTATAGATGCCCTGATGCAGCAGCTAGGTGTATCTCCCAAGCTATACATGCCCCGGTGCAGCAGCTAGGTGTATATCCCAAGCTATACATGCCCCGGTGCAGCAGCTAGGTGTATTTCCCAAGCTATACATGCCCCGGTGCAGCAGCTAGGTGTATCTCCCAAGCTATACATGCCCCGATGCAGCAGCTAGGTGTATATCCCAAGCTATACATGCCTCGATGCAGCAGCTAGGTGTATATCCCAAGCTATACATGCCCCGATGCAGCAGCTAGGTGTATATCCCAAGCTATACACGCCCCAGTGCAGCAGCGAGGTGTATATCCCAAGCTATACATGCCCCGATGCAGCAACTAGAAAATGACCGTCACTACTAAAATAGAGATATCTTCACTACTAAAATAGAAATGACCTTCACTACTAAAATAGAGATGTCTTCACAACTAAACTAGAGATATCTTCACTACTAAAATAGAGATGTCTTCACTACTAAAATAGAGTTTTCTTCACTACTAAAATAGAGATGTCTTCACTACTAATATAGAGATGTCTTCACTACTAAAATAGAGATGTCTTCACTACTAATATAGAGATGTCTTCACTACTAAAATAGAGATGTCCTTCACTACTAAAATAGAGATGTCTTCACTACTAATATAGAGATGTCTTCACTACTAAAATAGAGATATCTTCACTACTAAAATAGAGATGTCTTCACTACTAAAATAGAGATGTTTTCACATCTATAATAGAGATGGCCTTCACTACTACAATAGATATGTTTTCACTACTAAAATAGAGATGTCTTCACTACTAAAATAGAGATGTTTTCACATCTAAAATAGAGATGTCCTTCACAACTACAATAGATATGTTTTCACTACTAAAATAGAGATGTCCTTCACAACTACAATAGAGATGCCTTCACTACTATAATAGAGATGTCTTTACTACTAAAATAGAGATGTCTTCACTACTAAAATAGAGATGCCTTCACTACTATAATAGAGATGTCTTCACTACTAAAATAGAGATGTCTTCACTACTAAAATAGAGATGTCTTCACTACTACAATAGAGATGCCTTCACTACTATAATAGAGATGCCTTCACTACTACAATAGAGATGTCTTCACTACTAAAATAGAGATGTCTTCACTACTATAATAGAGATGTCTTCACTACCAAAATAGAGATGTCATTCACAACTACAATAGAGATGTCTTCACTACTAAAATAGAGATGTCCTTCACAACTACAATAGAGATGTCATCACTAATAAAATGGAGATGTCCTCACTACTAAAATAGAGATGTCTTCACTACTAAAATAGAGATGTCCTTCACAACTACAATAGAGATGTCTTCACTAATAAAATGGAGATGTCTTCACTACTAAAATAGAGATGTCTTCACTACTAAAATAGAGATGTCCTTCACAACTACAATAGAGATGTCTTCACTAATAAAATGGAGATGTCTTCACTACTAAAATAGAGATGTCTTCACTACTAAAATAGAGATGTCCTTCACAACTACAATAGAGATGTCTTCACTAATAAAATGGAGATGTCTTCACTACTAAAATAGAGATGTCTTCACTACTAAAATAGAGATGTCCTTCACAACTACAATAGAGATGTCTTCACTAATAAAATGGAGATGTCTTCACTACTAAAATAGAGATGTCTTCACTACTAAAATAGAGATGTCTTCACTACTAAAATAGAGATGTCTTCACTACTAAAATAGTGATGTCTTCACTACTAGAATAGAGATGTCTTCACTACTAAAATAGAGATGTCTTCACTACTAAAATAGTGATGTCTTCACTACTAGAATAGAGATGTCTTCACTACTAAAATAGAGATGTCTTCATTACTAAATTAGAGATGGCCTTCACTACTAAAATAGAGATGTCTTCACTACTAAAATAGAGATGGCCTTCACTACTAAAATAGAGGTGGCCTTCACTACTAAACAAGAGATGGCCTTCACTACTATAATTGAGTTGGCCTTCACTACTAAACTAGAGATGCCCTTCACTACTATAATAGAGATGCCTTCACTACTACAAAAGAGATGTCTTCACTACTAAACAAGAGATGGCCTTCACTACTAAAATAGAGTTGGCCTTCACTACTATAATAGAGATGCCTTCACTACTAAAATAGAGGTGGCCTTCACTACTAAACAAGAGATGGCCTTCAATACTATAATAGAGATGTCTTCACTGCTAAAATAGAGATGTCTTCACTACTAAAATAGAGATGTCTTCACTAATAAAATAGAGATGTCTTCACTACTAAAATAGTGATGTCTTCACTACTAGAATAGAGATGTCTTCACTACTAAAATAGAGATGTCTTCATTACTAAATTAGAGATGGCCTTCACTACTAAATAGAGATATCTTCACTACTAAAATAGAGATGTCTTCACTACTAAAATAGAGATGTCTTCACTACTAAAATAGTGATGTCTTCACTACTAAAATAGGGATGTCTTCACTACTAAAATAGAGATGTCTTCATTACTAAATTAGAGATGGCCTTCACTACTAAAATAGACATGTCTTCACTACTAAAATAGAGATGTTTTCACATCTAAAATAGAGATGTCTTCACTTCTAAAATAGAGATGTCTTCACTACTAAAATAGATATGTATTCACTGCTAAAATAGAGATGTCTTCACTACTACAATAGATATGTCTTCACTACTAAAATATAGATGTTTTCATTACTAAAATATAGATGATTTCACTACTAAAATAGAGATGTCGTCACTACTACAATATAGATGACCTTCACTACTACAATAGAGATGACCTTCACTACTACAATATAGATGACCTTCGATAATACAATAGATATGTCTTCACTACTAAAATTGAGATGATTTCACTACTAAAATATAGATGATTTCACTACTAAAATAGAGATGTTTTCACTACTAAAATATAGATGATTTCACTACTAAAATAGAGATGTCTTCACTACTAAAATAGAGATGTCTTCACTACTAAAATAGAGATGTCTTCACTACTAAAATAGAGATGTCTTCACTACTAAAATAGAGATGTCTTCACTACTAACATACAGATGTCTTCACTACTAATATAGAGATATCTTCACTACTAAAATAGAGATGTCTTCACTACTAAGATAGAGATGTCTTCACTACTAAAATATAGATGCTTTCACTACTACAATAGAGATGTTTTCACTACTAACATAGAGATATTTTCACTACTAAAATATAGATGATTTTACTACTAAAATAGAGATGACATTCACTACTACAATAGAGATGACTTTCACTACTACAATAGAGATGACCTGCAATACTACAATAGATATGTCTTCACTACTACAATAGAGATGATTTCACTACTAAAATATAGATGATTTCACTACTAAAATAGAGATGTTTTCACTACTAAAATATAGATGATTTCACTACTAATATAGAGATGTTTTCACTACTAAAATATAGATGATTTCACTAATAAAATAGAGATGTTTTCACTACTACAATATAGATGATTTCACTACTAAAATAGAGATGTTTTCACTACTATTTTTTACTAAAATATAGATGATTTCACTACTAAAATAGAGATGTCTTCACTACTAAAATAGAGATATCTTCTCTACTACAATAGAGATATCTTCACTACTAAAATATAGATGTTTTCACTACTAAAATATAGATGATTTCACTACTAAAATAGAGATGATTTCACTACTAAAATATAGATGTTTTCACTACTAAAATATAGATGCTTTCACTACTACAATAGAGATGTCTTCACTACTACAATATAGATGTTTTCACTACTAAAATATAGATGATTTCACAACTAAAATAGAGATGTTTTCACTACTAAAATAGAGATGTCTTCACTACTACAATATAGATGACCTTCACTACTACGATAGAGATGACATTCACTACTACAACATAGATGACCTTCGATAATACAATAGATATGTCTTCACTACTAAAATAGAGATGATTTCACTACTAAAATATAGATGATTTCACTACTAAAATAGAGATGTTTTCACTACTAAAATATAGATGATTTCACTACTAAAATAGAGATGTCTTCACTACTAAAATAGAGATGTCTTCACTACTAAAATAGAGATGTCTTCACTACTAAAATAGAGATGTTTTCACCACTAAAATAGAGATGTCTTCACTACTAAAATATAGATGCTTTCACTACTACAATAGAGATGTTTTCACTACTAAAATATAGATGCTTTCACTACTACAATAGAGATGTTTTCACTACTAAAATATAGATGATTTCACTACTAATATATAGATGCTTTCACTACTACAATAGAAATGACCTTCACTACTATAATAGAGATGACTTTCACTACTACAATAGAGATGACCTGCAATACTACAATAGATATGTCTTCACTACTACAATAGAGATGATTTCACTACTAAAATATAGATGATTTCACTACTAAAATAGAGATGTTGTCACTACTAAAATAAAGATGATTTCACTACGTAAATAGAGATGATTTCACTACTAAAATATAGATGATTTCACTACTAAAATAGAGATGTTTTCACTACTAAAATATAGATGATTTCACGACGTAAATAGAGATGATTTCACTACTAAAATATAGATGATTTCACTACTAAAATAGAGATCTTTTCACTACTAAAATATAGATGATTTCAATAATAAAATAGAGATGATTTCACTAGTACAATATAGATGATTTCACTACTAAAATAGAGATGTTTTCACTACTAAAATATAGATGATTTTACTACGTAAATAGAGATTTTTTCACTACTAAAATATAGATGATTTCACTAATACTATAGAGATGTTTTCACTACTACAATATAGATGATTTCACTACTAAAATAGAGATGATTTCACTACTAAAATATTGGAGATGTTTTCACTACTAAAATATAGTTGATTTCACTACTAAAATATAGATGTTTTCCCTACTAAAATATAGATGATTTCACTACTAAAATAGAGATGATTTCACTACTAAAATATAGATGTTTTCACTACTAAAATATAGATGATTTCACTACTAAAATAGAGATGTTTGCACTACTAAAATAGAGATGTCTTCACTACTAAAATAGAGATATCTTCTCTACTACAATAGAGATATCTTCACTACTAAAATATAGATGTCCTTCACTACTACAATATATATGCTTTCACTACTACAATAGAGATGTTTTCACTACTAAATTAGAGATGTCTTCACTACTACAATAGAGATGTTTTCACTACTAAAATATAGATGCTTTCACTACTAAAATAGAGATGTCTTCACTACTAAAATAGAGATGTCTTCACTACTACAATATAAATGCTATCACTACTACAATAGAGATGTCTTCACTACACGTACCTACTAACATTATTACCACAGCTATCTGTCTGAGATTATTTAGACCAACCAACAATTGGTTTGCTTAGGCCAACCGAAGTAAACGTCGTTCTAGACTCATGCTATCGCCTATATGGTCACAGATTAATATGCGAAACATGATGTTTTTATTACTCTTGAAAAGTTACGTCTTGTTTAAGCGTCGCCGTCGTTATTTATAATTATTTATAGGCTGGTGATACGTAATGAACTTATTGATTTGCACCTAAATAGTATAATACAATATTTCAATAAAAATAAAATTACGTCAGATGATAATTTGTAAACAGTTATTGGTAATGTTCCTGGGATCAGTGTTTCATATAGGTTATCTATGGATCTACGTGGGCATGAAAGAGACGGATTCAATACCACCAAAACATATACTTTATCTGTAGGCATGCGAGGCGGCAAATATTTGTTCTCTATCTAAACAGCTCCAGCCTAGAACCGGCTTATGTTGATAAATGTTTAATACTGTGTATTATTCCCTTGGAGTAAAGAAATAAGACATAATTTAAAATCGGCTGTGTCCAATATAATAGATAGTTTACTTCAAAGATAGTTTACTTCAAAGATAGTTTATTTCAAAGATAGTTTACTTCAAAGATAGTTTATTTCAAAGATAGTTTACTTCAAAGATAGATTACTTCAAAGATAGTTTATTTCAAAGATAGTTTGCTTCAAAGATAGTTTACTTCAAAGATAGTTTATTTCAAAGATAGTTTACTTCAAAGATAGTTTACTTCAAAGATAGTTTATTTCAAAGATAGTTTACTTCAAAGATAGTTTATTTCAAAGATAGTTTACTTCAAAGATAGTTTATTTCAAAGATAGTTTATTTCAAAGATTTCACAAATGACTAGACTCGTGCAACATGATGAATGTCACACAATTATGCACATTTAATCAATACAGTACACAAATGTCTAGACTCGTGCAACATGATGAATGTCACACAATTATGCACATTTAATCAATACAGTACACAAATGACTAGACTCGTGCAACATGATGAATGTCACACAAGTATGCACATTTAATCAATACAGTACACACATAACTAGACTCGTGCAACATGATGAATATCACACAATTATGCACATTTAATCAATACAGGACACAAATGTTTAGCCTCGTGCAATATCTTGAATGTCACACAATTATGCACATGTAATCAATACAGTACACAAATGACTAGACTCGTGTAACATGATCAATGTCACACAATTATGCTCATGTAATAAATACAGTACACAAATGACTAGACTCGTGCAACATGATGAATTTTACACAATTATTCACATTTAATCAATACAGTACACAAATGACTAGACTCGTGCAATATATTGAATGTCACAAAATTATGCACATGTAATCAATACAGTACACAACTGATTAGACTAGTGCAACATGATGAATGTCACACAATTATGCACATATAATCAATACAGTACACACATAATTAGACTCGTGCAACATGATGAATGTCACACAATTATGCACATGTAATCAATACAGTACACAACTGATTAGACTAGTGCAACATGATGAATGTCACACAATTATGCACATTTAATCAATACAGTACACAACTGTCTAGCCTCGTGCAATATCTTGAATGTCACACAATTATGCACATTTAATCAATACAGTACACACAAATGTCTAGACTCGTGCAATATCTTGAATGTCACACAATTATGCACATTTAATCAATACAGTAAACAAATAACTAGATTCGTGCAATATCTTGAATGTCACACAATTATGCACATTTAATCAATACAGTACACACATAACTAGACTCGTGCAATATCTTGAATGTCACACAATTATGCATATTTAATCAATACAGTACACAAATAACTAGACTCGTGCAATATCTTGAATGTCACACAATTATGCACATTTAATCAATACAGTACACAAATAACTAGACTCGTGCAATATATTGAATGTCACACAAGTATGCACATTTAATCAATACAGTACACAAATGATTAGACTCGTGCATTATGATGAATGTCACACAGTTATGCACATGTAATCAATACAGTACACAAATGATTAGACTCGTGCAACATGGTGAATGTCACACAATTATGCACATTTAATCAATACAGGACACAAATGACTCGACTCGTGCAACATGATGAATGTCACACAATTATGCACATTTAATCAATACCGTACACAAATGACTAGACTCGTGCAACATGATGAATGTCACACAATTATGCACATTTAATCAATACAGGACACAAATGACTCGACTCGTGTAACATGATGAATGTCACACTTATGCACATTTAATCAATACAGTACACAAATGACTAGACTCCGTGCAATATCTTGAATGTCACACAATTATGAACATGTTGTCAATACAGTACACAAATGACTAGACTCGTGTAACATGATGAATGTCACACAATTATGCACATGTAATCAATACAGTACACAAAGGACTAGACTCGTGCAACATGATGAATGTCACACAATTATGCACATTTAATCAATATAGGACGCAAATGACTCGACTCGTGTAACATGATGAATGTCACACAATTATGCACATTTAATCAATATGGTACACAAATGACTAGACTCCGTGCAATATCTTGAATGTCACACAATTATGCACATTTAATCAATACGGTACACATATGACTAGACTCCGTGCAATATCTTGAATGCCACACAATCATGCACATGTAATCAATACAGTACACAAATGACTAGACTCGTGCAACATGATGAATGTCACACAATTATGCACATTTAATCAATACAGTACACAAATGATTAGACTCGTGCAATATATTGAATGTCACAAAATTATGCACATGTAATCAATACAGTACACAACTGATTAGACTCGTGCAACATGATGAATGTCACACAATTATGCACATTTAATCAATACAGTACACAAATAACTTAGACTCGTGCAATATCTTGAATGTCACACAAGTATGCACATTTAATCAATACAGTACACAAATAACTAGTTTCGTGCAATATCTTGAATGTCACACAAGTATGCACATTTAATCAATACAGTACACAAATGTCTAGACTCGGGCAATATCTTGAATGTCACACAATTATGCACATTTAATCAATACAGTACACAAATAACCAGACTCGTGCAATATCTTGAATGTCACACAATTATGCACATTTAATCAATACAGTACACACATAACTAGACTCGTGCAATATATTGAATGTCACACAAGTATGCACATTTAATCAATACAGTACACAAATGATTAGACTCGTGCATTATGATGAATGTCACACAATTATGCACATGTAATCAATACAGTACACAAATGATTAGACTCGTGCAACATGATGAATTTCACACAATTATGCACATTTAATCAATACAGGACACAAATTACTAGACTCGTGTAACATGATGAATGTCACACAATTATGCACATTTAATCAATACAGGACACAAATGACTCGACTCGTGTAACATGATGAATGTCACACAATTATTCACATTTTATCAATACAGTACACAAATGACTAGACTCGTGCAACATGATGAATGTCACACAATTATGCACATTTAATCAATACAGGACACAAATGACTCGACTCGTGTAACATGATGAATGTCACACAATTATGCACAATTAATCAATACAGTACACAAATGACTAGACTCCGTGCAATATCTTGAATGTCACACAATTATGCACATGTAATCAATACAGTACACAAATGACTAGACTCGTGCAACATGATGAATGTCACACAATTATGCACATTTAATCAATACAGTACACAAATGACTAGACTCGTGCAACATGATGAATGTCACACAGTTATGCACATTTAATCAATACAGTACACAAATGACTAGACTCGTGCAACATGATGAATGTCACACAAGTATGCACATTTAATCAATACAGTACACAAATGACTCGACTCGTGTAACATGATGAATGTCACACAATTATGCACATTTAATCAATACAGTACACAAATGACTAGACTCGTGCAATATGATGAATGTCACACAATTATGCACATTTAATCAATACAGTACACAAATGACTAGACTCGTGCAATATATTGAATGTCACAAAATTATGCACATGTAATCAATACAGTTAACAACTGATTAGACTAGTGCAACATGATGAATGTCACACAATTATGCACATTTAATCAATACAGTACACACATAACTAGACTCGTGCAACATGATGAATGTCACACAATTATGCACATGTAATCAATACAGTATACAACTGATTAGACTCGTGCAACATGATGAATGTCACACAATTATGCACATTTAATCAATACAGTACACACATAACTAGACTCGTGCATCATGATGAATATCACACAATTATGCACATTTAATCAATACAGGACACAAATGTCTAGCCTCGTGCAATATCTTGAATGTCACACAATTATGCACATTTAATCAATACAGTACAAACATAACCAGACTCGTGCAATATCTTGAATGTCACACAATTATGCACATTTAATCAATACAGTACACAAATAACTAGACTCGTGCAATATCTTGAATGTCACACAATTATGCACATTTAATCAATACAGTAAACAAATGATTAGACTCGTGCATTATGATGAATGTCACACAATTATGCACATGTAATTAATACAGTACACAAATGATTAGACTCGTGCAACATGACGAATGTCACACAATTATGCACATTTAATCAATACAGGACACAAATGACTAGACTCGTGTAACATGATGAATGTCACACAATTATGCACATTTAATCAATACAGGACACAAATGACTCGACTCGTGTAACATGATGAATGTCACACAATTATGCACATTTAATCAATACAGTACACAAATGACTAGACTCCGTGCAATATCTTGAATGTCACACAATTATGCACATGTAATCAATATAGTACACAAATGACTAGACTCGTGTAACATGATGAATGTCACACAATTATGCACATGTAATCAATACTGTACACAAATGACTAGACTCGTGCAACATGATGAATGTCACACAATTATGCACATTTAATCACTACAGTACACAAATGACTAGACTCGTGCAACATGATGAATGTCACACAATTATGCACATTTAATCAATACAGTACACAAATGACTAGACTCGTGCAACATGATGAATGTCACACAAGTATGCACATTTAATCAATACAGTACACAAATGACTAGACTCGTGCAACATGATGAATGTCACACAATTATGCACATTTAAATCAATACAGTACACAAATGACTAGACTCCGTGCAATATCTTGAATGTCACACAATTATGCACATGTAATCAATACAGTACACAAATGACTAGACTCGTGTAACATGATGAATGTCACACAATTATGCACATGTAATCAATACAGTACACAAATGACTAGACTCGTGCAACATGATGAATGTCCCACAATTATGCACATTTAATCAATACAGTACACAAATGACTAGACTCGTGCAATATATTGAATGTCACACAATTATGCACATGTAATCAATACAGTACACAACTGATTAGACTAGTGCAACATGATGAATGTCACACAATTATGCACATATAATCAATACAGTACACACATAACTAGACTCGTGCAACATGATGAATGTCACACAATTATGCACATTTAATCAATAAAGTACACAAATAACTTAGACTCGTGCAATATCTTGAATGTCACACAATTATGCACATTTAATCAATATAGTAAACAAATAACTAGATTCGGGCAATATCTTGAATGTCACACAATTATGCACATTTAATCAATACAGAACACACATGTCTAGACTCGTGCAATATCTTGAATGTCACACAAGTATGCACATTTAATCAATACAGTACACAAATAACTTAGACTCGTGCAATATCTTGAATGTCACACAATTATGCACATTTAATCAATACAGTACACAAATAACTAGATTCGTGCAATATCTTGAATGTCACACAATTATGCACATTTAATCAATACAGTACACACATAACTAGATTCGTGCAATATCTTGAATGTCACACAATTATGCACATTTAATCAATACAGTACACAAATAACTAGACTCGTGCAATATCTTGAATGTCATACAATTATGCACATTTAATCAATACAGTACACAAATAACTAGACTGGTGCAATATATTGAATGTCACACAAGTATGCACATTTAATCTATACAGTACACAAATGATTAGACTCGTGCATTATGATGAATGTCACACAATTATGCACATGTAATCAATACAGTACACAAATGATTAGACTCGTGCAACATGATGAATGTCACACAATTATGCACATTTAATCAATACAGGACACAAATGACTCGACTCGTGTAACATGATGAATGTCACACAATTATGCACATTTAATCAATACAGGACACAAATGACTCGACTCGGGTAACATGATGAATGTCACACAATTATGCACATGTAATCAATACAGTACATAAATGACTAGACTCGTGCAACATGATAAATGTCACACAATTATGCACATTTAATCAATACAGGACACAAATGACTCGACTTGTGTAACATGATGAATGTCACACAATTATGCACATTTAATCAATACAGTACACAAATGACTAGACTCCATGCAATATCTTGAATGTCACACAATTATGCACGTGTAATCAATATAGTACACAAATGACTAGACTCGTGTAACATGATGAATGTCACACAATTATGCACATGTAATCAATACAGTACACAAATGACTAGACTCGTGTAACATGATGAATGTCACACAATTATGCACATGAATCAATACAGTACACAAATGACTAGACTCGTGCAACATGATGAATGTCACACAATTATGCACATTAATCAATAGAGTAACAAATGACTAGACTCGTGCAATATATTGAATGTCATAAAATTATGCACATGTAATCAATACAGTACACAACTGATTAGACTAGTGCAACATGATGAATGTCACACAATTATGCACATTTAATCAATACAGTACACACATAACTAGACTCGTGCAACATGATGAATGTCACACAGTTATGCACATGTAATCAATACAGTACACAACTTATTAGACTCGTGCAACATGATGAATGTCACACAATTATGTACATTTAATCAATACAGTACACAAATAACTTAGACTCGTGCAATATCTTGAATGTCACACAGTTATGCACATTTAATCAATACAGTACACAAATGACTAGACTCGTGCAATATGATGAATGTCACCCAATTATGCACATTTAATCAATACAGTACACAAATGACTAGACTCGTGCAACATGATGAATGTCACAAAATTATGCACATGTAATCAATACAGTACACAAATGACTAGACTCGTGCAACATGATGAATGTCACACAATTATGCACATGTAATCAATACAGTACACAAATGACTAGACTCGTGCAACATGATGAATGTCACACAATTATGCACATTTAATCAATACAGTACACAAATGACTAGACTCGTGCAACATGATGAATGTCACACAGTTATGCACATTTAATCAATACAGTACACAAATGACTAGACTCGTGCAACATGATGAATGTCACCCAATTATGCACATTTAATCAATACAGTACACAAATGACTAGACTCGTGCAACATGATGAATGTCACAAAATTATGCACATTTAATCAATACAGTACACAAATGACTAGACTCCGTGCAATATTTTGAATGTCACACAATTATGCACATGTAATCAATACAGTACACAAATGACTAGACTCGTGTAACATGATGAATGTCACACAATTATGCACATGTAATCAATACAGTACACAAATGACTAGACTCGTGCAACATGATGAATGTCACACAATTATGCACATTTAATCAATAGAGTACACAAATGACTAGACTCGTGCAATATATTGAATGTCATAAAATTATGCACATGTAATCAATACAGTACACAACTGATTAGACTAGTGCAACATGATGAATGTCACACAATTATGCACATTTAATCAATACAGTACACACATAACTAGACTCGTGCAACATGATGAATGTCACACAATTAT
>CM026398.1:20986431-21032094 GCA_014843695.1 Archivesica marissinica
AATATGTTGAATGTCACACACGTATGCACATTTAAGCAATACAGTACACAAATAACTAGACTCGTGCAACATGATGAATGTCACACAATTATGCACATTTAATCAATAAAGTACACAAATAACTATACTCGTGCAATATCTTGAATGTCACACAATTATGCTCATTTAATCAATACAGTACACAAATAACTAGACTCGTGCAATATCTTGAATGTCACACAATTATGCACATTTAATCAATACAGTAAACAAAAAACTAGACTCGTGCAATATATTGAATGTCACACAATTATGCACATTTAATCAATACAGTACACAAATAACTAGACTCGTGCAATATATTGAATGTCACACAATTATGCACATTTAATCAATACAGTACACAAATAACTAGACTCGTGCAATATATTGAATGTCACACAAGTATGCACATTTAATCAATACAGTACACAAATAACTAGACTCGTGCAATATATTGAATGTCACACACGTATGCACATTTAATCAATACAGTACACAAATAACTAGACTCGTGCAACATGATGAATGTCACACAATTATGCACATTTAATCAATAAAGTACACAAATAACTAGACTCGTGCAATATCTTGAATGTCACACAATTATGCTCATTTAATCAATACAGTACACAAATAACTAGACTCGTGCCATATATTGAAAGCAGCCACCCTTGTACATCTGGAGTTACCCCAACACTTGGGACAGCTATGGTGAGTTTCCCCAACCCTTGGGCATGCTAGGAGTTACCCCAACCCTTGGGACAGATAGGAGTTACCCCAACCCTTGGCACAGCTAGGAGGTTTCCAACCCTTGGCCAGCTAGGAGTTTTCCCCAACTTGGGCAGCTAGGAGTTACCCAACCTTGGGCAGCTATGAGTTTCCCCAACCCTTGTGACAGCTAGGAGTTTACCCCAACCCTTGGGACAGCTAGGAGTTACCCCAACCCTTGGGACAGCTAGGAGCTAGGAGTTTCCCCAACCCTTGGGACAGCTAGGAGTTACCCCAACCCTTGGGACAGCTAGGAGTTACCCCAACCCTTGGGACAGCTAGGAGTTACCCCAACCCTTGTGACAGCTAGGAGTTTCCCCAAACCTTGGGACAGCTAGGAGTTTCCCCAACCCTTGGGACAGCTAGGAGTCTCCCCATCCCTTGTGACAGATAGTGGTTTCCCCAACCCTTGTGACAGCTAGATGTTTCCCCGACCCTTGTGACAGATAGAGGTTTCCCAAACCCTTGGGACTGCTAGAGGTTTCCTCAACCCTTGGAACAGATAGGAGTTTCTCGAATCCTTGGAACAGCTAGAGGTTTCCCCAACCCTTGTGAGAGCTAGAGGTTTCCCCATCCCTTGTGACAGATAGAGGTTTCCCCAACCCTTGTGACAGCTAGAGGTTTCCCCGACCCTTGGGACAGATAGAGGTTTCCCAAACCCTTGTGACAGCTAGAGGTTTCCCCCAACCCTTGGGACAGATAGAGGTTACCACAATCATTTGGACAGATAGAGGTTTCCCAAACCCTTGTAACAGCCATGAGTTTCCCCAATCATTTGGACAGATAGAGGTTTCCCAAACCCTTGTGACAGCCATGAGTTTCCCCAATCATTTGGACAGATAGAGGTTTCCCAAACCCTTGTGACAGCCATGAGTTTCCCCAATCATTTGGACAGCTGGAGGTTTCCTTAACCTTTGGGACAGATAGGAGTTTCTCGAATCCTTGGAACAGCTAGATGTTTCCTAAACCCTTGGGACAGCTAGAGTTTCCTCAATCATTTAGACAGATAGAGGTTTCTCACACCCTTGTGACAGCCATGAGTTTCCCCAATCATTTGGACACCTAGAGGTTTCCTTAAACTTTGGGACAGATAGGAGTTTCTCGAATTCTTGGAACAGCTAGATGTTTCCTAAACCCTTGGGACAGCTAGAGTTTCCTCAATCATTTGGACAGATAGAGGTTTCCTTAACCCTTTACCTGCTGAGTAAATAAAATCACATTTGCAAACAACATAGATCCAGATCAGCCGCGGCGTAACGCCGCATCTGATCAGGATGTATGTTGTTTGCTATTCAGCCAAGTGTTTTAGCTCCACTATCCGAATAGCAAACAGCATAGAGCCTGATCAGACGGCACGTTCTGTGCCGTCTGATATGGCTCTATGCTGTTTGCAAAGGTGATTTTATCTGCCGCTAGCGTGCAAAGAGTTAAACTTTGGGACAGATAGGTCAATATCGAATCATCATAATCAAGGTCAATATCATCGATATCATAATAATAATAAATTTCCATGTCGTAATGTCAAGGTGTAGATCCAGGTCTAGGAAAAGTGTGATTTACCATGTTTTATTTGCATTGGTACCATGTTTTTATTTGCATAGGTACATGTACATGTGGAACAAACTGGGGTGGAATAGGTTGTGAGATAGCCGAATGTCCCAAAAATTGTTCCAACCGTGGAATCTGCGATGATACCGTCGACGTGCCAGTCTGTATCAACTGCGAGGTGGGTTCTATGGGCAGTGACTGTGCTACTCCATGTTATGGGATACAGTCACCGATGAATTCAGGTATGCTGATGAAACATAATGCTTTAGTGTAAGAAACATAATGTGTTAAATCAATTTTGTGTTGTGTGTCTGTTTTACGTTTTTTTATCGTCGCTACCGGTTGCCCATATGAGCATTTTGGAGGATAGTGCATGATACAGACAGAGACACATTCCAGAGTCTCCTCTGGTTCTTTTACGTGCACGGTGTAAAGCACCGACACATGACCTCGGTTTAACGTCCCATCTGAAAGACTGTTAATTTTATTAGGGTCAGACGGTGGGGATCGAACCTGCGATCGCTGGATTACCAGTCCAGCGTGTTACCACGACTACAGATCTGTCTGTAGTGTTAAATCAGGACTGGTAGAACGTTGTCTTACAATGGTTGTCTATCTATGTGGTCCAATGTTGGCCAGTAAATTCTTCCGAAATATTTGAACACTGACTTTCAATCAATAAACAATTAAAATCAGATTAAAAATAAATATACATTCGTACAAATACACGATAATGGTAAATTTGTACCATGAATATTGTTATTCAGAATACACTCGTTGTATTACGCATGGTTGTTGACCTTATTTACATTATTTTATGTCAATATTGTAGTTGGAATACTCAAATTCTGTGGCAAGTATTTGGGGGGGAAATATACAGTATAATACATACAGTATTCTACATTCTGTAGAAATTGTCATTTTCCACTGATTTGGTATCATTTTAAGGTTTTGATGTATTACTCAAATTTATGTGTGGTGTGCTGGTTATACATACGTTGTTAGTGCATAATGTGAAATGGTATTGATCTCTTAGAAATATATATAGTGCGTGCGCATGTTTTCTTTAATATTGCACAGTTTAGTCCGCCTCCGTGGTCGAGTGGTTAAGGTCGCTGACTTGTATACCACTCTGTAACCTATCATCATTGATGGTCACGGGTTCGAGCCCCGCTCAGGCCATGTCTCATTTATATGAAAAAGTTGGCAGTTTCTTACGGAGGTTGGTGCACCCAAGTACTGGTTAACCGCTGGAGCCTGCCCAGGAAAGGTGTTGTTAGGTAAACTGCCCGCCTGCGATATAGCCCAAAATGGTGCTGATGCAGGCGTAAAACCCGAAATATAAATATATATATATTGCACAGTTTATTGAATGTACTTTGAAATCAAATTAAATTTATAATTGATTTGCACCTCCTTCGGCATCCGTCAGTCTTGTCAGACTATGGAGTTAGCGCCTGTTGAGACTACAGATGAGCACCGTCTGCTGTGGCTGTACAGTCCGATGGGTGACCTGCAGTGGCGGTTACAGCCTTTGCACGTGAAAACATAGTCACTGGAAGGCGATACAGTTGGTGGCGGCTCACACTGTTTGGCTTTCCTCTTCCTGCGTTTGTCGTCAGAGGCTGTTTGCAGAGCGAATTATCCCCTCTTTAAGCCCATTGACAGCTGTTGTCTCCACACTATTCTGTTTGCTGCTAGGGATTCCCAGTTGGTGGTGTCCATCCCCAGCACTTTCATATCTCGTTTGCAGACATTCTTGAAGCTAAGGTGGGGTCAACCTATGTCTATGTGCCTGCAGCCAGTTCACCAAACAACAGATCTTTTGGAATGCGAACGTCGTCCATCCGGTGTATGTGTCCGAGCCAGTGTAGACGTTTTTTTTGCACATTGCATCATTAACTCACAAATGCCAAGAACTTTATATTATTTCAAGTTAATGAATAAGTAATATTGAATTTACGTTATAAATATTAATAAGCTATGCCCACGTGTGTGTTATTTATTTATAGAAACATGTAAATGTGACAGCAACTGCAAGAGTGCCGATGACAACTGTTTGTTAGAATGTAGCGGACACGGAACATGTGATGACACAGACACTTGCAGATGTGATGACGGTACTGGATACAACTCCGCAGGCTTCTGGGGTGACCTATGTGAAAGTGAGGGATGTCCAGGCGTCGGTTCATCCTGTAGCGGACATGGATCATGTATGCAAGGAGTCTGTCGCTGTAATGATGCATGGACAAAAAACTCAACAAGTTGTCATGTGGCGGATTGCCCAGGAAGCCCAGATTGCAACAACCAAGGGAATTGTGACAGTTCTGGAGAACAACCAACGTGTAGTTGTTACACAACGTACATGGGTGTGGCGTGTGAGCTATCCTGTGTAAATGGAAATGTGCTGGACGATTACACTTGTGAATGTGAATCATGCTACACGGGAGCAGCTTGCAACACAATATGCAGTGATCACGGTGATTGCAACAACAATAGCTGTTCATGTCATACGGGATACTGGGGTAGGTACTGCGTCTGTACTATGGGATTCTGGGGTATGTACTGCGTCTGTACACTGGGATTCTGGGGTAGGTACTGCATCTGTACTACGGGATTCTGGGGTATGTACTGCGTCAGTACTATGGGATTCTGGGGTATGTACTGCGTCTGTACTACAGGATTCTGGGGTAGGTACTGCATCTGTACTACGGGATTCTGGGGTAGGTACTGCGTCTGTATTATGGCATTCTGGGGTATGTACTGCATCTGTACTACGGCATTCTGGGGTAGGTACTGGGTCTGTACTATGGGATTCTGGGGTAGGTACTACGGGATTCTGGGGTAGGTACTACGTCTGTACTACGGGATTCTGGGGTATGTACTACATCTGTACTACGGGATTCTGGGGTATGTACTACATCTGTACTACGGGATTCTGGGGTATGTACTATGTCTGTACTACGGGATTCTGGGGTATGTACTACATCTGTACTACGGGATTCTGGGGTATGTACTACGGGATTCTGGGGTATGTACTACGTCTGTACTACGGGATTCTGGGGTATGTACTACGTCTGTACTACGGGATTCTGGGGTATGTACTACTTCTGTACTACGGGATTCTGGGGTATGTACTACATCTGTACTACGGGATTCTGGGGTATGTACTACGTCTGTACTACGGGATTCTGGGGTATGTACTACGGGTTCTGGGGTATGTACTACGTCTGTAATACGGGATTCTGGGGTATGTACTCGTCTGTACTACGGGATTCTGGGTATGTACTACGGGATTCTGGGGTGTACTACGTCTGTACTACGGGATTCTGGGTATGTACTACATCTGTACTACGGGATTCTGGGGTATGTACTACGTCTGTACTACGGGATTCTGGGGTATGTACTACGGGATTCTGGGGTATGTACTGCGTCTGTACTACGGGATTCTGGAGTATGTACTACGTCTGTACTACGGGATTCTGGGGTATGTACTACGTCTGTACTACAGGATTCTGGGGTATGTACTACATCTGTACTACGGGATTCTGGGGTATGTACTGCGTCTGTACTACGGGATTCTGGGGTATGTACTACGGGATTCAGGGGTATGTACTACGTCTGTACTACGGGATTCTGGGGTATATACTACGGGATTCTGGGGTATGTACTACATCTGTACTACGGCATTCTGGGGTATGTACTGCGTCTGTACTACGGGATTCTGGGGTATGTACTACGTCTGTACTACGGGATTCTGGGGTATGTACTACGTCTGTACTACGGGATTCTGGGGAGATATGTACTGCTTAGATCATACTAACTTTATATATTGAAATGGTAAAATGATCACTACAGTCTACATCACATCCGTTATGTCGAATTCCGTCGGACCAAACAAAATACTTCGACATAGCCGAAGTTTGACATAGCGAATAATGACCATTTTTCCAAAGATAATGTATTTCGTACTAGTATATCACAGCCTTGACCATCGTACATTTGTCCCATAAATCATGCTTCATGTTGTCATTGTTATAACCGTGACATGGGCACACTTGATAAAATTACACTGTAATATCGTATTTAATATTTACGAAAATGCAGCACATACATGTAAATAAGAAACTGTGATAAATACATTGCTGATGTAATAACGGTGTAGTAATAAACTGATACTCTTAGTAGTTAATCTTGATTTCGCTTACCTTTTTATCTACGTTGAGAGCATCGATTGTGGGATATCAAATTCAGCTGCACTTCTTGGATGCCCCTTTCTACCTCCATGATCGCTTCATATTTTTCATCAAATGACTTTAGATCGAACTTCCGTTTTACCTCTTTATTACGAGTTGCAGAGCAGAGTGCCGAGCTAGTTATCCCCCCAGGGTTGGTTTCCGTGTCCTTCACTAGCTTTAACGCTTTGGTATACAAGAGACATTGTGAATGAGTTGAGTGTTTTACGTTTATTTATCATCGCTACCGGTTGCCCATATGAGCGACACCTCCTGAAGAGATTAGTCATTTTAGATTTTAGGAGGATAGTGCAATGATACAGACAGAGTCTCATCTGGTTCTTATTAATAAGCCAAAATTGTGTTTTACGTTTATTTATTGTCGCTACTGGTTGCCTATACTAGCGACGCCTCCTGAAGAGATTAGTCATTTTAGATATTTGGAGGATAGTGCAATGATACAGACAGAGACCCATTCCAGAGTCTCCTCTGGTTCTTTTGCATGCACGGTGTACAGCGCTGACACAAGACTTTGGTTTAAAGTCCCAACTGAAAGACATTTAATTTTATTAGGGTCAGACGGGGGATGAACCTGCAAATGAGTTGACATGGTAGAACAGGGAGTTATATACACATCATATCGCTCCACATGTTTCACTCATTTTGCACTAATTATCGACAAGTTTAAGTTTGCCTAAATATGTTAATTGAATCATAATTATTAAGATGATAAGTGCGTACCTGTAATGACCATACTGTCATAGTAAACACCTTCAACAATCTTTATTGATTGCTTGTTTGCACAGGCACTGTGGTCCGTCTTGGATCAGGCATATTTGCCAAATGAAAGTCGCACTTCAGTGAAAAAGTGGCCTTTTGACATAACAAGTGTTAAATATTGCACATTTACATCTGAAGGGACCAAAACATAATTTGATATAACGAAAAATTCGACAAGACGAAATTCGATATAAGCGGAGCCAGTTATATGAAAAATGATAGTGTCTGAAACGGGACTTTGATCCGATTTCCAGATAACTAGAGAATTCGACATAACCGTCTTTGACATAACGGATGTAGACTGTATTCAGGTTTGCAATACGCAAACAGTTACATATTTGTTGTACCCAACAGACTTCCACCTAAAGTTGCCATGACAATGATGGCGGATGTTTTCGCTAGAGAATACGTCATTTGAGCATCATGTATTCTGATGCCCTCCAATATACATTTCTGAGGAATCACTCTAGAAACTATGACAAATAGCACATATATGAATTTAACATCAAACCATCATTGACCCAAGATGTGATGGGTGTGGGTGCCAGGAAATCATGATATACCATGAGATAAGTATCCCTCAGTACCTCGCCCCCCCCCCCGATAAATTGATGTGTCATTACCCCATGTACCCAATCCCACCTCCTATGAGATGATGTACCATTACCCTACATACCCCCCCTCCCCAGATGAGATGATGCGTCATTACCCTGTGTACCCCCTCCCCAGATGAGATGATGCGTCATTACCCTGTGTACCCCCTCCTTCAGATGAGATGATGCGTCATTACCCTGTGTACCCCCTCCTTCAGATGAGATGATGCGTCATTACCCTGTGTACCCCCTCCCCAGATGAGATGATGCGTCATTACCCTGTGTACCCCTCCTTCAGATGAGATGATGCGTCATTACCCTGTGTACCCCCTCCCCAGATGAGATGATGCGTCATTACCCTGTGTACCCCCTCCCCCATTGTTTTTTTTAATTGTATATCCCATTGTAGTGAAAACATGATTCCTAGCAAGTCATACATCATCACTCATATATGTCTAGCAAGTCATACACCATCACTCATGTATGTCTAGCAAGTCATACGCCATCACTCATGTATGTCTAGCAAGTCATACACCATCACTCATGTATGTCTAGCAAGTCTTTCACCATCACTCTTGTATGTCTAGCAAGTCATACATCATCACTCATATATGTCTAGCAAGTCATACACCATCACTCATGTATGTCTAGCAAGTCATACGCCATCACTCATGTATGTCTAGCAAGTCATACACCATCACTCATGTATGTCTAGCAAGTCTTTCACCATCACTCTTGTATGTCTAGCAAGTCATACATCATCACTCATATATGTCTAGCAAGTCATACACCATCACTCATGTATGTCTAGCAAGTCATACGCCATCACTCATGTATGTCTAGCAAGTCATACACCATCACTCATGTATGTCTAGCAAGTCTTTCACCATCACTCTTGTATGTCTAGCAAGTCATACATCATCACTCATGTATGTCTAGCAAGTCATTCACCATCACTCTTTTATGTCTAGCAAGTCATACACCATCACTCATGTATGTCTAGCAACTCATACACCATCACTCATGTATGTCTGCAAGTCTTACGCCATCACTCTTTTATGTCTAGCAAGTCATACACCATCACCCATGTATGCCTAGCAAGTATTACGCCATCACTCTTTTATGTCTAGCAAGTCATACACCATCACTTGTATGTCTAGCAAGTCATACACCATCACTCATGTATGTCTAGCAAGTCATACACCATCACTTATGTATGTCTAGCAAGTCATACGCCATCACTCATGTATGTCTAGCAGGTCATGCGCCATCACTCATGTATGTCTAGCAAATCTTACACCATCACTCATGTATGTCTAGCAAGTCATACACCATCACGCATGCATGTCTAGCAAGTCATACACCATCACTCATGCATGTCTAGCAAGTCATACACCATCACTCATGTATGTCTAGCAAGTCTTTCACCATCACTCTTGTATGTCTAGCAAGTCATACATCATCACTCATGTATGTCTAGCAAGTCATACACCATCACTCTTTTATGTCTAGCAAGTCATACACCATCACTCATGTATGTCTAGCAAGTCTTTCACCATCACTCTTGTATGTCTAGCAAGTCATACACCATCACTCATGTATGTCTAGCAAGTCATACACCATCACTCATGTATGTCTAGCAAGTCTTACACCATCACTCATGTATGTCTGTAAGTCTTACGCCATCACTCTTTTATGTCTAGCAAGTCATACACCATCACCCATGTATGCCTAGCAAGTCTTACGCCATCACTCTTTTATGTCTAGCAAGTCATACACCATCACTCATGTATGTCTAGCAAGTCATACACCATCACTCATGTATGTCTAGCAAGTCATACACCATCACTTATGTATGTCTAGCAAGTCATACGCCATCACTCATGTATGTCTAGCAGGTCATGCGCCATCACTCATGTATGTCTAGCAAGTCTTACACCATCACTCATGTATGTCTAGCAAGTCATACACCATCACTCATGCATGTCTAGCAAGTCATACACCATCACTCATGTATGTCTAGCAAGTCTTACACCATCACTCATGTATGTCTAGCAAGTCATACACCATCACTCATGTATGTCTAGCAAGTCTTACACCATCACTCATGTATGTCTAGCAAGTCTTACACCATCACTCATGTATGTTTGCTTAAAAGCAATTCACAGACGTTTCCACTATAAGCATATAGTAAACAAACTGCTATGTGTCAGTTTCCATGAATTGCTGTCATATTTTCGCATATACACACACCACATTAATTATTGTTGCCATCCGGTAGGGTACTGTGTATTACAATACTTCATTCACTTATTTCGTTTTTTGTCTTTCCCACTTTAGTGGAAAGTGAGATTAAACAGTCACCTTTCCAGTGGCAACAATTTCATATTTGCATATAACTAAAACACTTCAAATAAAATGCATTTATAACTTGCATACCGTTTCTAGGGCTTGTTCCTGGCCTCCTTAACAAATCTCATCCCCCACGAGTGCCATTCCAGTCGTCCTATAATTCCTATGTTTTTCAGACTTTTTCAAAATGTCCTATAACATCCTATATTTTGGGCAAAATTCCAATAATACCTATTTTTTGGTGGTAAGCAAAAGGTTGCTCCATGACTCCAGAACTCTGGGCCTTTCGCACCTGAAGCGAACGCGCTACAACTGCGCTATCATGGCTTCCACCTATTATTTCTTTTAAATCTTAAACTTCCGAGGATTAATTCTCTTCACCCAACTTTAAATTTGGCCAAAAATAGCACAAAATTTCGAGATGTTTTTTCCAGAAATTATTTATACGTCAAATACATCTCAAACATTTTTACTTCTTAAAAAAACTTCAAAGTTTGAAAGTTGACATACACATCCGAGGACTAATTTAAACACCAACTGTCACTGTCAGTCCCCACCCTAACACTGACCTTGAATTTGAGATGGCCATATGTTTATTTGATATTTACAGACAAACAATTATATTACATTTAACAGGTGATTTGTGTATCGACCGAGGTTGTCCGGGAGTGGGTGAGAGTTGCTCGGGCCACGGTACATGTAATATCGATAAACAATCGTGTTCCTGTGATACTGGATGGAAGGGTACGGACTGTAATACCCTCGATTGCAAGGGCGATCCAGACTGCAGCAACAAAGGTTAGTGCTATACACATGAAGTATCGTCCATCAAGGGATCACTGTTCTACATTGATCGGGGTTATATATCACCAGACTACATTGATTGAGGTTATATATCACCAGACTACATTGATTGGGGTTACATAGCACCAGACTACATTGATCGGGGTTATATATCACCAGACTACATTGATCGGGGTTATATATCACCAGACTACATTGATCGGGGTTATATATCACCAGACTACATTGATTGAGGTTATATATCACCAGACTACATTGATTGAGGTTATATATCACCAGAGGTCCAGACTACACCGATCGGGGTTATATATCACCAGACTACATTGATTGAGGTTATATATCACCAGACTACACTGATTGAGGTTATATATCACCAGACTACATTGATCAGGGTTATATATCACCAGACTACATTGATTGAGGTTATATATCACCAGACTACATTGATCAGGGTTATATATCACCAGACTACATTGATCAGGGTTATATATCACCAGACTACATTGATTGAGGTTATATATCACCAGACTACATTGATCAGGGTTATATATCACCAGACTACATTGATTGAGGTTATATATCACCAGACTACACTGATTGAGGTTATATATCACCAGACTACATTGATCAGGGTTATATATCACCAGACTACATTGATTGAGGTTATATATCACCAGACTACATTGATCAGGGTTATATATCACCAGACTACATTGATTGAGGTTATATATCACCAGACTACACTGATTGAGGTTATATATCACCAGACTACACTGATTGAGGTTATATATCACCAGACTACATTGATCAGGGTTATATATCACCAGACTACATTGATTGAGGTTATATATCACCAGACTACATTGATCGGGGTTATATATCACCAGACTACATTGATCGGGGTTATATATCAGCAGACAAATTGAGGTTATATATCACCAGAGGTCCAGACTACACTGATCGGGGTTATATATCACCAGACTACATTGATCGGGGTTATATATCACCAGACTACATTGATCGGGGTTATATATCACCAGACTACATTGATCAGGGTTATATATCACCAGACTACATTGATCAGGGTTATATATCACCAGACTACATTGATTGAGGTTATATATCACCAGACTACATTGATTAGGGTTATATATCACCAGACTACATTGATCGGGGTTATATATCACCAGACTACATTGATCGGGGTTATATATCACCAGACTACATTGATGGCAGTTATATATCACCAGACTACATTGATCGGGGTTATATAGCACCAGACTACATTGATCGGGGTTATATATCACCAGACTACATTGATCAGGGTTATATATCACCAGACTACACTGATCAGGGTTATATATCACCAGACTACATTGATCGGGGTTATATATCACCAGACTACATTGATCGGGGTTATATAGCACCAGACTACATTGATCGGGGTTATATATCACCAGACTACATTGATCAGGGTTATATATCACCAGACTACACTGATCAGGGTTATATATCACCAGACTACATTGATCAGGGTTATATATCACCAGACTACATTGATTGGGGTTACATAGCACCAGACTACATTGATCGGGGTTATATATCACCAGACTACATTGATCAGGGTTATATATCACCAGACTACACTGATTGAGGTTATATATCACCAGACTACATTGATCAGGGTTATATAGCACCAGACTACATTGATCGGGGTTATATAGCACCAGACTACATTGATCGGGGTTATATATCACCAGACTACATTGATCAGGGTTATATAGCACCAGACTACATTGATCGGGGTTATATAGCACCAGACTACATTGATCGGGGTTATATAGCACCAGACTACACTGATTGAGGTTATATAGCACCAGACTACATTGATCAGGGTTATATTGCACCAGACTACATTGATTGAGGTTATATATCACCAGACTACATTGATTGACGTTATATATCACCAGACTACATTGATTGCAGTTGTATATCACCAGACTACATTGATCGGTGTTATATATCACCAGACTACATTGATCGGTGTTATATATCACCAGACTACATTGATTGAGGTTATATATCAACAGACTACACTGATCAGGGTTATATATCACCAGACTACATTGATTGATGTTATATATCACCAGACTACACTGATCAGGGTAATATATCACCAGACTACATTGATCAGGGTTATATATCACCAGACTACATTGATTGAGGTTATATATAACCAGACTACATTGATCAGGGTTATATATCACCAGTCTACACTGTTCGGGGTTATATATCACCAGACTACATTGATCGGGTTATATATCACCAGACTACATTGATCAGGGTTATATATCACCAGACTACATTGATCGGGTTATATATCACCAGACTACATTGATCAGGGTTATATATCACCAGATTACATTGATCTGGGTTATATATCACCAGACTACATTGATCAGGGTTATATATCACCAGACTACATTGATTGAGGTTATATATCACCAGACTACATTGATCAGGGTTATATAGCACCAGACTACATTGATTGGGGTTATATATCACCAGACTACATTGATTGGGGTTATATATCACCAGACTACATTGATTGGGGTTATATATCACCAGACTACATTGATTGAGGTTATATATCACCAGACTACATTGATCAGGGTTATATAGCACCAGACTACATTGATTGGGGTTATATATCACCAGACTACATTGATCAGGGTTATATATCACCAGACTACATTGATCGGGGTTATATATCACCAGACTACATTGATCAGGGTTATATATCACCAGACTACATTGATCAGGGTTATATATCACCAGACTACATTGATTGAGGTTATATATCACCAGACTACATTGATTAGGGTTATATATCACCAGACTACATTGATCGGGGTTATATATCACCAGACTACATTGATCGGGGTTATATATCACCAGACTACATTGATCGCAGTTATATATCACCAGACTACATTGATCAGGGTTATATAGCACCAGACTACATTGATCGGGGTTATATATCACCAGACTACATTGATCAGAGTTATATATCACCAGACTACACTGATCAGGGTTATATATCACCAGACTACATTGATCGGGGTTATATATCACCAGACTACATTGATCGCGTTATATATCACCAGACTACATTGATCGGGGTTATATATCACCAGACTACATTTATCAGGGTTATATATCACCAGACTACATTGATTGAGGTTATATATCACCAGACTACACTGATCAGGGTAATATATCACCAGACTACATTGATCAGGGTTATATATCACCAGACTACATTGATTGAGGTTATATATAACCAGACTACATTGATCAGGGTTATATATCACCAGACTACACTGTTCGGGGTTATATATCACCAGACTACATTGATCGGGGTTATATATCACCAGACTACATTGATCAGGGTTATATATCACCAGTCTACACTGTTCGGGGTTATATATCACCAGACTACATTGATCGGGTTATATATCACCAGACTACATTGATCAGGGTTATATATCACCAGACTACATTGATCGGGTTATATATCACCAGACTACATTGATCAGGGTTATATATCACCAGATTACATTGATCTGGGTTATATATCACCAGACTACATTGATCAGGGTTATATATCACCAGACTACATTGATTGAGGTTATATATCACCAGACTACATTGATCAGGGTTATATAGCACCAGACTACATTGATTGGGGTTATATATCACCAGACTACATTGATTGGGGTTATATATCACCAGACTACATTGATTGGGGTTATATATCACCAGACTACATTGATTGAGGTTATATATCACCAGACTACATTGATCAGGGTTATATAGCACCAGACTACATTGATTGGGGTTATATATCACCAGACTACATTGATCAGGGTTATATATCACCAGACTACATTGATCGGGGTTATATATCACCAGACTACATTGATCAGGGTTATATATCACCAGACTACATTGATCAGGGTTATATATCACCAGACTACATTGATTGAGGTTATATATCACCAGACTACATTGATTAGGGTTATATATCACCAGACTACATTGATCGGGGTTATATATCACCAGACTACATTGATCGGGGTTATATATCACCAGACTACATTGATCGCAGTTATATATCACCAGACTACATTGATCAGGGTTATATAGCACCAGACTACATTGATCGGGGTTATATATCACCAGACTACATTGATCAGAGTTATATATCACCAGACTACACTGATCAGGGTTATATATCACCAGACTACATTGATCGGGGTTATATATCACCAGACTACATTGATCGCAGTTATATATCACCAGACTACATTGATCGGTGTTATATATCACCAGACTACATTGATTGAGGTTATATATCAACAGACTACACTGATCAGGGTTATATATCACCAGACTACATTGATCGGGGTTATATATCACCAGACTACATTGATCAGGGTTATATATCACCAGACTACATTGATTGAGGTTATATATCACCAGACTACACTGATCAGGGTAATATATCACCAGACTACATTGATCAGGGTTATATATCACCAGACTACATTGATTGAGGTTATATATAACCAGACTACATTGATCAGGGTTATATATCACCAGACTACACTGTTCGGGGTTATATATCACCAGACTACATTGATCGGGGTTATATATCACCAGACTACATTGATCAGGGTTATATATCACCAGATTACATTGATCTGGGTTATATATCACCAGACTACATTGATTGGGGTTATATATCACCAGACTACATTGATTGGGGTTATATATCACCAGACTACATTGATTGAGGTTATATATCACCAGACTACATTGATCAGGGTTATATAGCACCAGACTACATTGATTGGGGTTATATATCACCAGACTACATTGATCAGGGTTATATATCACCAGACTACACTGATCGGGGTTATATATCACCAGACTACATTGATTGAGGTTATATATCACCAGACTACACTGATCGGGGTTATATATCACCAGACTACATTGATCGGGGTTATATAGCACCAGACTACACTGATTGAGGTTATATAGCACCAGACTACATTGATCAGGGTTATATTGCACCAGACTACATTGATTGAGGTTATATATCACCAGACTACATTGATTGACGTTATATATCACCAGACTACATTGATTGCAGTTGTATATCACCAGACTACATTGATCGGTGTTATATATCACCAGACTACATTGATCGGTGTTATATATCACCAGACTACATTGATTGAGGTTATATATCAACAGACTACACTGATCAGGGTTATATATCACCAGACTACATTGATCAGGGTTATATATCACCAGACTACATTTATCAGGGTTATATATCACCAGACTACATTGATTGAGGTTATATATCACCAGACTACACTGATCAGGGTAATATATCACCAGACTACATTGATCAGGGTTATATATCACCAGACTACATTGATTGAGGTTATATATAACCAGACTACATTGATCAGGGTTATATATCACCAGACTACACTGTTCGGGGTTATATATCACCAGACTACATTGATCGGGGTTATATATCACCAGACTACATTGATCAGGGTTATATATCACCAGATTACATTGATCTGGGTTATATATCACCAGACTACATTGATCAGGGTTATATATCACCAGACTACATTGATTGAGGTTATATATCACCAGACTACATTGATCAGGGTTATATAGCACCAGACTACATTGATTGGGGTTATATATCACCAGACTACATTGATTGGGGTTATATATCACCAGACTACATTGATTGGGGTTATATATCACCAGACTACATTGATCAAGGTTATATATCACCAGACTACATTGATCAGGGTTATATAGCACCAGACTACATTGATTGGGGTTATATATCACCAGACTACATTGATCAGGGTTATATATCACCAGACTACACTGATCGGGGTTATATATCACCAGACTACATTGATCAGGGTTATATATCACCAGACTACATTGATTGAGGTTATATATCACCAGACTACACTGATCGGGGTTAGATATCACCAGACTACATTGATCAGGGTTATATATCACCAGACTACATTGATTGAGGTTATATATCACCAGACTACATTGATCAGGGTTATATATCACCAGACTACATTGATTGAGGTTATATATCACCAGACTACATTGATCGGGGTTATATATCACCAGACTACATTGATCAGTGTTATATAATAATATTTCATTAATTTCTAATTTACATGATGTTTTTTCATGATATATCCTGTTTGTATACACATCAACTGTTTGTCCACATTGACTGTTTGTCCACATTGATTGTTGGTACACATTGACTGTGTGTACACATTGATTGTTGGTACACATCAAATGTTGATACACAGCGACTGTTTTGCGAATCAACTGTTGGTATGCATCGACTGTTGGTATGCATCGACTGTTGGCATGCATCGACTGTTGGTATTCATTGACTGTTGGTATGCATCGACTGTTGGTATGCATTGACTGTTGGTATGCATCGACTGTTGGCATGCATTGACTGTTGGCATGCATCGACTGTTGGTATACATTGACTGTTGGTATGCATTGACTGTTGATATGCATTGACTGTTGGTATGCATCGACTGTTGGCATGCATTGACTGTTGGTATGCATTGACTGTTGGTATGCATCGACTGTTGGCATGCATCGACTGTTGGTATGCATCGACTGTTGGAATGCATCGACTGTTGGCATGCATCGACTGTTGGTATACATAGACTGTTGGTATGCATTGACTGTTGGTATGCATTGACTGTTGGTATGCATCGACTGTTGGTATACATTGACTGTTGGTATACATTGACTGTTGGCATGCATCGACTGTTGGTATACATAGACTGTTAGTATACATTGACTATTGGCATGCATCGACTGTTGGTATACATAGACTGTTGGTATGCATTGATTGTTGTTATACATTGACTGTTGGTATGCATCGACTGTTGGTATACATTGACTGTTGGCATGCATTGACTGTTGGTATGCATTGACTGTTGGTATGCATTGACTGTTGGTATGCATTGACTGTTGGTATGCATAGACTGTTGGCATGCATCGACTGTTGGCATGCATCGACTGTTGGCATGCATCGACTGTTGGCATGCATCGACTGTTGGCATGCATCGCCTGTTGTCATGCATCGACTGTTGGCATGCATCGACTGTTGGCATGCATCGACTGTTGGTATACATAGACTGTTGGCATGCATCAACTGTTTGTATACATTGACTGTTGGCATGCATCGACTGTTTGCATGCATCGACTGTTGGTATACATAGACTGTTGGTATACATCAACTGTTTGTATACATTGACTGTTGGCATGCATCGACTGTTGGCATGCATCGACTGTTGGTATACATAGACTGTTGGTATACATCAACTGTTTGTATACATTGACTGTTGGTATGCATTGACTGTTGGTATGCATCGACTGTTGGCATGCATCGACTGTTGGTATGCATTGACTGTTGGTATGCATCGACTGTTGGCATGCATCGACTGTTGGTATGCATTGACTGTTGGTATGCATCGACTGTTGGTATACATTGACTGTTGGCATGCATTGACTGTTGGTATGCATTGACTGTTGGTATGCATTGACTGTTGGTATGCATTGACTGTTGGTATGCATAGACTGTTGGCATGCATCGACTGTTGGTATACATAGACTGTTGGTATACATTGACTGTTGGCATGCATCGACTGTTGGTATACATAGACTGTTGGTATCATTGACTGTTGGGCATTGACTGTTGGTATGCATCGACTGTTGGTATGCATCGACTGTTGGTATGCATTGATTGTTGGTATGCATTGACTGTTGGTATACATCGACTGTTGGTATGCATTGTTGTTTGACTGTTGGTATACATTGACTGTTGGCATGCATTGACTGTTGGTATGCATTGACTGTTGGTATGCATTGACTGTTGGTATGCATTGACTGTTGGTATGCATAGACTGTTGGCATGCATCGACTGTTGGTATACATAGACTGTTGGTATACATTGACTGTTGGCATGCATCGACTGTTGGTATACATAGACTGTTGGTATGCATTGACTGTTGGTATGCATCGACTGTTGGCATGCATCGACTGTTGGTATGCATTGATTGTTGGTATGCATTGACTGTTGGTATACATCAACTGTTTGTATGCATTGACTGTTGGTATACATTGACTGTTGGCATGCATTGACTGTTGGTATGCATTGACTGTTGGTATGCATTGACTGTTGGTATGCATTGACTGTTGGTATGCATAGACTGTTGGCATGCATCGACTGTTGGCATGCATCGACTGTTGGCATGCATCGACTGTTGGCATGCATCGACTGTTGGGATGCATCGACTGTTGGCATGCATCGACTGTTGGCATGCATCGACTGTTGGCATGCATCGACTGTTGGTATACATAGACTGTTGGCATGCATCAACTGTTTGTATACATTGACTGTTGGCATGCATCGACTGTTGGCATGCATCGACTGTTGGTATACATAGACTGTTGGTATACATCAACTGTTTGTATACATTGACTGTTGGCATGCATCGACTGTTGGCATGCATCGACTGTTGGTATACATAGACTGTTGGTATACATCAACTGTTTGTATGCATTGACTGTTGGTATGCATTGACTGTTGGTATGCATCGACTGTTGGTATGCATCGACTGTTGGCATGCATCGACTGTTGGCATGCATCGACTGTTGGGATGCATCGACTGTTGGCATGCATCGACTGTTGGCATGCATCGACTGTTGGCATGCATCGACTGTTGGCATGCATCGACTGTTGGTATACATAGACTGTTGGCATGCATCAACTGTTTGTATACATTGACTGTTGGCATGCATCGACTGTTGGCATGCATCGACTGTTGGTATACATAGACTGTTGGTATACATCAACTGTTTGTATACATTGACTGTTGGCATGCATCGACTGTTGGCATGCATCGACTGTTGGTATACATAGACTGTTGGTATACATCAACTGTTTGTATGCATTGACTGTTGGTATGCATTGACTGTTGGTATGCATCGACTGTTGGTATGCATCGACTGTTGGCATGCATCGACTGTTGGTATGCATTGACTGTTGGTATGCATCGACTGTTGGCATGCATCGACTGTTGGCATGCATCGACTGTTGGTATGCATTGACTGTTGGTATGCATCGACTGTTGGCATGCATCGACTGTTGGCATGCGTCGACTGTTGGCATGCGTCGACTGTTGGCATGCATTGACTGTTGGCATGCGTCGACTGTTGGCATGCATCGACTGTTGGCATGCATCGACTGTTGGCATGCATCGACTGTTGGTATGCATCGACTGTTGGTATACATCAACTGTTTGTATGACTGTTATTGCACATCAGCTGTTGGGGCACATTGGCTTTACTTCTAAATGACTAAATGACATTATCATGTGACTAAATGACAGTATAATGTAACTAAATGACAGTATCATGTGACTAAATGACAGTATCATGTAACTAAATGACAGTATCATGTGACTAAATGACAGTATCATGTAACTAAATGACAGTATCATGTAACTAAATGACAGTATCATGTGATTAAATGACAGTATCATGTGACTAAATGACAGTATCATGTAACTAAATGACAGTATCATGTAACTAAATGACAGTATCATGTGACTAAATGACAGTATCATGTGACTAAATGACATTATCATGTGACTAAATGACAGTATCATGTAACTAAATGACAGTATCATGTAACTAAATGACATTATCATGTGACTAAATGACAGTATCATGTGACTAAATGACAGTATCATGTGATTAAATGACAGTATCATGTGACTAAATGACAGTATCATGTAAATAAATGACAGTATCATGTAACTAAATGACAGTATCATGTGACTAAATGACAGTATCATGTGATTAAATGACAGTATCATGTGACTAAATGACAGTATCATGTAACTAAATGACAGTATCATGTGACTAAATGACAGTATCATGTGACTAAATGACAGTATCATGTGATTACATGCACTGTATAGTAGCATTTACAATGTATCTGTATGTTTATTATGCAAATTATTTCAGAAGAATGTGTAGTGTATAAGTACCATTATTTAAACTTTATTTATTTTACAACGATTGCGAAGCAAGTTCTAACAACTTCTATTAATCACTCTCTTCGGCGCGGATGAAAGCTTAAATGTGGTCATTTGTGTGGGAGGAAACTGGAGTACCCGGAGAATCCCACCTGTCCGATCTGGCGACCACCGTACTATCTTGCATACTTCCCGGTCCGAGGATTTTGCTTTATTCACTTTTGTAATGCATTTGCATGGCGTGATGCTGACCATTAATTACATTTCAGGTGATTGTGACGGTGTAAATCATTTTCCACCGAAGTGTGTAAATTGTTCTTTATCCATGGGAGATGAGTGCCAATATGACTGTGTGCATGGGACAGAACTTGAAAATTTTTCAGTAATTTGTACATGTGACCCTTGTTACCACGAGGCCGATTGTGACACAGCGTGTAGTGATGTAGGTGATTGCACTGAATCAACTCTAGGAAAGGTAGGTATTCCCTCTTCTTTGTCCCTTGCTGCTGTTTTTCACGAGTGGCTTGCCTCATACTACCAAGAGTTGAAAGTGACGCATGATTACAAGTTTGACTTTTCCAACAATCCGCTTCGGCTTAAAAAAAGTGATTTGGACAAAACTTGCAAAATACAGACGGATCTGTAGTCCAGTGGTAACACGCTGGACTGGTAACCCAGGGATCGCAGGTTCGATCCCCCGTCTGACCCTAATAAAATTAGCAGTCTTTCAGATGGGACGTTAAACCGAGGTCGTGTGTCGGTGCTGTACACCGTGCACGTAAAAGAACTAGAGGAGACTCTGGAATGGGTCTCTGTCTGTATCATTACACTATCCTCCAAAAATCTAAAATGACTAATCTCTTCAGGAGGCGTCGCTCATATGGGCAACCGGTAGCGACGATAAATAGATGTAAAACACACACACACACACACACACAACTTGCAAATATTGCCAGGATGTGTGTGCTAGGATGAGTTTTGACAGAGTTGTGGGAGTTTTGTGTGTTATCAATATACCTCAATAGTCACTGGTTATCAGGCTAACTCCTTAATTTGAACCAGGACTTCTAAAATATTCAAACCAAATCAGCCTTTTCTGAAATTGGCAACTACAGTCAAACAGTCAAACCTGTGTTAGTGGTCACCTCCATTAAGCAGCCAACCTGCATTAAGCAGTCAGCTTACAGATTCCCAATATGTTGTTTTGTTATACATTTGACCTCTATTAAGCAGCCACCTGTGCTAGGCAGCCACTTTCTATGATTCCCTTGGCTGCTTAACACAGGTTGGACTGTACTACCCATGTACTACCCACACGTTTGCATTTACCATACCCCCCCACCACCACCAATATTATGAAGGCTTGGTTAGTTGTTAAATGTTGTTTGCAACAGATAGTTGTTATATAACTGTGATTTTTAAATTGCTATTTTTGTGCATTGTTTAATTTTACATTTTGTTGATTTAATTGATTCCCAGACCAATTTTGCATCAACATTATATGCCATTAAAGTTTAGAATGTATTATCTATTTTAAAGACGAAAATGCTCAATCCTGTTGATTGAATTGCGAGTTTCAAGTTGTTTCCAGGGTTTTGTGATCCATTTCAAATGTTGCTAATGTCGCCCATAAAAAATATGAAAACATTTCTAATACAATTATGAACAAGTGTTTATTTTTAAACATTTATCCAGGTCCGACAGACTGATGAACCTTGCAGAAAATCATCACTATGTAGTCTAGTTACATCACTATGAAGTCTAGTTACATCACTATGTAGTCTAGTTACATCACTATGAAGTCTAGTTACATCACTATGAAGTCTAGTTACATCACTATGTAGTCTAGTTACATCACTATGTAGTCTAGTTACATCACTATGTAGTCTAGTTACATCACTATGAAGTCTAGTTACATCACTATGTAGTCTAGTTACATCACTATGAAGTCTAGTTACATCACTATGAAGTCTAGTTACATCACTATGAAGTCTAGTTACATCACTATGAAGTCTAGTTACATCACTATGAAGTCTAGTTACATCACTATGAAGTATAGTTACTTCACTATGTAGTCTAGTTACATCACTATGAAGTCTATTTACATCACTATGAAGTATGGTTACTTCACTATGAAGTCTAGTTACTTCACTATGTAGTCTAGTTACATCACTATGAAGTCTAGTTACATCACTATGAAGTATATTTACATCACTATGAAGTCTAGTTACTTCACTATGAAGTCTAGTTACATCACTATGAAGTCTAGTTACATCACTATGAAGTCTAGTTACATCACTATGAAGTATAGTTACTTCACTATGATGTCTGGTTACATCACTATGAAGTCTAGTTACATCACTATGAAGTCTAGTTACTTCACTATGAAGTCTAGTTACTTCACTATGAAGTCTAGTTACATCACTATGAAGTCTAGTTACATCACTATGAAGTCTAGTTACATCACTATGAAGTCTAGTTACTTCACTATGAAGGTTACATCACTATGAAGTCTAGTTACTTCACCATGAAGTCTAGTTACTTCACTATGAAGTCTAGGTACATCACTATGAAGTCTAGGTACTTCACCATGAAGTCTAGTTACTTCACTATGAAGTCTAGTTACATCACTATGAAGTCTAGTTACATCACTATGAAGTCTAGTTACTTCACTATGAAGGTTACATCACTATGAAGTCTAGTTACTTCACCATGAAGTCTAGTTACTTCACTATGAAGTCTAGGTACATCACTATGAAGTCTAGGTACTTCACCATGAAGTCTAGTTACTTCACTATGAAGTCTAGTTACATCACTATGAAGTCTAGTTACATCACTATGAAGTCTAGGTACATCACTATGAAGTCTAGTTACATCACTATGAAGTCTAGGTACATCACTATGAAGTCTAGTTACATCACTATGAAGTCTAGGTACATCACTATGAAGTCTAGTTACATCACTATGAAGTCTAGTTACATCACTATGAAGTCTAGGTACATCACTATGAAGTCTAGTTACTTCACTATGAAGTCTAGTTACATCACTATGAAGTCTAGGTACATCACTATGAAGTCTAGTTACATCACTATGAAGTCTAGGTACATCACTATGAAGTCTAGTTACATCACTATGAAGTCTAGTTACTTCACCATGAAGTCTAGTTACATCACTATGAAGTCTATATATATTTATTTGACAGGTCTGCAATTGTTCTGAGGGCTACACCGGAGAATTTTGTGAAAATCTTGACTGTCCAGGTATGTATTAAGTGAGATGTCTGTCTGACCAGGTATGCATTACAGGAGATATCTGACTGTGTGTGTATGTATTACAGGAGATATCTGACTGTATGTGTATGTATTACAGGAGATATCTGACTGTGTGTGTATGTATTACAGGAGATATATGTCTGTGTGTGTATGTATTACAGGAGATATCTGTCTGTGTGTGTATGTATTACAGGAGATATCTGTCTGTGTGTGTATGTATTACAGGAGATATCTGTATGTGTGTGTATGTATTACAGGAGATATCTGTATGTGTGTGTATGTATTACAGGAGATATCTGACTGTGCGTGTATGTATTACAGGAGATATCTGTCTGTGTGTATGTATTACAGGAGATATCTGTCTGTGTGTGTATGTATTACAGGAGCTATATGTCTGTGTGTATGTATTACAGGAGATATCTGTCTGTGTGTGTATGTATTACAGGAGATATATGTCTGTGTGTGTATGTATTACAGGAGATATATGTCTGTGTGTATGTATTACAGGAGATATCTGTCTGTGTGTGTATGTATTACAGGAGATATCTGTCTGTGTGTATGTATTACAGGAGATATCTGTCTGTGTGTGTATGTATTACAGGAGATCTGTCTGTGTGTGTATGTATTACATGAGATATCTGTCTGTGTGTGTATGTATTACAGGAGTTATCTGTCTGTGTGTATGTATTACAGGAGATATCTGTCTGTGTGTGTATGTATTACAGGAGATATCTGTCTGTGTGTGTATGTATTACAGGAGATATCTGTCTGTGTGTGTATGTATTACAGGAGATCTCTGTCTGTGTGTGTATGTATTACAGGAGATCTGTCTGTGTGTGTATGTATTACAGGAGATATCTGACTGTGTATGTATGTATTACAGGAGATATCTGTCTGTGTGTGTATGTATTACAGGAGATATCTGTCTGTGTGTGTATGTATTACAGGAGATATCTGTCTGTGTGTGTATATATTACAGGAGATATCTGTCTGTGTGTGTATGTATTACAGGAGATATCTGTCTGTGTGTATGTATTACAGGAGATATCTGTCTGTGTGTATGTATTACAGGAGAGATCTGTCTGTGTGTATGTATTACAGGAGATATCTGTCTGTGTGTGTATGTATTACAGGAGTTATCTGTCTGTGTGTATGTATTACAGGAGATATCTGTCTGTGTGTGTATGTATTACAGGAGATATCTGTCTGTGTGTGTATGTATTACAGGAGATATCTGTCTGTGTGTGTATGTATTACAGGAGATCTCTGTCTGTGTGTGTATGTATTACAGGAGATCTGTCTGTGTGTGTATGTATTACAGGAGATATCTGACTGTGTATGTATGTATTACAGGAGATATCTGTCTGTGTGTGTATGTATTACAGGAGATATCTGTCTGTGTGTGTATGTATTACAGGAGATATATGTCTGTGTGTGTATGTATTACAGGAGATATCTGTCTGTGTGTGTATGTATTACAGGAGATATCTGTCTGTGTGTGTATGTATTACAGGAGATATCTGTCTGTGTGTGTATGTATTACAGGAGATATCTGTCTGTGTGTATGTATTACAGGAGATATCTGTCTGTGTGTATGTATTACAGGAGAGATCTGTCTGTGTGTATGTATTACAGGAGATATCTGTCTGTGTGTGTATGTATTACAGGAGATATCTGACTGAGATACGTGAGATACACTTGTTGTATTACAGGAGATATCTGACTGAGATACGTGAGATACACTTGTTGTATTACAGGAGATATCTGACTGAGATACGTGAGATACACTTGTTGTATTACCGGAGATATCTGACTGAGATACGTGAGATACACTTGTTGTATTACAGGAGATATCTGACTGAGATACGTGAGATACACTTGTTGTATTACAGGAGATATCTGACTGAGATACGTGAGATACACTTGTTGTATTACAGGAGATATCTGACTGAGATACGTGAGATACACTTGCTGTATTACAGGAGATATCTGACTGAGATACGTGAGATACACTTGTTGTATTACAGGAGATATCTGACTGTGTGTGTATGTATTACAGGAGATATCTGACTGAGATACGTGAGATACACTTGTTGTATTACACATGGATATGGACACTATGTTATGTCAACAAACCGCGTATACAACGTTTCTTTATTAGTTGAAATACTCAGTTTCTCAGGCAAATATTTGGGGGAATATTAAGGATTTCAAATATTTGGGGGAATATTAAGGATTTCAAATATTTGAAATGATACTACTATACCTGGCCTACATTACAAAAAATTACCAACCTTTTAACAGTCGAATCAAAGGCATTATTATTAAAACTGTCTAAATTTATTTATTTTGCAAATTTGATAAAAAGATAACTTTTTTACACAATTAAAATATTTTGTATTTGTTATAAACTTCTGTAAATCCATAACTGTCTACATTGGAATTATGTGTATTTGCTATAAGCATATTATGTGTTTTATGCCATAAATGTGTTGTTGTTGTTGTTGTTGATTGTGAAAATGTCTTATTTTACTACAACAAGCCGGCCGACCCCCTTTGATTTTCCTGTAGTCAGGTGTTACTGTTGTTACATGTTACTGTTGTCGGAGGTTGGTACACCAAATACTTGTGAACCACTGGAGCCTGCCCAGGAAAAGTGTTAGGTAAACTGTCCACCGTTGATATAGCCCAAAATGGTGCTGATGCAGGCGTAAAACCCGAACAAACTGTTGGCATGTGTTACTGTTGTCATGTGTTAATGTTATCATGTGTTAATCTTATCATGTGTTATTGTTGTCACATGTTACTGTTGTCATGTGTTAATCTTATCATGTGTTACTGTTGTCACATGTTAATCTTATCATGTGTTACTGTTGTCATGTGTTAATGTTATCATGTGTTACTGTTGTCACATGTTACTGTTGTCATGTGTTAATCTTGTCATGTGTTAATCTTATCATGTGTTACTGTTGTCATGTGTTACTGTTGCCATGTGTTACTGTTGTCATGTGTTAATGTTATCATGTGTTACTGTTGTCACATGTTACTGTTGTCATGTGTTAATCTTGTCATGTGTTACTGTTGTCATGTGTTACTGTTGTCATGTGTTAATCTTATCATGTGTTACTGTTGTCATGTGTTACTGTTATCATGTGTTACTGTTGTCACATGTTACTGTTGGCATGTGTTAATCTTGTCATGTGTTACTGTTGTCATGTGTTAATCTTATCATGTGTTACTGTTGTCATGTGTTAATGTTATCATGTGTTACTGTTGTCATGTGTTAATCTTGTCATGTGTTAATCTTGTCATGTGTTACTGTTGTCATGTGTTACTGTTGTCATGTGTTAATCTTATCATGTGTTACTGTTGTCATGTGTTAATGTTATCATGTGTTACTGTTGTCACATGTTACTGTTGTCATTTGTTAATCTTATCATGTGTTACTGTTGTCATTTGTTACTGTTGTCATGTGTTACTGTTGTCATGTGTTCTTGTCTTCAGGTGACCCCGATTGTTCTGAACATGGCACATGTAAACGCATTATTACTTCAAACACGTCTAAGTGCATGTGTGACCCTGGTTTTGCTGGTGAAGATTGCTCAATATATGTCTGTCCAGATGGGGATGGCGAACTATGTTATGGCAATGGTCAGTATTCTTCAATATGTACACAAGTGAAACTGAATACATACACTTACTACTCTTGTACATATACATGTATTTACTGCTCCATCCATATACATGTATTTACTGCTCTATCCATCCATATACATGTATTTACTGCTCTATACATATACATGTATTTACTGCTCTATCCATATACATGTATTTACTGCTCCATCCATATACATGTATTTACTGCTCTATCCATATACATGTATTTACTGCTCCATCCATATACATGTATTTACTGCTCTATCCATATACATGTATTTACTGCTCTATCCATATACATGTATTTACTGCTCTATCCATCCATATACATGTATTTACTGCTCTATCCATCCATATACATGTATTTACTGCTCTATCCATATACATGTATTTACTGCTCTATCCATATACATGTATTTACTGCTCTATCCATCCATATACATGTATTTACTGCTCTATCCATCCATATACATGTATTTACTGCTCTATCCATATACATGTATTTACTGCTCTATCCATCCATATACATGTATTTACTGCTCTATCCATATACATGTATTTACTGCTCCATCCATATACATGTATTTACTGCTCTATCCATCCATATACATGTATTTACTGCTCTATCCATATACATGTATTTACTGCTCTATCCATCCATATACATGTATTTACTGCTCTATCCATCCATATACATGTATTTACTGCTCTATCCATCCATATACATGTATTTACTGCTCTATCCATATACATGTATTTACTGCTCTATCCATCCATATACATGTATTTACTGCTCTATCCATCCATATACATGTATTTACTGCTCTATCCATCCATATACATGTATTTACTGCTCTATCCATATACATGTATTTACTGCTCTATCCATATACATGTATTTACTGCTCTATCCACATATACATGTATTTACTGCTCTATCCATATACATGTATTTACTGCTCTATCCATATACATGTATTTACTGCTCCATCCATATACATGTATTTACTGCTCTATCCATATACATGTATTTACTGCTCTATCCATATACATGTATTTACTGCTCTATCCATATACATGTATTTACTGCTCCATCCATATACATGTATTTACTGCTCTATCCATATACATGTATTTACTGCTCTATCCATATACATGTATTTACTGCTCTATCCATATACATGTATTTACTGCTCTATCCATCCATATACATGTATTTACTGCTCCATCCATATACATGTATTTACTGCTCCATCCATATACATGTATTTACTGCTCTATCCATATACATGTATTTACTGCTCTATCCATCCATATACATGTATTTACTGCTCCATCCATATACATGTATTTACTGCTCTATCCATATACATGTATTTACTGCTCCATCCATATACATGTATTTACTGCTCCATCCATATACATGTATTTACTGCTCTATCCATCCATATACATGTATTTACTGCTCTATCCATCCATATACATGTATTTACTGCTCTATCCATATACATGTATTTACTGCTCTATCCATCCATATACATGTATTTACTGCTCTATCCATATACATGTATTTACTGCTCTATCCATCCATATACATGTATTTACTGCTCTATCCATATACATGTATTTACTGCTCCATCCATATACATGTATTTACTGCTCTATCCATCCATATACATGTATTTACTGCTCCATCCATATACATGTATTTACTGCTCTATCCATCCATATACATGTATTTACTGCTCCATCCATATACATGTATTTACTGCTCTATCCATCCATATACATGTATTTACTGCTCCATCCATATACATGTATTTACTGCTCTATCCATTATACATGTATTTACTGCTCCATCCATATACATGTATTTACTGCTCCATCCATATACATGTATTTACTGCTCTATCCATCCATATACATGTATTTACTGCTCTATCCATCCATATACATGTATTTACTGCTCTATCCATATACATGTATTTACTGCTCTATCCATATACATGTATTTACTGCTCTATCCATATACATGTATTTACTGCTCTATCCATATACATGTATTTACTGCTCTATCCATCCATATACATGTATTTACTGCTCTATCCATCCATATACATGTATTTACTGCTCCATCCATATACATGTATTTACTGCTCTATCCATCCATATACATGTATTTACTGCTCTATCCATATACATGTATTTACTGCTCCATCCATATACATGTATTTACTGCTCTATCCATATACATGTATTTACTGCTCCATCCATATACATGTATTTACTGCTCTATCCATCCATATACATGTATTTACTGCTCCATCCATATACATGTATTTACTGCTCCATCCATATACATGTATTTACTGCTCTATCCATATACATGTATTTACTGCTCCATCCATATACATGTATTTACTGCTCTATCCATATACATGTATTTACTGCTCTATCCATATACATGTATTTACTGCTCTATCCATATACATGTATTTACTGCTCCATCCATATACATGTATTTACTGCTCTATCCATATACATGTATTTACTGCTCTATCCATATACATGTATTTACTGCTCTATCCATATACATGTATTTACTGCTCATCCATATACATGTATTTACTGCTCCATCCATATACATGTATTTACTGCTCTATCCATATACATGTATTTACTGCTCCATCCATATACATGTATTTACTGCTCTATCCATCCATATACATGTATTTACTGCTCTATCCATATACATGTATTTACTGCTCTATCCATCCATATACATGTATTTACTGCTCCATCCATATACATGTATTTACTGCTCTATCCATATACATGTATTTACTGCTCCATCCATATACATGTATTTACTGCTCTATCCATATACATGTATTTACTGCTCTATCCATATACATGTATTTACTGCTCTATCCATATACATGTATTTACTGCTCCATCCATATACATGTATTTACTGCTCTATCCATATACATGTATTTACTGCTCTATCCATATACATGTATTTACTGCTCCATCCATATACATGTATTTACTGCTCCATCCATATACATGTATTTACTGCTCTATCCATATACATGTATTTACTGCTCTATCCATATACATGTATTTACTGCTCCATCCATATACATGTATTTACTGCTCCATCCATATACATGTATTTACTGCTCCATCCATATACATGTATTTACTGCTCTATCCATATACATGTATTTACTGCTCCATCCATATACATGTATTTACTGCTCCATCCATATACATGTATTTACTGCTCTATCCATATACATGTATTTACTGCTCCATCCATATACATGTATTTACTGCTCTATCCATATACATGTATTTACTGCTCTATCCATATACATGTATTTACTGCTCTATCCATATACATGTATTTACTGCTCTATCCATATACATGTATTTACTGCTCTATCCATATACATGTATTTACTGCTCTATCCATATACATGTATTTACTGCTCTATCCATATACATGTATTTACTGCTCCATCCATATACATGTATTTACTGCTCTATCCATATACATGTATTACTCTGCTCTATCCATATACATGTATTTACTGCTCCATCCATATACATGTATTTACTGCTCTATCCATATACATGTATTTACTGCTCTATCCATATACATGTATTTACTGCTCTATCCATATACATGTATTTACTGCTCTCATCCATATACATGTATTTACTGCTCTATCCATATACATGTATTTACTGCTCCATCCATATACATGTATTTACTGCTCTATCCATCCATATACATGTATTTACTGCTCTATCCATCCATATACATGTATTTACTGCTCTATCCATATACATGTATTTACTGCTCTATCCATTATACATGTATTTACTGCTCTATCCATATACATGTATTTACTGCTCTATCCATATACATGTATTTACTGCTCTATATATCCATATACATGTAATTACTGCTCTATACATATACATGTGTTTACTGCTCTATTAATCCAAATTTAAATACCAGATATTTGCACAACTTTTAGCAAGTTTAACATTGGAATTGCTACTATCAGCGATAGGGTAGGATTTGTAGCATTAATAGCTCGGTGATGATTTTCAGTGACACCATAATTGCTACGCCATGTTTGTTGTTTATTATCTCATATGGTTATTATATGATATACGTCCGCCTCTGTGGTCGAGTGGTTACGGTCGCCGACTTGTATACCACTGTAACCTATCATCACTGATGGTCACAGGTTCGAGCCCCGCTCAGGCCGTGTCTCATTTATATGAAAAAGTTGGCAGTTTCTTACGGAGGTTGGTGCACCCAAGTACTGGTTAACAGCTAGAGCCTGCCCAGGAAAGGTGTTGTTAGGTAAACTGCCCGCCGGCGATATAGCCCGAAATGGCGCTGATGCAGGCGTAAACCCGAAATATAACATAACATATTATATGATATAAATGCCAATAATAACTCATATGGTTATTATATAATACCAATAATAACTCTCATATGGTTATTATATGATATAAAATAAAAATAATAACTCTCATATGGTTATTATATGATATAAAATGAAATGAAAATAATAACTCTCATATGGTTATGTGATGTAAAATACCAATAATAACTCTCATATGGTTATTATATAAAATATCAATAATAACTCTCATATGGTTATTATATGATATAAATGCCAATAATAACTCTCATATGATTATTATATGATATAGAGTGAAAATAATAACTCATATGGTTATTGTATGATATAAAATGAAAATAATAACTCTAATATGGTTATTATATATTATAAAATACCAATAATAACTCTGATATGGTTATTGAATGATATAAATGCCAATAATAACTCTCATATGGTTATTATGTGATATAAATGCCAATAATAACTCTCATATGGTTATTATATAAATACAAATAATAACTTGTATCGTTATTATATAAAATACCAATAATAACTCTCATATGGTTATTATGTGATATAAATGCCAATAATAACTCTCATATGGTTATTATGTGATATAAATGCCAATAATAACTCTCATATGGTTATTATGTGATATAAAATACCAATAATAACTCTCATATGGTTATTATATAATATAAAAAGAAAATAATAACTCTCATATGGTTATTATATAATATAAAATGCCAATAATAACTCTCATATGGTTATACCTGGTTATGTTTCAGGAGATTGTGTGATTGCTGAAGGCGATGAGGCTCCATCGTGTGAATGTTACCATGGATTCATGGGACTAGCATGTGATGTGTGCTCTCCAAATTTTGCTGGCAAAAACTGTGAAGTGTGTGCGGATAATTACATTGGGTACAACGCGATATGTGATGTATTTTGTTCCAATGGATATTCAGAAGTATATGGTAACTATAGTGTTGTTTTCTATAATGTTGTTTCAATAGTGTTGTTTCTATAGTGTTGTTTTCTATAATGTTGTTTTCTATAGTGATGTTTTCTATAGTAATGTTTTCTATTGTGATGTTTCTATAGTGATGTTTTCTATAGTGATATTTTCTATAGTGATGTTTCTATAGTGATGTTTCTATAGTGATGTTTTCTATAGTGATGTTTTCTATAGTGATGTTTCATTGTGATGTTTCTATAGTGATGTTTTCTATAGTGTTGTTTTTTATAGTGATGTTTTCTATAGTATGTTTTCTATAGTGTTGTTTCTATAGTGATGTTTCATTGTGATGTTTCTATAGTGATGTTTCATTGTGATGTTTCTATAGTGATGTTTTCTATAGTGATGTTTCTATAGTGATGTTTCATTGTGATGTTTCTATAGTATTTTTTCAATAGTGATGTTTCTATAATGGATATGTTTTCTGCAGCTTTTTACTTTATTTCAACAGAACTACATAATAGTGTATTGATTTGTGAGGTGGGACTATTTGTGTATGCTATATATTGATTTGTGAGGTGGGACTATTTGTGTATGCTATGTATTGATTTGTCAGGTGGGACTATTTGTGTATGCTATGTATTGATTTGTCAGGTGGGACTATTTGTGTATGCTATGTATTGATTTGTCAGGTGGGACTACTTGTGTATGCTATATATTGATTTGTCAGGTGGAACTAATTGTGTATGCTATGTATTGATTTGTCAGGTGGGACTACTTGTGTATGCTATGTATTGATTTGTCAGGTGGGACTACTTGTGTATGCTATATATTGATTTGTCAGGTGGGACTAATTGTGTATGCTATATATTGATTTGTCAGGTGGGACTAATTGTGTATGCTATGTATTGATTTGTCAGGTGGGACTATTTGTGTATGCTATGTATTGATTTGTCAGGTGGGACTATTTGTGTATGCTATGTATTGATTTGTCAGGTGGGACTACTTGTGTATGCTATATATTGATTTGTCAGGTGGAACTAATTGTGTATGCTATGTATTGATTTGTCAGGTGGGACTACTTGTGTATGCTATGTATTGATTTGTCAGGTGGGACTACTTGTGTATGCTATATATTGATTTGTCAGGTGGGACTAATTGTGTATGCTATATATTGATTTGTCAGGTGGGACTAATTGTGTATGCTATATATTGATTTGTCAGGTGGGACTATTTGTGTATGCTATGTATTGATTTGTCAGGTGGGACTAATTGTGTATGCTATATATTGATTTGTCAGGTGGGACTAATTGTGTATGCTATGTATTGATTTGTCAGGTGGGACTATTTGTGTATGCTATGTATTGATTTGTCAGGTGGGACTACTTGTGTATGCTATATATTGATTTGTCAGGTGGGACTAATTGTGTATGCTATATATTGATTTGTCAGGTGGGACTAATTGTGTATGCTATGTATTGATTTGTCAGGTGGGACTATTTGTGTATGCTATGTATTGATTTGTCAGGTGGGACTATTTGTGTATGCTATGTATTGATTTGTCAGGTGGGACTACTTGTGTATGCTATATATTGATTTGTCAGGTGGGACTAATTGTGTATGCTATATATTGATTTGTCAGGTGGGACTAATTGTGTATGCTATGTATTGATTTGTCAGGTAGGACTATTTGTGTATGCTATGTATTGATTTGTCAGGTGGGACTATTTGTGTATGCTATGTATTGATTTGTCAGGTGGGACTACTTGTGTATGCTATATATTGATTTGTCAGGTGGGACTATTTGTGTATGCTATGTATTGATTTGTCAGGTGGGTCTACTTGTGTATGCTATGATGATGACACAGATGGACATTGGATCAAGCCCGAGGATGGTTGTACGCTTTGTTTGCTTGGCTGGGGAATGCCGTCTTGTACATCATGTGCTGTTGGTGAGTATCGTATTTTATCACATGGATTAGTTATAGTAAATGAAGTCACTGTATACATATAATTTGCTGGAGACATTGTATACATATGCTATGCTGGAGACATTGTATACATATGCTATGCTGGAGACATTGTATACATATGCTATGCTGGAGACATTGTATACATATAATATGCTGGAGACATTGTATACATATAATATGCTGGATACATTGTATACTTATGCTATGCTGGAGACATTGTATACATACGCTATGCTGGAGACATTGTATACATATGCTATGCTGGAGACATTGTATACATATAATATGCTGGAGACATTGTATACATATAATATGCTGGAGACATTGTATACTTACGCTATGCTGGAGACATTGTATACATACGATATGCTGGAGACATTGTATACATATGCTATGCTGAAGACATTGTATACATATAATATGCTGGAGACATTGTATACATATGCTATGCTGGAGACATTGTATACATATAATATGCTGGAGACAGTGTATACATATGCTATGCTGGAGACATTGTATACATATGCTATGCTGGAGACATTGTATACATATGCTATGCTAGAGACAGTGTATACATATAATATGCTGGAGACATTGTATACATATGCTATGCTGGAGACATTGTATACATATGATATGCTGGAGACATTGTATACATATGATATGCTGGAGACATTGTATACATATGATATGCTGGAGACATTGTATACATATGCTATGCTGGAGACATTGTATACATATGCTATGCTGGAGACATTGTATACATATGCTATGCTGGAGACATTGTATACATATAATATGCTGGAGACATTGTATACATATGCTATGCTGGAGACATTGTATACATATAATATGCTGGAGACAGTGTATACATATGCTATGCTGGAGACATTGTATACATATGCTATGCTGGAGACATTGTATACATATGCTATGCTGGAGACAGTGTATACATATAATATGCTGGAGACATTGTATACATATGCTATGCTGGAGACATTGTATACATATGATATGCTGGAGACATTGTATACATATGATATGCTGGAGACATTGTATACATATGATATGCTGGAGACATTGTATACATATGCTATGCTGGAGACATTGTATACATATGCTATGCTGGAGACATTGTATACATATGCTATGCTGGAGACATTGTATACATATGCTATGCTGGAGACAGTGTATACATATAATATGCTGGAGACAGTGTATACATATGCTATGCTGGAGACATTGTATACATATGATATGCTGGAGACATTGTATACATATGATATGCTGGAGACATTGTATACATATGATATGCTGGAGACATTGTATACATATGCTATGCATCAGTTATTTGTTCCACCAACCGGGTACATGGTACACAGTGTCACTAATTGGTCGAGGTTGTGCAAAAACACTGTCACTAGACAGATAGTGTGAAAAGGGGGAGAAGATAGGGAAGAAGAGACAGAGAAGATGGACAGGGAAAGGGGAGAAGATGGGTAGGGAGATGGAGAGAGGGCAATTATTGGTAGGGAGAGGGGGAGATGATCGTTAGGGTTGAGGTTGAGTAGATAGGGGAGAGGGGGAGAATATAAATAGGGAGAAGGGTAGAAAATTAGGAGAGAGGGGAGAAGATAGGTGAGGAGGGGGAGATGATCTAGAGTAGATAGGGAGGGAGATGAGGAAGATGGGTAGAGGGAGGGAGAAATAGGAATGAAGATGGGTAGAATATAAGAAGGGAGTGGGGGAGAAAATAGGGATGGAGAGAGGTCATTTGGATTTGAAGAATGACAATTGTACAGAAGCAATGTAATTATATTACAACAGTTTTAATACAATCAAGACTGTCCTAGACAGCCAGCCAAATAGAGTATTGGCAGGTGATTGCCTTACCTTTGTAGCTGCTTAATAGAGCTTCATTTTTGAATATAGTAAATGGCTGCTTAATACAGAATGGCTGCTTCATAGAGGTGAACTGTATTAGTTTATACAAATTTATTTTAGCTCGATTGCGACAAAAGTTCTTACAACTTATATTAATCACTCTCGAGACCTCATTCCTGATGGAATCCATCGCCACGAGGGAGAGAGAAAAGGCTACGTGGAATTTAAATGCCTTGCCTAAGGGTACGTAACGGCTCCAGCGAGGCTCAAACCTGTAGCGAACGCGCATCCACATGAACTGTATTTATATAACCAGTAGTACAAATTTTGTTTATATAGGATTTTCATTATTTCAGATTATGTGGGCCCACGCTGCGACATTAAATGTGTTGACGATCAAGGTTTCTTCGTAGATGATGATGACGGCATTATTGTAGATAATGCCATTTACCCAGTGTTCACTTGCTTAGAGGAAGTTGAGATTGGCATATACAAGGCCTGGTTTGGTTACATCAATGAGAACCCTAACAATGTCTATATCACAAAGAACTCTGAGAATGCTGTGTTTTACAATGACGTGCAATCTACAAGTGTATCTCCTCCAATGAAGTTTATATCAACCAAAACATATGCAGACATGCCATATGCATTTTCTATAGGGTAAGCTAGAAAATTTTGCATTATCTATATTAATGGTAGATTAAAAGTTCATAGTTTTTTTATATTTACAAGCAGTTTCTGAATGTTATGAGTCATATAGCAGACTGGAGGGTCGTCTGTTGTTCATGCATTAATGCAATATTTATCTGTCGTATTGTTCATTGTTTAGCCATTGTGCCAGGCAGCCAAGTGTGCCAATGACTTTACTACTGTTGCTTTTACATGATGTAAAGCCGTCTTTCTTTTTAAATGGAATGTTAAACATAAATACTGGTCGATATTTATATTTTTGAAAATGGCGTGAGTGTGAAATGCACACATCCTGTACATTGAACCAATAATATGAATGTTACCAAATTTTGTTTATACAGTCAAACCTGTCTTAAGCAGCCAGCCAAGGGAATCACAGAAAGTGGCTGCTTAGCACAGGTGGCTGCTTAATAGAGGTCAAATGTATAGCAAAACAACATATTGGGAATCTGGAAACTGGCTGTTTAATGCAGGTTGGCTGCTTAATAGAGGTGACCACTAACGCAGGTTTGACTGTAGCATGTATCATTGCAACAATATCTACCAATAGTTGACATGGCTTCACAGTTCACTAGGTTCTAAGGTCAGATGAGCAATATGCGGATTGTTGGTCATCTTATTTGAAAGAAAAGTTTGTTGTCCACCATCTTTTCGAAGATTGTTGGAATTACCATAGTAATAATTAGTGTCAGTCCGTATATAGCCCCAAAGATTGTCCGCTCTAACAGCTCTCTAACTCAAACAATTATTATCCAATAATCTTCAAACTTTGTCACAATGTTTATTGATATAATATCTTAATCAAGTTCGATCAACAACCTGATCATCTCAGTAACAGCACGGTTATGACCTTTATATATATGTCCCGCTGGAGCCGTTACGATTGTGTCCTTAGGCAAGGCATTTAAATTCCACGTTGCCTCTTCTCTCTCCCTCGTGGCGATGGATTCCATCAGGAATGAGGTCTCGAGAGTGATTTATATAAGTTGAAATAACTTGTTTCGCAATCGAGCTAAAATAAATTTGTCTAAACTATATATATGTCTTGCTTCATTGTCAAATTACAAGCACCTATAGTTCACAAGTCCATGGGAGTGAACACATGGCCCGACTGCTATAGTCTCATACCTTGACCAATTTCTCCAAAATCAAAGGCCTTCCCCTTGAACCAACCCTCTATATATCCACAAAGTTTCATCAGAACGTATTCACCATTCATAGACAGCACAAAACAACAACCGCTGTTCCTACTGCAGAGGATCATTAACCCTTTCAGCACCACAGACCTCTAAATATGCTTACAAAAAATGTAGATCTAGATGAGCCGGCTTGTGACGAGCGGTCCCATCAGGATCTGCACTTTTTCCCCCAGTAATTATACTATTTTTAGACAAAATTACCCATTTTGATAAATGAACTGGTCCAAATGTAATTTTCTTATTAATTTATTGGTGTAAAAATATCATGGACCAGTCCATGTCAGTTACTTGGGTGTTGATGGGTTAACATAATAATGACATGACACACCCAGGCTGACTAGTTTCAATAACAGCTTTATCCTAGTAAACCAATCCAGATAACTTCATGAAATAAATATATAGTAATATATCCTTATTATAATGATATAAGAAATATATATTTACCTAGATATTATTATATAGTGTGGTGTCCGTGGTCCAGTGGTAGAGCGTCAGATTTGGAATCGAACGATCCCGGGTTCAATACTCAGTCAGGCCACGTATGTAGTGTCATTGAGCAAGGCACCTCACACATGTTGCTTAGTACTGGTTAATCGCTTAGGTCGGCTAAGCCTGCCCAGGAAAACATGTCTAAGTCCCCACGAGGGGTTTGACATTAATGGAACATACATACATACATTATTCATGGCCAACCATTAATAAGTTTAGAACACTCATGAATTCAACACCAAAAAGCAAACTTGTCAATTTAGCTAAATATATTTATTTAGCAACAAGTAAAAGAAATGATATTAATTAACTAAATGAATGTTACTACTTGTAAAATATTGATTTGTGAGACACTGAATACCAACTATATTGTTAAAACAACAATATATTTCGTAAATGTTAATGCTATGCTTACTCAAACCTTATATAATATCATGCTTTTCTGTAACTTTGTATGTAACTGCCAAACATGTTTCTTGGCGATGGACATGTACATGTTTATGCCAATAAAAACTTTGACTTGACTTGAATATACCGAGTCTACTTGATTCTGTACCTTTCCCAAACGGTGAGTTCTCACAGCTTGTTTCATCTCTTCTAATGTGTGTACAGTCAAACCTGTGTTAGTGGTCACCTCCATTAAGCAGCCAACCTGTATTAAGCAGCCAGTTTCCAGATTCCCAATTGGTCATTTTGTTATATATTTGACCTCTATTAAGCAGCCACTTTCTCTGACTCCCTTGGCTGGCTGCTTAAGACAGGTTTGACTGTACATTTTGCATGTATTTGTGGATTTGCTAATATGTATTATCATGTTGTTTTTTAGACCAGCAAACTTAACAGAGATTTCAAAATATTCGTGGCACGTTTACACACTGTTGGCAGATACTAAAGTGAACAGCGCCTTTGTTAATACATCATTGACGTGCGAAACTACTCCTACACTGGTTAGTCCATTATAAATATATTATATGTTGGTTATATGAAAGGACCGGAGTTCGAGCTCCGCTGGAGCCATTACGATTGTGCCCTTAGGAAAGGCATTTAAATTCCACGTTGCCTCTTCTCTCTCCCTTGTGGCGATGGATTCCATCAGGAATGAGGTATCGAGAGTGATTAATTTAAGTTGTAAGAACTTGTTTCGCAATCGAGCTAAAATAAATTTGTATAAACCATATGTTGGTGCATTAGGTATTATATAAATCTATTAAATAGTGGCATAGACGGATCTGTAGTCCAGTGGTAAGACGCTTGACTGGTAATCCAGGATCGAACCACCCGTCTGACCCTAAAAGTCCCTAATACAATTAACAGTCTTTCAGATGGGACGTTAAAGGTCTCGTGTCGGTGCTGTACACCGTGCATGTAAAAGAACCAGAGGAGACTCTGGAATGGGTCTCTGTCTGTATCATTGCACTATCCTCCAAAAATCTAAAATGACTAATCTCTTCAGGAGGCGTCACTCATATGGGCAACCGGTAGCGACGATAAATAAACACAAACCACATGCATATAAGCTATTAATCGTATTTAAATAGTGATTTATGATCCATTATAGTTGTGTACATGTATATGCCATTATAATTAGTGGCATATAAGCCATCATTTATATATTAGTGGCATATTAGCCATTATATGTGACCCACCATGGCAAAATCAGTCTTAAGTCTAAAAATATAAATAATGAGTTAACTATACCATCATATAGGTATAAGTATAAGCTTTCTAGTGATATAAGTATCATTCATGTAGCTTATTCCAGCCCAAAGTTATGACCATTTGAATAATGGACTTCACGCGATTAATATTCCGAGAAAACAGCTGTCAAAGAATTGCAGAAATTCTGACTTATTTTAACAAAATTTGGAGACGCAGTGAAATCAAAACACCAAGAGATTTTTGAAAAAATTCGAATGCTTTAAAGCCGTTGATTAGTTGGAAGTATATAAGATCTTAGTTCAAAAATAGCATCAGCTGAAAATACGTCACCTCTAGTTTATTTCGGTACCAAATACATGGGGCCAAACCGCGGGATAGTATCATTGGAGGCCTCCGGAAAACACCACCTACCCGGCTTAGATCATTTGTTTCACTGCGATTAATAACAATGGCAATTAACACCAAGCTAATTAAAATGTGTTTTAATGCCTTAAATTACACAAATACGTGCTTCTATCACATTTATTATAAAGATAAATGATTATAAAATGTCATTATACAATAATCTGAAAATTGTTAAAATACCATTTTGTTGACTTATAACGTAATTATCTCGATAACGATAATCCCGACTTACGACTGATTTTGATATGGCGGGTCACATATGTACATTTAATAGTGGTGTATAAGCCAGTATAGTGGTGTAAAAGCCATTATAGTGGTGTAAAAGCCATTGTATTCGTATATAAACCATCATACATATATTAGTGGCATATTAGCCATTATATGTACATTAAATAGTGGTGTATGAGCCATTATAGTGTTGTATAAGCCAATAGTGGTGTATGAGCCATTATAGTGGTGTATGAGCCATTATAGTGTTGTATAAGCCATTATAGTGGTGTATAAGCCATTATATGTACATTAAATAGTGGTGTATGAGCCATTATAGTGGTGTATAAGCCATTATAGTGGTGTATAAGCCATTATAGTGGTGTAAAAGCCATTATAGTGGTGTATAAGCCATTATAGTGGTGTAAAAGCCATTATAGTGGTGTATAAGCTATTATAGTGGTGTAAAAGCCATTATAGTGGTGTATAAGCCATTATAGTGGTGTAAAAGCCATTATAGTGGTGTAATAGCCATTATAGTGTTGTATAAGCCATTATAGTGGTGTATAAGCCATTATAGTGGTGTATAAGCCATTATAGTGGTGTAAAAGCCATTATAGTGGTGTATAAGCCATTATACTGGTGTATAAGCCATTATAGTGTTGTATAAGCCATTATAGTGGTGTATAAGCCATTATTGTGGTGTATAAGCCATTATAGTGGTGTATAAGCCATTATAGTGGTGTATAAGCCATTATAGTGGTTTATAAGCCATTATAGTGGTGTATAAGCCATTATAGTGGTGTATAAGCCATTATAGTGGTGTAATAGCCATTATAGTGGTGTATAAGCCATTATAGTGGTGTATAAGCCATTATAGTGGTGTATAAGCCATTATAGTGGTGTAAAAGCCATTATAGTGTTGTATAAGCCATTATAGTGGTGTATAAGCCATTATAGTGGTGTAAAAGCCATTATAGTGGTGTATAAGCCATTCTAGTGGTGTATAAGCCATTCTAGTGGTGTATAAGCCTTAAAAATATATATAGTGGCATATTAGTGAGTTTAGATCTATTAAATTGTTTTGTATAAGCCATTAACATAGTGGCATATAAACCATTATATGTGTATCAGTGACATATTGGCCATTATAAGTACATTATGTAATGTTGTATAAGCCATTAAATAAATCTATTAAATAGTGACATATTAGCCATTGCTAATCTATTACATAGTTGTAGCCATTATAGTGTTGTATAATCCATTATAGTGTTGTATAAGCCATTATAGTGGTGTATAAGCCATTATAGTGGTGTATAAGCCATTATAGTGGTGTATAAGCCATTATAGTGGTGTATAAGCCATTATAGTGTTGTATAAGCCATTATAGTGGTGTATAAGCCATTATAGTGGTGTATAAGCCATTATAATGGTGTATACGCCATTATAGTGGTGTATACGCCATTATAGTGGTGTATAAGCCATTATAGTGGTGTATAAGCCATTATAGTGGTGTATAAGCCATTATAGTGGTGTATACGCCATTATAGTGGTGTATAAGCATTATAGTGGTGTAAAAGCCATTATAGTGTTGTATAAGCCATTATAGTGGTGTATAAGCCATTATAGTGGTGTAAAAGCCATTATAGTGTTGTATAAGCCATTATAGTGGTGTATAAGCCATTATAGTGGTGTAAAAGCCATTATAGTGGTGTATAAGCCATTCTAGTGGTGTATAAGCCATTATAGTGGTGTAAAAGCCATTATAGTGGTGTATAAGCTATTATAGTGGTGTAAAAGCCATTATAGTGGTGTATAAGCCATTATAGTGGTGTAAAAGCCATTATAGTGGTGTAATAGCCATTATAGTGTTGTATAAGCCATTATAGTGGTGTATAAGCCATTATAGTGGTGTATAAGCCATTATAGTGGTGTAAAAGCCATTATAGTGGTGTATAAGCCATTATACTGGTGTATAAGCCATTATAGTGTTGTATAAGCCATTATAGTGGTGTATAAGCCATTATTGTGGTGTATAAGCCATTATAGTGGTGTATAAGCCATTATAGTGGTGTATAAGCCATTATAGTGGTTTATAAGCCATTATAGTGGTGTATAAGCCATTATAGTGGTGTATAAGCCATTATAGTGGTGTAATAGCCATTATAGTGGTGTATAAGCCATTATAGTGGTGTATAAGCCATTATAGTGGTGTATAAGCCATTATAGTGGTGTAAAAGCCATTATAGTGTTGTATAAGCCATTATAGTGGTGTATAAGCCATTATAGTGGTGTAAAAGCCATTATAGTGGTGTATAAGCCATTCTAGTGGTGTATAAGCCATTCTAGTGGTGTATAAGCCTTAAAAATATATATAGTGGCATATTAGTGAGTTTAGATCTATTAAATTGTTTTGTATAAGCCATTAACATAGTGGCATATAAACCATTATATGTGTATCAGTGACATATTGGCCATTATAAGTACATTATGTAATGTTGTATAAGCCATTAAATAAATCTATTAAATAGTGACATATTAGCCATTGCTAATCTATTACATAGTTGTAGCCATTATAGTGTTGTATAATCCATTATAGTGTTGTATAAGCCATTATAGTGGTGTATAAGCCATTATAGTGGTGTATAAGCCATTATAGTGGTGTATAAGCCATTATAGTGGTGTATAAGCCATTATAGTGTTGTATAAGCCATTATAGTGGTGTATAAGCCATTATAGTGGTGTATAAGCCATTATAATGGTGTATACGCCATTATAGTGGTGTATAAGCCATTATAGTGGTGTATAAGCCATTATAGTGGTGTATAAGCCATTATAGTGGTGTATAAGCCATTATAGTGGTGTATACGCCATTATAGTGGTGTATAAGCATTATAGTGGTGTAAAAGCCATTATAGTGTTGTATAAGCCATTATAGTGGTGTATAAGCCATTATAGTGGTGTAAAAGCCATTATAGTGTTGTATAAGCCATTATAGTGGTGTATAAGCCATTATAGTGGTGTAAAAGCCATTATAGTGGTGTATAAGCCATTCTAGTGGTGTATAAGCCTTAAAAATATATATAGTGGCATATTAGTGAGTTTAGATCTATTAAATTGTTTTGTATAAGCCATTAACATAGTGGCATATAAACCATTATATGTGTATCAGTGGCATATTGGCCATTATAAGTACATTATGTAATGTTGTATAAGCCATTAAATAAATCTATTAAATAGTGACATATTAGCCATTATAAGTACATTATGTAATGTTGTATAAGCCATTAAATAAATCTATTAAATAGTGACATATTAGCCATTATAAGTACATTATGTAATGTTGTATAAGCCATTAAATAAATCTATTAAATAGTGACATATTAGCCATTATAAGTACATTATGTAATGTTGTATAAGCCATTAAATAAATCTATTAAATAGTGACATATTAGCCATTATAAGTACATTATGTAATGTTGTATAAGCCATTAAATAAATCTATTAAATAGTGACATATTAGCCATT
>CM026398.1:21033094-21092436 GCA_014843695.1 Archivesica marissinica
TATAAGCCATTAAATAAATCTATTAAATAGTGACATATTAGCCATTATAAGTACATTATGTAATGTTGTATAAGCCATTAAATAAATCTATTAAATAGTGACATATTAGCCATTGCTAATCTATTACATAGTTGTAGCCATTATAGTGGTGTATAACAGTGCTATATATAAGCCATTATAGTGGTGTATAAGCCATTATAGTGGTGTATAACAGTGCTATATATAAGCCATTATAGTGGTGTATAAGCCATTATAGTGGTGTATAACAGTGCTATATATAAGCCATTATAGTGGTGTATAAGCCATTATAGTGGTGTATAACAGTGCTATATATAAGCCATTATAGTGGTGTATAAGCCATTATAGTGGTGTATAACAGTGCTATATATAAGCCATTAATAATCAATTAGTGACATATTAGCCATTACAGTCAAACATGTATTAAGAGATCATCCAAGGGACAGAGCAGAAACACTCTCTGTCTCACTTAATGACATTTTTAGCCACTGCCTGACAAGTGCCTCCCAGTCATATTCTGCATTGAGTGTTGGGAGTAATGTCTAGATGTAGATGTTTTAAGCAATATATGGGTATATTTGGATGGATTTGTGTGTATTTGGGTAAATTGTACACATTTTCAATGGCAATTTCCCTAGCACTTTTAAACCTAGACAGTTCAATCACACTGATTTTATAGTCCAAAGTTAGCACTTGGCGTTTAGACATTTCCGTGATAATTTGTATTTCTGTACGGAGCTTAAAATACAGTCTACATCCGTTATGTCGAATTCCGTCAGACCGAACAAAACACTTCAACATAACCGAAGTTTGACTTAATGAAATACAATATAAACAGAGCTAATTATATGTGAAATGATAGTGTCTGAAACATTATTACCCTTGTTGGCATTTTTCATTTAACCTTTAGCATGCTGTAGGCGAAATGATCAGATAACAAATGTGTAATAGTTTTCTTAATTTTTCCTAGAAAAGTAGGGCTTGTGATATTTCATTCAAATCGTCAGAAACGTTAGAAACGGTTGGAGATGTCGGGTGATGTAGATTACCATGGTGTGACATTTCATTCAAATCGTCAGAAACGTTAGAAACAGTTGGAGATGTCGGGTGATGTAGATTACCATGGTGTGACATTTCATTCAAATCGTCAGAAACGTTAGAAACGGTTGAAGATGTCGGGTGATGTAGATTACCATGGTGTGACATTTCATTCAAATCGTCAGAAACGTTAGAAACGGTTGGAGATGTCGGGTGATGTAGATTACCATGGTGTGACATTTCATTCAAATCGTCAGAAACGTTAGAAACGGTTGGAGATGTCGGGTGATGTAGATTACCATGGTGTGACATTCAGTTATAATATGTCAATAATTTATTTTCATTTAGACCTACCCGCCGGAAATCACCGGATATTGTATGTGTCTCCATGGTTACTATGGTAAATCTTGCGATAAAGAATGTCCAGGAGGTGCGGACTATCCGTGTTATGGCAAGGGCACATGTAGCAGCACTGATGGAAACTGTACATGCATCCAGGAAGCACAGAACAAAGATTGTGAGACATGCTCACCCTATTACTTTGGTGATGACTGCAAATTGGTTGAAGTTACCAAGCGTAAGTGTTTTGGACATGAATTATCCTGATTTATGTTATAACTATAATTTTTTCCGTAGTCATTTTATTCACTCTTACTCAGATATGGTAAATCAAGTTTTATTTGTGCCATCCAGTTTTCACATTTATTTCTGCCATCCGGTTTGCACATTTATTTCTGCCATCCAGTTTTCACATTTATTTCTGCCATCTGGTTTTCACATTTATTTCTGCCATCCAGTTTTCACATTTATTTCTGCCATCCAGTTTTCACATTTATTTCTGCCATCCAGTTTTCACATTTATTTCTACAATCCAGTTTTCACATTTATTTCTACAATCCAGTTTTCACATTTATTTCTGCCATCCGGTTTGCACATTTATTTCTGCCATCCAGTTTTCACATTTATTTCTGCCATCCGGTTTGCACATTTATTTCTGCCATCTGGTTTTCACATTTATTTCTGCCATCCAGTTTTCACATTTATTTCTGCCATCTGGGTTTCACATTTATTTCTGCCATCCAGTTTTCACATTTATTTCTGCCATCCGGTTTTCACATTTATTTCTGCCATCTGGGTTTCACATTTATTTGTGACAGTTATGTTTGCACATTTATTTGTGAAAAGGCAGTTTTTCACATTTATTTCTGCCATCCAGTTCACAGGGATTCGGCACGTTTGGGGGTACTAGTATATATATTTAAGTACAGGGATTCTACATTATTAGAATGTAACAAGATGTTTTTTTATATATGAAGAACAATCATAATCCAATCAGAACGCTCGTTTCAACGCTGGTTTCAACGCGAATTGCGCCGCTTTAGAATTTTTCAAAACAAATTGAAAATGCTACGAAATCTCTTTTTGACGTACATTTTTGCCGAATAAACATACAGGTTAGTGGAAACGCATTTTATTGATAATGTTATTCACAGTTAAAACTCTCCCGTCGAAGATTTTTTTTTGTTGCTGACAGAACCCGTGTCCTAGTATGGAAATGTGACCTGCTATGGCCAATGTATGTGGCAATTGTTTGCAAAGTATACATGCATGCAGCTTAAAGTTGTGTTTTATTTGAAGAACAATATAAAGACTCGGGATAGGCGTTATATTTGGACAGCTTTGTACAACATTGTTTCAGATAGGGCCATTTTACTGATCGATGCGAAATCTGACATCCCACAGAGTAGAATCCCTGTACTTAAATATATATACTAGTACCCCCAAACGTGCCGAATCCCTGTGATCCAGTTTTCACATTTATTTCTGCCATCCGGTTTTCACATTTATTTCTGCCATCCAGTTTTCACATTTATTTGTGATAGTCATGTTTTCACATTCATATACGCTCACCCACATGGTTCGCCGGAGGCGAGGGCAAATAAGCTCAATCATCATCATCACATTCATATGTGTGTACTTCTTGATGGCGTGGGCACTCCCCCGAAAAGGAAGCCACCCGGTCAGCTTGTGCAAACTTGACCCATTTTACAGCAAACTTGACCCATTTTACAGTCATATGAAAAATATATTTTTCAACAAAATGGTTGTTGATTCTCGTCAAGTGTTCATCATCACCTTGAGCTCTAGGTCATTAAAATAATAAATTCTGACATTGATTTGACCTATGTTAAACTCAATGTAAGCTTTATCTATTAAGTTCAGTGTCTTCTTTTCAACCCCTTCCCAAATAGAGATTTAGACTATAATATTATTATTATATATCCTTCATGCGAAATAACGTACAAAAACGGCCTGCTTAATAAATTTTGCTTTATTAGTCGGTGCCTAATAAAGCTTTCGTGACGGACTACTTTTATGACCCAGATTACGGTTTGTAAATAAACAAAGCGTCTGTCATCACATTGTGTTGTCTGCTGAGTTTGGAAAATGTCCCAAGAAGAAAGTCGTGTACAGGCAAACATTCAGGTTGTTTGGGATGAATTAACAGCACTCGATGAGACCCCTCTGGAAACTACTGTTGTCAGAGAAATGTCATTTATCGTTTATCTATAAATAGAAATATCAATGCGCAGCATATTACCAAGTGCGTAGCGAGTTTATAAGCTGTCATGGCTAGTTTGTTTGTTTTTGTGTCAGGTGCACACTCAGAATGTAGGATAAATAGAATATATGTGACAGTCGTTTAGCTATCAATCAGTAGGTAAACTGTCAGCGCATCTACCCAACCTCTAGATGTTATTGCAACTTCATGAGATTCTGGGCTTGTTATGAATGTTGGTTTGGCTACTATATTGTCATTGTATGTGGTAATGGTAATGTATTGTAATGGTAATGTATGTGGTAATTTGTGTGCGTGTGTGTGTGTGGTGTGTGTATGTGTGTGGTGTATGTGATATTGATAATATACCGGTATTGGTAATGTATGTGGTATTGGTAATGTATGTGGTATTGTTAATGTATGTGATATTTGTAGTGTGTGTGTATGTGCTGTTGTATGTGCGGTAATGTATGTGGTATTGGTAGTGTGTGGTATTGGTAGTGTATGTGTTATTGGTGATGTATGTGGTATTGGTAGTGTATGTGTTATTGGTAATGTATGTGTTATTGGTAGTGTATGTGGTATTGGTAGTGTATGTGGTATTGGTAGTGTATGTGGTATTGGTAGTGTATGTGGTATTGGTAGTGTATGTGGTATTGGTAATGTATGTGGTATTGGTAATGTATGTGGTATTGGTAATGTATGTGGTATTGGTAATGTATGTGGTATTGGTAATGTATGTGGTATTGGTAATGTGTGTGGTATTGGTAATGTATGTGTTATTGGTAGTGTATGTGGTATTGGTAATGTATGTGGTATTGGTAATGTATGTGGTATTGGTAGTGTATGTGGTATTGGTAATGTATGTGGTATTGGTAATGTATGTGGTATTGGTAATGTATGTGGTATTGGTAATGTATGTGGTATTGGTAATGTATGTGGTATTGGTAATGTATGTGGTATTGGTAATGTATGTGGTATTGGTAATGTATGTGGTATTGGTAATGTATGTGGTATTGGTAGTGTATGTGGTATTGGTAATGTATGTGGTATTGGTAGTGTATGTGTTATTGGTAGTGTATGTAGTATTGGTAGTGTATTTGTTATTGGTAATGTATGTGGTATTGGTAGTGTATGTGGTATTGGTAATGTATGTGTTATTGGTAGTGTATGTGGTATTGGTAGTGTATGTGGTATTGGTAGTGTATGTGTTATTGGTAGTGTATGCGGTATTGGTAGTGTATGTGGTATTGGTAATGTATGTGTTATTGGTAGTGTATGCGGTATTGGTAATGTATGTGGTATTGGTAATGTATGTGGTATTGGTGGTGTATTTGGTATTGGTAGTGTATGTGGTATTGGTAGTGTATGTGGTATTGGTAGTGTATGTGGTATTGGTAATGTATGTGTTATTGGTAGTGTATGTGGTATTGGTAATGTATGTGGTATTGGTAATGTATGTAGTATTGGTAGTGTATGTAGTATTGGTAATGTATGTGGTATTGGTAGTGTATGTGGTATTGGTAGTGTATGTAGTATTGGTAGTATATGTGGTATTGGTGATGTATGTGGCATTGGTAATGTATGTGGTATTGGTAGTGTATGTGGTATTGGTAATGTATGTAGTATTGGTAGTGTACGTGGTATTGGTGATGTATGTGTTATTGGTAGTGTATGTGGTATTGGTGGTGTATGTGGTATTGGTAGTGTATGTGGTATTGGTAATGTATGTGGTATTGGTAGTGTATTTGGTATTGGTGGTGTATGTGGTATTGGTAATATATGTGGTATTGGTAGTGTATGTGGTATTGGTGGTGTATGTGGTATTGGTAATATATGTGGTATTGGTAGTGTATGTGGTATTGGTAATGTATGTGTTATTGGTAATGTATGTGGTATTGGTAGTGTATGTGGTATTGGTAATGTATGTGGTATTGGTAATGTATGTGGTATTGGTAGTGTATGTGGTATTGGTGGTGTATGTGGTATTGGTAATATATGTGGTATTGGTAGTGTATGTGGTATTGGGGGTGTATGTGGTATTGGTAATATATGTGGTATTGGTAGTGTATGTGGTATTGGTAATGTATGTGTTATTGGTAATGTATGTGGTATTGGTAGTGTATGTGGTATTGGTAATGTATGTGGTATTGGTAATGTATGTGGTATTGGTAGTGTATGCGGTATTGGTAGTGTATGTGGTATTGGTAGTGTATGTGGTATTGGTAGTGTATGTGGTAATGTATGTGGTATTGGTAATGTATGTGGTATTGGTAGTGTATGTGGTATTGGTAATGTATGTGTTATTGGTAATGTATGTGGTATTGGTATGGTATGTGTTATTGGTGGTGTATGTGGTATTGGTAATGTATGTGGTATTGGTAGTGTATGTGGTATTGGTAATGTATGTGGTATTGTTAATGTATGTGGTATTGGTAGTGTATGCGGTATTGGTAGTGTATGTGGTATTGGTAGTGTATGTGGTATTGGTAATGTATGTGGTATTGATAATGTATGCGGTATTGGTAATGTATGTGGTATTGGTGGTGTATGTGGTATTGGTAATGTATGTGGTATTGGTAGTGTATGTGGTATTGGTAATGTATGCGGTATTGGTAATGTATGTGGTATTGGTGGTGTATGTGGTATTGGTAATGTATGTGGTATTGGTAGTGTATGTGGTATTGGTAGTGTATGTAGTATTGGTAGTGTATGTAGTATTGGTAATGTATGTGTTATTGGTAATGTATGTGTTATTGGTAATGTATGTGGTATTGGTAGTGTATGTGGTATTGGTAGTGTATGTGGTATTGGTAATGTATGTAGTATTGGTAGTGTATGTGGTATTGGTGATGTATGTGGTATGTGGTATTGGTAATGTATGTGGTGTTGGTGGTGTATGTGGTATTGGTAATGTATGTGGTATTGGTAATGTATGTGGTGTTGGTGATGTATGTGGTATTGGTAGTGTATGTGGTATTGGTGATGTATGTGGTATTGGTAATGTATGTGGTGTTGGTGGTGTATGTGGTATTGGTAATGTATGTGGTATTGGTAATGACACCAAGAGGCGCGTCTCTATGTTGGAATGGGTTAAACAAAACCATTTTATTGAGTATAGTAGGAAGTAGTTGTACCATAGCCATAACTATGCACTATAATAATACTGCTATTAATCTGTTATGAAGTTTGACATTTTTCTGATCCTTTAGTTTAAACTTTATTTATTTTACAATGATTGTGAAGCAAGTTCTAACAACTTATATTAATCACTCTCGTTGGCGCGGATGAACGCATATATGTGGTCATTCGTGTGGGAGGAAACCGGAGTACCCGGAGAAAACCCACCTGTCCGATCTGGTGATCATCGTACCATCTCGCATACTTCTAGGTCCGAGGATCGAACCTGTGTTGCATTGGTGAGAAGCGAGTGCGAGTGTCGCTAGTCTGATCCTTTTCTAAGCAGATTGTAAATAATTAGTTTGCTTAACCCTTTCTGTGCTTGAAATGTGTATATTCGTTTTTGTAAACAGCACGGAGCCAGATCAGACAGATGCCACAGAATGTGACATCTGATCAGACTCTATGCTGTTTGCTATTCATATTGTTGCTGATCTTGATCTATGTTGTTTGCACATTCCTTCAGCATTTATCCAGCATTTTACACGTTGATTGTTTTATGTTTTAGCTACGTATGATGAATGGTCTGTGGGTATGATTTCTGGCATGGGCAACTGTCAGACTTTTGATAGAGCTAAGTACGCTTGTAACATATTCGACCAACTGTTGGCAACAAGTGTGACACTGGCAACGGGCGTAACATTAGATGTAGAAGTATTACGGGTAAGGCCCGTTTTGTGGTCAGAAGAGGCCAATTACCCATTTTAACTCCATTCTGCTGATAGGCACACTATGCTACCTACTTTATAATCAATATATTTCTGAATGGATAATGGTATAAAAGTGAGCTATATGTGGGAAGCGATAAAAGTGTTAAAAATAAACAAGTTTAAACTTTATTTAATTTACAATGATTGCGAAGCAAGCTTTAACAACTCAACTTTAATCACTCTCATTGGTGCAGATGACAATGTAAATGTGGTCATTCGTGTGGAAGGAAAACGGAGTACCCGGAGAAAACCCACATGTCCGATCTGGCGACCACCGTACCATCTCGCATACATCGAACCCTGGTTGCATTGGTGAGAAGTGAGTGTGCTAATCGGACATATAAAGGTTTTGTATTGCGTCTAGGTTAAACTTGATGAAAAGTACAGGAATAATGTAATTCTTCTTTACCTCCAGGTGGCAGGATTGGATGAAGCCCCAGTTGCCATGACAAATGCAGTGGCCTTCACAATTGGTGATAACAATCTTGTTATTCAGGCTCAGGACACAGGTTTGAGCGCAAACATTTGGCACAATGGTGTCAGCAAAGACGTGGGTGCTGGAATTGCACTTTCCACGGAAGTCATTGTCACCAAGCAATCTCCAACACGGTATATTCTCACTGCAGCCCCAGATTTTATGATATACATTGATGTGAGAGAAGGATATGTGAACATGGTTGTAAAAGCCAAATCGGCTGTTTGTCGTACTGCCTCTGGTATTTTAGGAAACTGCGACGCTGACCCAACCAATGATTTTCAAACAGCTGATGGTGACATTCTCACTGTGAATGATCCTCAATATCCATTAACAACAGAATATATAAACACAGGATTTATTCAATCTTGGGAGACAAGTACTACAGTGTTTACTGATGTAATCCAAGGTATCAGTGCTGAACCTGGTAGTATGTGCTTACTTATACAAAATAGTCAGATGCAAAGTACTCCTGTTTTCTACTTCACTGAGAAGGAAATCACAATAGAAATCAAATTTAAAATAGTAAAACTTGATGTCTGTGCCACCTTGTGGTCATACACCAATGAAGATAAAAAGACATTCTCAGCTCTAGTCTGTTCCGGCAGTCTCGTGTTCGCCACATATTCTCCTGAGGAACAGTTAACGGATATGGACTTGTCAGTGGATTTCAATAAATGGTACAAGCTCTCCATTGTCTGGAAAGATGAGATTCTCAACTTCTATCTGATAGGTCAATACAAGGATTCTATCTCTGCAAATACGAAAGCAGACAACGTTGTAAAAGTCTTTTCCAATGGTGGAACATTCCAGCTAGGCATGACTCCTGGATATATGTATCCGTATTATGGTTATATCGATGATTTTGCAGTATGGAAATCAGCATTCACTGAAAATGAAATTGAATCCCGGGCATTTGTATACACTGTGACCGCTGGTCAAACTGAACTCTCCAATATTTGGAGATTTAATAGAGGCCATGGGAATACAGTTTATGATTCCACAGGACGTGCGTCATTCACTTGGGATATGACCTGGCAAGATATTTCCTGGGCATTGTGTAGTTACGAGATGAGCTACCCAGCATATGATAATTCCAAAGATATGCTTATCTTAAATCCACCAGGTGAAAATCTACTCATTTGTGCAAATACTATTAGTCATTTGGAAGACCATGTGCTTAATGATGCTACCATAGATACCTACAACAAAGAATGTTTACTGGAACTGGCTGTAGCAGTTGACAATACCGAAAGTGTGGGAGCTGATGTTCTGGCCAGTATTAGTGATAATTTAGAACCGAATCGATCTGCGATAGACTACCCTATGAGGAAACTATGCAACAAAATCCAACCATCAAATTGGTATGGTCCAACATGCGAATTCTACTGTGTTTATATGGCGGGAGAATTTAATGTTGAAGAAGATCAGTGTAACTGTAACTATGGTTACTATGGCAAGTCTTGTGAATCCCAATGTCCATATTCCCGCGATGAAGTATGTGGTGGAGGTAGTTGTGATGCAGTAGATGGTAAGTGCACATGCTCAAGTGAAAGGTTTGATCCAGCCACTGATTGTGAGACCTGTTCACAAGGGTGGGTTGGAAAAGATTGTGCATCGACATCGGCCAATATTATAACTTCACTGTCAGTCAGGTTTGGTGGTAGTTTCGGAAATGGACACTTCTTAATGTTTGATGGGCAAGCATATAGCATGAAAAGGCCGGGACAGTATTTGTTATTTCGGAACACGGATACATCGGTGTATGTACGAATGAGACCATGTGGCGGTTGTAGGACGTGCATTCAGCAGGTGTGGTTCCACATGAATGACGGTGAATTCACGGTGAAGGTACCGCTTATGAAGAACAAACCAATTCTACTTCAGCACAATGATGAAAGTATCAATATACCTAGTCTTGACACGATTGATATCACATCAGTTGCAACTATTGGTTGGATTGATAAAGTGACACTACGATTCGTCCTTGACAAGTTGACGGTCGATGTCTCATACACAAAAACATCTCCATACTTATCTGTATTTGTGAAGACAGACTGCTCTTCTGGTGGGATCACAGGTCTTTTGGGAAACTGTAATCTGAATAAAGACGATGACTTCATTTACAAGGATGGGACTACAAAAGACTACAGTGAAATAAGCAGCAGCTTTATTGACGAAGAGTTTGCAAGCGCCTTTATAGTAGATACACCAACAAAGTTCATCTACACCTATCCCGATATACACATAGTTGAACCAGAAGACATGACGCAAGGATATAATCTGTTATTTAATGGTAGTGGTGCCATATCAGGAACAGTACTGTCAAGCTCGTCTTCTATAGATGAATTGTTCAATTTGACCATAGAAGTAAAGATGCAGTTTCTAGTGCAAATGGGAGCAGGTCTGATTTTGGGCTACAGCAAATATCAATCGGAAAACGAGTTCGGTCTTTATCTGAATGAATCTAGACTTGAGGTGTATATGAATGAAGCATCATTCCGTACAAGTGTGAATCTTGAGACAGATCAATGGTATCACATTCTTGTCACACTTGATGTTCTCAATGAAGACATGGACATTTATGTTTTCTCCAATGGATCTTCAGTGCTTCACGATCATTTTGCTACCACTCGTGTATCGCTTCCATCATCGGGCCAACTGTTTCTAGGTATCTGGCCTATGGATCTTCCAATGCAATTTGATGCATTCATTGGCGTTATTGGAGCAGTGAAAATATGGGACATACACCTGGATAAAAAGAAAATATACACACTTGTCAATGATGCTGATATCGATGACATAGAAGGGTTAGCAGTTAATTTCCAATTCACGGAAGGTCTTGGATATGCAACTTTTGATTCTAGACAAAACGTTGGAATGGCAATAAATAAAGATGATCAGGTCGCCTGGATAATCTCTGATAAATCTGGTCCAACCACCGACACTTATGCATGTTCAAGTTTATCTGATTCTAACAGAATTACATTATGTGAAACAATGTTTCAAATAGATTCGGTAACAACAGCATGTGACGGACTTGGGATATACTTCTCAACATTCTACATCAATGCTTGTAAACTAGATGATAGCTATATACCGGCTCTGAATGCCTTTATTACTACTTGTAAAGACATTACTGTAACCACATCTAATCCTGTTACCGATCTCTGTAATGAGACCTCTGATCACTTCGACAGTTTGTGTGGGGAATTTTGTATGCAAGGTACTTTTACGAAATATGGCTGCGAATGTTACCTAGGGTTCTGGGATTGGAATTGTGCCAAGTCCTGTTCAAATCGTGTTCCAATTACTAATGAACCATGTTTTGGTCATGGTTCCTGTGATAAAGATAAGGGTACATGTATTTGCAGAACAAATTACGATAGCGATGTCAACTGCGATACTTGTGTATCGCCTATTACAGGAGAGAATTGTGACAGAGCAGAAATAACACTTCCTGAAATGCCCAGAGCTGATGATTCACCCGTGCAATCACTATGTCAGATTTTTGGTTCTTTGACAGTCTTCACATTTGATGGAAGTTTGTTCCATGTTGCATCTGCTCGTGAATGGTATCTGCTTAAATCTACAGGTGACGATTATCCAGAAATTACAGTACAAACAATGATATGTGGAATGAAGATCTGCTTATGTTCACTACAGCTCAGTTATAAATCGGAAATTATAACAATAGATGGCACCATACAGGATGCATCACGGAGAATAAAAGTGAATGGAAAATATAATGCTACTCTTTTGGAGAATTTCAGTTACATTAAAAAGTCTGAAGATACAATCGTCCTGAAAAGAATAAAAACAAACATGGACCATTTTCTAAAAGTCACCATCAGCTTCAGAGATAAAGGTTACATGACAGTCACCATCAAGTCAGATTGTATCAATTGTTCTGACATAGAATCATTATGTTTGCAAAATTCCTCATTTTTGGAAACATACCAATATGGAAGCTTGGACAGTTATGTCCATCTTCTCGTCAACGAATCTAATCAGATTCTTTCAGATAATATTATAGAACCAGATAATGAGGCTCAATATAGTATACATTTCGGTGCAGATACTTCCGTCACAGATCCTAGCAGTGGCAGCGCAACTGGAGATAAATTCACTAAAATATCAACAAAACCATTAATAGATGTATTTTCACCAAGCAAAAGTAATACAATTGAGTTCAGTATAATTCCAAATGTTGGAAGTACAGGTTCCATTATCGAGTATGTTGCAGTTACAACATTCATGGTATTTATTAAGAATGGGACATTAATAGTGCAAGCAGGTGATGAAATTAGTAACACTGGCATTCAGCTTCCTGCAGATTTGACTAGTAATGTAAAAATATACTACGATGACTTATCACAAATAATGACCATTAGTGTCGTAAGTGAAGATGCTGACTCTGACAGTGGTTGGAATGAACCCAGTGTACATGATATTTCAGTTTCACCAGAATGTTTTAGTAGTAATGGAATACTCTTAATTGGCAATCCCACTGGAGTAGAAATAGATGGTTCATTTATAGGACAATTAGACAACTTGAAGGTTTTCTCAGATGAGAAGCTTGAATTATATTTTAATTTTGATAAAGAACCGATGCTACACGATTCCAATTCTTATAGTGTCATAGAAGATATTTCTGGCAACGAAAGACATATGATTATATTTGATCCCTATGGGAAAGGTACACTTTATTTTGATATATCGTCAATACCTGCCGAAACGTTTGAAGTGCAGGTAAATTCTGGGTTTTCAAATGAAGAAGATTACAGTGCGGCCATTGAGACATGCACAAACCAATTCAACAATATTAACATTCAGCAGACTTGCTCAGAACTTGGTGATAATATAAAGGCAATTTATCAAAGTAGTTGCATAGACCACATTGCCTCGAAAGGAATAGTGAATTCTGATGATCTACAAGCATATACAACATACTGCAATGACTGGCTCACTGATGATGAAAGTGATATGAGCACACAAAGCGATCCAAGTCAATATTTATGTGTGTACTCAGTTTCTCAATCTGCTTTTGTGGGTAAAGACTGTGATATACCTTGTTTTAAGCCTGAAGCATATGATGATGTGGTACCAGACTCGTGCATTTGCGATACTGGTTACTATGGCCCAACGTGTGCGAGTGAATGCCCTGGAGGGTCAAATAATCCTTGTACTGGTCATGGCAGTTGTAGTAAACATAACGGCACATGTACATGTTCCATGAATTTCCAAGGTGATGATTGTTCTACCTGTAAACCGTACTGGTATGGCACAGATTGCCAGGTCTATATACAGGAAACAGCTGCAAATTCAGATGTACACACAGCTTATATTGCTGCTAACGGTTTCATAAAAACCATAGATGGCGCTTCCACCCAATTTTACAACAAAGATCAACCTTGTTTGCTATTTGAGAACAGCGCTGTATCAATAGAGGCACAAATGGGTCCAAATAGTTTATACCAAAGCGGACCTAAAGCATTTGCAATTACAATAGGTAATAAGGTTGTAACTATTAATGCACAGGGAAAAGTCGATGTTAATGGAAAATATGTGGATCTCGAAAGTCTTGAATTGTTAGACGGTTATGAAATAACATGGCAAAGTGCAACAGAACTAGTGATTAAAGGTCCTGATAATTTAGAACTGGTATTTACAGTAGGAGAAGAAGATAGTCTTCAAGCTAGCATGTCTGTTAACAAAGCTGGGTGCAACGAAGGAAGTGGACTATTTGGGAAATGTTCAACTGGCAGTGCGAGTGACTGTAATGAAGCAGATATAACATGTTTAATAGAACAACTTGGACTTGCTGAGGTTATGATGACCTACAATATCAATATTGCACAGCTGCATCAGTATTACATGCAAATAAGTATAGATTATGACAACACTGCCTTTGCACTAGCTGAAGAAATCCAGGTTACAGCTGGTTCTTCTGTGAAACTTTCTCAAGGAGCATACATTGTCCTCCCACCTGTGAATGAATATGTCTTAATTAATAATTCTACTAGCCAATCAATTGAATTTAGAATGAAACTGGAAACAACTACAACAGGAACCCTCTTCAGTGCAGCTAATTCGCAATCAACATTTGGTGTGGTCTTGAAGAATGGGATGTATGTCATACAGTATGGGGAGTATACCTACTCAACAGGTATTGTAGCCACAACCAATGTATGGACAAACATTGCTATTGGTTTCGATGAGACAACCGGCAACTTATTTTTCCATGAAATAAATGTCGGTGACTTTGGTCATTACATTACGATTGACATGCAGGATTCCATTGAAAAGTACGGAGTACCATTCACAATAGGAGGCAATATGGCACTTGGTACGTGGCAGAATATGAATACAGCATACAAAACAGTCGGTCCTGGAGATTCTACTAATACACCAATATTTCAGATTGACAGATTTATTTTTTCTCAAAATCGATATACTATTAATGAAATTGAAGCTCATTTTTTTATGAACATAAACAGTGGCGACTATGTACCATATACATCAACAGATTTTGATTTATTACAAGGAAAGTATACTTCCTCGGACATATCCACTTGGCCAGGGGATTTACCTGATCTTGCAGTGAATTTTGATGAAGCAAGTGGTGCTAAGATAAATGATTTGGTCCAGGGCACATATGGCAGCATTAGTTTTGATGGCACTTATGAGTGGATGACCAGCGACCCACCCATAGACATGGAAAGCATTCCTGAACAGAACATGATTGGAATCACCGTAGACCCGGAAATAGACACCAGTGTTTGCGATTCGATGCAACAAATATTGAATGAATATTGTCCTAGTTTGGGCAGCCAGGATAACTTCTTTTACATCAGTTGTATAAGTATGGTCCAATCAACAGGGAATACTGATAACAGTATTGATACAATAACTCTTGCCAACCAAGAGTGTATTAAGCAAGAAGGTCTTACCGAGAGTCCATTTAGCAGTTTGTGTAATGCATTCGGAAGCAGAGAATTTCCAACGGTAGTGGGAGATAACTGTGAAAGTATATGTCAATTCGGAACATTTGATATTGATGAATGTGTCTGTGATGAATTTCATTATGGCTTAAGCTGTGAGGAAAGATGTGAGGGTGGTGATTACCCATGCAGCAACCACGGGACATGTGATGATAAGACTGGCGAATGTATTTGTCTCCGTAAGTGGAGTGGTGATCTTATGTGCAGTAAATGTTATGAAGACTACATGGGAGAGGACTGTGAAATTCTAATCACTGACGGTGATCGCACAGATTTGGAAACTGGTGATGGTGTTGACTCGAGTGGTGGAAGAGATTCGTATAATGGATCCATCCCAGATGATGTATACAATGGTACTTGTATGAGATGTGTAATGGTGGGCATGCATGGAAAGATAATCATGTTCAACGAGCTTGCCAAACATCAGCCGGTTCAATATGACAAGACAGTATTACTGGAGATTAACAACCTTCGAATCCTGGTAAGGACCATTATAAATTAAGTGCTTCATTCACCTGTTACCACAATGTGTCTCTCCGGCATCCGTGAACATTTTCAAACGTCTTCTCCTCAGTAACCATTGGGTCTATACTCTATAGCCATCATTTATGGGCATGATACTGAGGTTGGTGGGGGATTACTAAATTGTTAAAATTATGTTATTGCGTAATCCTAGATGGCCACTGTCTAAAAATAGCACAAATTCTTAAAAAATGTTCTCATGAACTGCCAGCGATTTTGACGAATCTTGTTAGGAATGATCGATGTACAATGCTCATTCAAAGTTGTTAAAATGGAGTCAGGTGATAGATACACGGCCATCATGGCCCTCTTGTTCAAACTCCATTCTCATCCAAATTGTATCCACATTTGCTTTTTAATTGTTGTAAAACTTGTCTTTTTGAATAATATTAGAAAATGGCGTCACAATCTATAAAGTTTACACCATAACTGTCTGGGTTGAAATCTTAGCACAGGCTACGCATGTTATTCAGCGTTGTTTATGAGTGTTTTATTCAGTTTTGTTTATGTGTGTATTATTGAGCATGGTTTATAAGTGTATTATTGAGCATGGTTTATAAGTGTGTTATTGAGCATGGTTTATAAGTGTATTATTGAGCATGGTTTATAAGTGTATTATTGAGCATGGTTTATAAGTGTATTATTGAGCATGGTTTATAAGTGTATTATTGAGCATGGTTTATAAGTGTATTATTGAGCATGGTTTATAAGTGTATTATTGAGCATGGTTTATAAGTGTATTATTCAGTATGGTTTATAAGTGTATTATTGAGCATGGATTATAAGTGTATTATTGAGCATGGTTTATAAGTGTATTATTCAGCATGGTTTATAAGTGTATTATTCAGTATGGTTTACATGTGTATTATTGAGCATGGTTTACTTGTGTATTATTCAGCATGGTTTATAAGTGTATTATTCAGTATGGTTTATAAGTGTATTATTGAGCATGGTTTATAAGTGTATTATTGAGCATGGTTTATAAGTGTATTATTGAGCATGGTTTTTCCCTATGTATTATTCAGCATGGTTTATGAGTGTATTATTCAGCATGGTTTATGATTGTGTTATTCACTGTGGTTTATAGAACAGTGACAATTTCTGAAACATGGGGTTAAAAGAAACACTTTACTATTATATGTGCAGCTATGCTCAGCTTATAGTTATAGTTATATATGCAATCCGACTCTAAATAAAATTTGTACCTGTATCTTCAGGTTCGACAAATAAACCGAAAGAAGAATGATGAAACATTTGCTGTGGTCGATAAAGTGTATATCACATACAAGGACAAGTACATCAACTTTGAAGTGGAAGAGAGTGGACAGACGGAAAGTGGCCAGCCAGAATATAAGACTATCATTGATGGCCAACGTTGGGCGGAAGATACGAGCAGTATATCAGTTGGCGAAATGATTGTCAAGAGTATTACTGAATCAGTAATTCAAGTTCAAATCGACGACATAGGCTTCGTAATGGACGTAAAGCTAGGAGACATGTATTTTAGTGTTACAATTGTTCTGAAATCTGATGAATGGGAGTCATATGGGCTGTGTGACTACGTTCCAGACACACAGGCCAACCTAATATCACTGGCAATGGATATTTACAGCACATACTCTGACCCCACACCCACACCCGGCCACACAGCCACACTGGTAAGTCCATTTACATGATAGAGATAACAGGTGAGTGTGTGTGTTATACGTTTATTTATCGTCGCTACCGGTTGCCCATATGAGCGACGCCTCCTGAAGAGATTAGTCATTTTAGATTTTTGGAGGATAGTGCATGATACAGACAGAGACCCATTCCAGAGTCTCCTCTAGTTCTTTTACGTGCACGGTGTACAGCACCGACACATGACCTTGGTTTAACATCCCATCTGAAAGACTGCTAATTTTATTAGGGTCAGACGGGGGATCGAACCTGCGATCCCTGGATTACCAGTCCAGCGTGTTACCACTGGATTACAGATCCGTCTGTAACAGGTGATCATTGTGACTCCACAATTTATATTTCCTGTCTGCAGACACTAATATGTACTATGTGGCTTGGAGAACAATAGATATATTGTCTAGTCGTCTATGGTTACTACTATGTGGCTATAAATTACGTTATGTGGCTATTAGAACAAAGGAGAGAATAGCCACTTAAGGTACACATTTGTGAGGTCGTCGTCTATTTGTCCGTAACACAAATTGTCCAGACAAGATCTTCTAAACTCTTGGTCAGATTTTCACAAAACATCGAAGGAACGATCATTTTTACCGTGACCACTTTTCAGCGGCGGTTGCACCGTCAAAAACAATTATATAACCAAAAAAAACCATCAAATATATTGCTTTTCTGAGTTGCATACTTTTTCTGGGGTTTGTTCCACCTCCAACATTGACCTTGAAGAACTTTGGCAAAATAAAATAATGGTGTGATTTCAGAAATATTTGCCCCATCAAAAAATCCTCAAACATTATCATTTATCAAAAACCGACAAATATTTCTGAGAAGTTTGCATACACATCCGAGGGTTAATTCTCTACACCAACACTAAGTCCCCCCCCCCCCCCACCGTATCACTGACATTGAAATTTTGCCAAAAATAGTATGATTTTAGAAGTCGAAAATAACTCGTCTATGATTAGTTATCAAAAACCATCAAAGATATCGATTTAAAACTTTGAATGCACTTAAAAGACTAATTCTCAACACCCACAGTAAGTTTCTATCCGACGTAGTTGGCATGTTGCAAGTTGTGTTGATGTTGTGATTAAGCATGTTGTAAGTTGTGTTGATGTTGTGATTAAGCATGTTGCAAGTTGTGTTGATGTTGTGATTAAGCATGTTGCAAGTTGCGTTGATGTTGTGATTAAGCATGTTGCAAATTGTGTTGATGTTGTGATTAAGCATGTTGCAAGTTGTGTTGATGTTGTGATTAAGCATGTTGTAAGTTGTGTTGATGTTGTGATTAAGCATGTTGTAAGTTGTGTTGATGTTGTGATTAAGCATGTTGCAAGTTGTGTTGATGTTGTGATTAAGCATGTTGTAAGTTGTGTTGATGTTGTGATTAAGCATGTTGTAAGTTGTGTTGATGTTGTGATTAAGCATGTTGTAAGTTGTGTTGATGTTGTGATTAAGCATGTTGCTTTTACGCATGTTCTCAGGCAGACCTGTCTGTAAAGACCACTTGCTTGAATGGCCAGCCAGAAGCAGTCTTTGTTGACAGAGCTGGTAGTCTCACAAGAGTGGTTAACATGCATGGATAAACTGTTTTGATCGGAGACCAGAGTGGTAATCTGTTCTGGATGGTCTGTACATACAAATAATTTGAAATTACACTATTTCAGTGCGAACTCGATGCAGACTTTAGTGATGTGGAATATAATGACAACACGAACGTTGCCGGAAAAGACTCAGGAATGGCAATCTGCTGTAGCAATGCTGGTGCAAGTATCGAATCCTTCCAGCTCTTTGATACATTGACCAAGGAAACAACCATCTCATTCTACATGAAGACATGCACAGGGTGTCATGGAGTGATTTTCTCCTACAAGAAACAGAAGCCATTTAGCTTAGACTTTATAGATGAAAAGATTGTCATGTATTACGGCAAGGATTCTGAATGGAATACTAACATCACCCTATCAGATAACATTTGGTATCAATTCGTTCTCACCTACTCCAAAGCAGAGAAACTTATCAAGTTATATGTATTGACGGAAAACACAGAAGAGATAGGAGATCCACTAATTGAAACTTACAGCATATCGAATTTCAATCAACCAAATCCATTCAAAAATAACGGGCAGCTGTCTTTTGGAAAATTCCAGATCAGCCAAAAGCTTAAGAAATGGAAGAAAGCAGACAAATTTGTTGGATGTTACGACACCTTCGGAATTGCCAATATGTAAGTACACAAATAAAAATTAATCACAGTAGCATTGAAAACTTGGGTTCAGACTGATGCAAAACTGTGCTATAACATTACCTATTTAAGCAGGTGTCAAACTGATTCCATTCTGTGAACTGTAAAATCTCAATTCAATTTCCCAAACACTAAAAACACCAAAGACTTATAAATCCTAATGCATTATTGTGTAATATTACCTTCATGCATCACTTGAACTGCAGTGTACTTTCATTCAATCACCATTTGTTTTCTGTGAGTAAGCCACACTCGGGGAGTAACCCACACTCACACTCGGGGAGTAAGGCACACTCGGGGAGTAAGGCACACTCGGGAGTAAGGCACACTCGGGGAGTAAGGCACACTCGGGAGTAAGGCACACTCGGGGAGTAAGGCACACTCGGGAGTAAGGCACACTCGGGGAGTAAGGCACACTCAGGGAGTAAGGCACACTCGGGGAGTAAGGCACATTCGGGAGTAAGGCACACTCAGGGGACTAAGGCACAATCGGGGAGTAAGGCACACCCGGGGAGTAAGGCACGCAAGGGGAGTAAGGCACGCAAGGGGAGTAACCCACACTCACACTCGGGGAGTAAGGCACACTCGGGGAGTAAGGCACACTCGAGAGTAAGGCATTCTTTGGGAGTAAGGCACACTCGGAGAGTAAGTCACACTCGGGAGTAAGGCACACTCGGGGAGTAAGGCACACTCGGGGACTCGGGGAGTAAGGCACACTCAAGGAGTAAGGCACACTCGGGGAGTAAGGTACATTCGGGAGTAAGGCACACTCGGGAAGTAAGGCACACTCGGGGAGTAAGGCACACAAGGGGAGTAACGCACACAAGGGGAGTAACGCACACAAGGGGAGTAAGGCACACACGGGGAGTAACGCACACCCGGGCGTAACACACGCAAGGGGAGTAACGCACACAAGGGGAGTAACGCACACTCGGGGAGTAACGCACACAAGGGGAGTAAGGATGCACACAAAGGGAGTAAGGCACACTCGGGGAGTAAGGCACACAAGGGGAGTAATGCACACAAGGGGAGTAAGGCACACTCGGGGAGTAAGGCACACTCGGGGAGTAAGGCACACAAGGGGAGTAATGCACACAAGGGGAGTAAGGCACACTCGGGGAGTAAGGCACACAAGGGGAGTAATGCACACAAGGGGAGTAACACACACAAGGGGAGTAGCGCACACAAGGGGAGTAACGCACACAAGGGGAGTAACGCACACAAGGGGAGTAAGGCACGCAATGGGAGTAACACACACTCAGGGAGTAACGCACACTCGGGGAGTAAGGCACACTCGGGGAGTAAGGCACACAAGGGGAGTAATGCACACAAGGGGAGTAAGGCACATTCAAAGCTTGATTTAACTGTGCAACCTCTCAATGCACATTAAAGTTTCTGTTTGACCATGCTGCCAATAAAAGCAGTTAATTTCAGATAACCTAGAATGGGAGTTACTGTAACACGAACCGTGAGACCAATCGGACCGCTATGTCAACTTTTCTGTATTTCCGACTGTTCTCAGTTTGACAAGGTTAACCCTTTCCCCCTTAGAAGTGCCTCTCGATGCCACTGCCTATTGACATAGATCAACACATTAGTAGTCAAATAAGCTATAATAAAGATCGGAACAATGTATAGTGCATACAACACTTAACCCATTCAACACCAAGTAACTGACATGGACTGGTCCATGATATTTTTAGACCAATAAATTAATAACAAAATTACATTTGGATCAGTTCATTTATCAAAATGGGTAATTTTGTTTCTAAAAATAGTTATATTACTTGAAAAAAGTGCAGATCCTGATGAGACGGCTCGTCACGAGCCAGCTCATCCGGATCTACACTTTTTTGTAAGCCAATTTAGAGGTCTGTGGTGTTGAAAGGGTTAATAATTCCTAGTAACCTCTATGAATGTGGAGTAGGTAAATTCACAGCTGATCCATTGCATATGATTGGTAAATTACAGCCAAATGTATGAAATAAAACTACATCTCTATGGGGGAAAGGTTAAGAGTACTCAGTTTCACATGGTTCTCAGTTTGACAAGAGTTGTCAGTTTGACAAGGTTCATGGTTCTCAGTTTGACAAGGGACATGGTTCTCAGTTTGACAGGGTTCTCAGTTTGACAAGGTTCTCAATTTGACAGGGTTCTCAGTTTGACAAGCTTCATGGTTCTCAGTTTGACACGGTTCATGGTTCTCAGTTTGACAAGGTTTTCAGTTTGACAGGGTTCTCAGTTTGACAAGGTTCTCAGTTTGACAGGGTTCATGGTTCTCAGTTTGACAAGGTTCATGGTTCTCAGTTTGACAAGGTTCATGGTTCTCAGTTTGACAAGGTTCTCAGTTTGACAGAGTTCTCAGTTTGAACAGGTTCATGGTTCTCAGTTTGACAGGGTTCGTGGTTCTCAGTTTGACAAGGTTCATGGTTCTCAGTTTGACAAGGTTCTCAGTTTGACCAGGTTCATGGTTCTCAGTTTGACAGGGTTCTCAGTTTGACCAGGTTCATGGTTCTCAGTTTGACAAGGTTCTCAGTTTGACAAGGTTCATGGTTCTCAGTTTGACAAGGTTCTCAGTTTGACAAGGTTCATGGTTCTCAGTTTAACATGGTTCAGTGTTCTCGGTTTAACATGGTTCAGTGTTCTTGGTTTAACATGGTTCAGTGTTCTCAGTTTAACATGGTTCAGGGTTCTCAGTTTAACATGGTTCAGTGTTCTTGGTTTAACATGGTTCAGTGTTCTTGGTTTAACTTGGTTCAGTGTTCTTGGTTTAACATGGTTCAGTGTTCTTGGTTTAATATGGTTCAGTGTTCTCGGTTTAACTTGGTTCAGTGTTCTTGGTTTAACTTGGTTCAGTGTTCTCGGTTTAACATGGTTCAGTGTTCTCGGTTTAACATGGTTCCGTGTTCTTGGTTTAACATGGTTCAGTGTTCTTGGTTTAACATGGTTCAGTGTTCTTGGTTTAACTTGGTTCAGTGTTCTCAGTTTAACATGGTTCAGTGTTCTTGGTTTAACATGGTTCAGTGTTCTCGGTTTAACATGGTTCAGTGTTCTTGGTTTAACATGGTTCAGTGTTCTCGGTTTAACATGGTTCAGTGTTCTTGGTTTAACATGGTTCAGTGTTCTCGGTTTAACATGGTTCAGTGTTCTTGGTTTAACTTAGTTCAGTGTTCTTGGTTTAACATGGTTCAGTGTTCTTGGTTTAACATGGTTCAGGGTTCTCGGTTTAATATGGTTCAGTGTTCTCGGTTTAACATGGTTCAGTGTTCTTGGTTTAACATGGTTCAGTGTTCTTGGTTTAACATGGTTCAGTGTTCTCGGTTTAACATGGTTCAGTGTTCTCAGTTTAACATGGTTCAGTGTTCTTGGTTTAACATGGTTCAGTGTTCTCGGTTTAACATGGTTCAGTGTTCTCGGTTTAACATGGTTCAGTGTTCTCGGTTTGCATGGTTCAGTGTTCTCGGTTTGCATGGTTCAGTGTTCTTGGTTTAACTTGGTTCAGTGTTCTTGGTTTAACTTAGTTCAGTGTTCTTGGTTTAACATGGTTCAGTGTTCTTGGTTTAACATGGTTTAGTGTTCTCGGTTTAACATCTTTCAGTGTTCTTGGTTTAACTTAGTTCAGTGTTCTTGGTTTAACATGGTTCAGTGTTCTTGGTTTAACTTGGTTCAGTGTTCTCGGTTTAACATGGTTCAGTGTTCTCGGTTTAACATGGTTCAGTGTTCTCAGTTTAACATGGTTCAGTGTTCTCGGTTTAATATGGTTCAGTGTTCTTGGTTTAACTTGGTTCAGTGTTCTTGGTTTAACTTAGTTCAGTGTTCTTGGTTTAACATGGTTCAGGGTTCTCGGTTTAACATGGTTCAGTGTTCTTGGTTTATCATGGTTCAGTGTTCTCGGTTTAATATGGTTCAGTGTTCTTGGTTTAACTTGGTTCAGTGTTCTTGGTTTAACTTAGTTCAGTGTTCTTGGTTTAACATGGTTCAGGGTTCTCGGTTTAATATGGTTCAGTGTTCTTGGTTTATCATGGTTCAGTGTTCTCGGTTTAACATGGTTCAGTGTTCTTGGTTTAACATGGTTCAGTGTTCTCGGTTTAACATGGTTCAGTGTTCTTGGTTTAACATGGTTCAGTGTTCTCGGTTTAACATGGTTCAGTGTTCTCGGTTTAACATGGTTCAGTGTTCTCGGTTTAACATGGTTCAGTGTTCTCGGTTTAACATGGTTCAGTGTTCTCGGTTTAACATGGTTCAGTGTTCTCGGTTTAACATGGTTCAGTGTTCTCGGTTTAACATGGTTCAGTGTTCTTTTAATGGTTCAGTGTTCTTGGTTTAACATGGTTCATTGTTCTCGGTTTAACATGGTTCAGTGTTCTTGGTTTAACTTGGTTCAGTGTTCTCGGTTTAACATGGTTCAGTGTTCTCGGTTTAACATGGTTCAGTGTTCTCGGTTTAACATGGTTCAGTGTTCTTGGTTTAACATGGTTCAGTGTTCTCGGTTTAACATGGTTCACTGTTCTCGGTTTAACATGGTTCAGGGTTCTCGGTTTAATATGGTTGTGTTCTTGGTTTAACATGGTTCAGTGTTCTTGGTTTATCAGGGTTCTTGGTTTAACATGGTTCAGTGTTCTCGGTTTAATATGGTTCAGTGTTCTCGGTTTAACATGGTTCAGTGTTCTTGGTTTAACTTGGTTCAGTGTTCTCGGTTTAACATGGTTCAGTGTTCTCGGTTTAACATGGTTCAGTGTTCTCGGTTTAACTTGGTTCAGTGTTCTCGGTTTAACATGGTTCAGTGTTCTCGGTTTAACATGGTTCAGTGTTCTCGGTTTAATATGGTTCAGTGTTCTCGGTTTAACTTGGTTCAGTGTTCTTGGTTTAACTTAGTTCAGTGTTCTTGGTTTAACATGGTTCAGTGTTCTCAGTTTAACATGGTTCAGTGTTCTCGGTTTAACATCGTTCAGTGTTCTTGGTTTAACTTAGTTCAGTGTTCTTGGTTTAACATGGTTCAGTGTTCTTGGTTTAACATGGTTCAGGGTTCTCGGTTTAATATGGTTCAGTGTTCTTGGTTTAACATGGTTCAGTGTTCTTGGTTTAACATGGTTCAGTGTTCTTGGTTTAACATGGTTCAGTGTTCTTGGTTTAACTTAGTTCAGTGTTCTTGGTTTAACATGGTTCAGTGTTCTTGGTTTAACATGGTTCAGGGTTCTCGGTTTAACATGGTTCAGTGTTCTCGGTTTAATATGGTTCAGTGTTCTCGGTTTAACATGGTTCAGTGTTCTTGGTTTAACTTGGTTCAGTGTTCTCGGTTTAACATGGTTCAGTGTTCTCGGTTTAACATGGTTCAGTGTTCTCGGTTTAACATGGTTCAGTGTTCTCGGTTTAACATGGTTCAGTGTTCTTGGTTTAACTTAGTTCAGTGTTCTTGGTTTAACATGGTTCAGTGTTCTTGGTTTAACATGGTTCAGTGTTCTCGGTTTAACATGGTTCAGTGTTCTCGGTTTAACATGGTTCAGTGTTCTTGGTTTAACATGGTTCAGTGTTCTTGGTTTAACATGGTTCAGTGTTCTCGGTTTAACATGGTTCAGTGTTCTCGGTTTAACATGGTTCAGTGTTCTCGGTTTAACATGGTTCAGTGTTCTTGGTTTAACATGGTTCAGTGTTCTTGGTTTAACATGGTTCAGTGTTCTCGGTTTAACATGGTTCAGTGTTCTCAGTTTAACATGGTTCAGTGTTCTTGGTTTAACATGGTTCAGTGTTCTCGGTTTAACATGGTTCAGTGTTCTCGGTTTAACATGGTTCAGTGTTCTCGGTTTAACATGGTTCAGTGTTCTCGGTTTAACATGGTTCAGTGTTCTCGGTTTAACATGGTTCAGTGTTCTTGGTTTAACTTGGTTCAGTGTTCTCGGTTTAACATGGTTCAGTGTTCTCGGTTTACATGGTTCAGTGTTCTCGGTTTACATGGTTCAGTGTTCTTGGTTTAACTTGGTTCAGTGTTCTTGGTTTAACTTAGTTCAGTGTTCTTGGTTTAACATGGTTCAGGGTTCTCGGTTTAACATGGTTCAGTGTTCTTGGTTTAACATGGTTCAGTGTTCTCGGTTTAACATCGTTCAGTGTTCTTGGTTTAACTTAGTTCAGTGTTCTTGGTTTAACATGGTTCAGTGTTCTTGGTTTAACATGGTTCAGGGTTCTCGGTTTAATATGGTTCAGTGTTCTTGGTTTAACATGGTTCAGTGTTCTCGGTTTAACATGGTTCAGTGTTCTCGGTTTAACATGGTTCAGTGTTCTTGGTTTAACATGGTTCAGTGTTCTCGGTTTAACATGGTTCAGTGTTCTTGGTTTAACATGGTTCAGTGTTCTCGGTTTAACATGGTTCAGTGTTCTTGGTTTAACATGGTTCAGTGTTCTCGGTTTAACATGGTTCAGTGTTCTCGGTTTAACATGGTTCAGTGTTCTCGGTTTAACATGGTTCAGTGTTCTCGGTTTAACATGGTTCAGTGTTCTCGGTTTAACATGGTTCAGTGTTCTTGGTTTAACATGGTTCAGTGTTCTCGGTTTAACATGGTTCAGTGTTCTCGGTTTAACATGGTTCAGTGTTCTTGGTTTAACTTGGTTCAGTGTTCTTGGTTTAACTTAGTTCAGTGTTCTTGGTTTAACATGGTTCAGGGTTCTCGGTTTAACATGGTTCAGTGTTCTCGGTTTAACATGGTTCAGTGTTCTCAGTTTAACTTGGTTCAGTGTTCTTGGTTTAACTTAGTTCAGTGTTCTTGGTTTAACATGGTTCAGTGTTCTCGGTTTAACATGGTTCAGTGTTCTCGGTTTAACATGGTTCAGTGTTCTTGGTTTAACTTGGTTCAGTGTTCTTGGTTTAACATGGTTCAGTGTTCTTGGTTTAACATGGTTCAGTGTTCTCGGTTTAACATGGTTCAGTGTTCTTGGTTTAACATGGTTCAGTGTTCTCGGTTTAACATGGTTCAGTGTTCTCGGTTTAACATGGTTCAGTGTTCTTGGTTTAACATGGTTCAGTGTTCTCGGTTTAACATGGTTCAGTGTTCTCGGTTTACATGGTTCAGTGTTCTCGGTTTACATGGTTCAGTGTTCTTGGTTTAACTTGGTTCAGTGTTCTTGGTTTAACTTAGTTCAGTGTTCTTGGTTTAACATGGTTCAGGGTTCTCGGTTTAACATGGTTCAGTGTTCTTGGTTTAACATGGTTCAGTGTTCTCGGTTTAACATGGTTCAGTGTTCTTGGTTTAACTTAGTTCAGTGTTCTTGGTTTAACATGGTTCAGTGTTCTTGGTTTAACATGGTTCAGGGTTCTCGGTTTAATATGGTTCAGTGTTCTTGGTTTAACATGGTTCAGTGTTCTCGGTTTAACATGGTTCAGTGTTCTCGGTTTAACATGGTTCAGTGTTCTCGGTTTAACATGGTTCAGTGTTCTCGGTTTAACATGGTTCAGTGTTCTTGGTTTAACATGGTTCAGTGTTCTCGGTTTAACATGGTTCAGTGTTCTCGGTTTAACATGGTTCAGTGTTCTTGGTTTAACATGGTTCAGTGTTCTCGGTTTAACATGGTTCAGTGTTCTCGGTTTAACATGGTTCAGTGTTCTCGGTTTAACATGGTTCAGTGTTCTCGGTTTAACATGGTTCAGTGTTCTCGGTTTAACATGGTTCAGTGTTCTCGGTTTAACATGGTTCAGTGTTCTCGGTTTAACATGGTTCAGTGTTCTCGGTTTAACATGGTTCAGTGTTCTTGGTTTAACTTGGTTCAGTGTTCTTGGTTTAACATGGTTCAGTGTTCTTGGTTTAACATGGTTCAGGGTTCTCGGTTTAACATGGTTCAGTGTTCTCGGTTTAATATGGTTCAGTGTTCTCGGTTTAACTTGGTTCAGTGTTCTTGGTTTAACTTAGTTCAGTGTTCTTGGTTTAACATGGTTCAGTGTTCTCGGTTTAACATGGTTCAGTGTTCTCGGTTTAACATGGTTCAGTGTTCTTGGTTTAACTTAGTTCAGTGTTCTTGGTTTAACATGGTTCAGTGTTCTTGGTTTAACATGGTTCAGTGTTCTCGGTTTAATATGGTTCAGTGTTCTTGGTTTAACATGGTTCAGTGTTCTCGGTTTAACATGGTTCAGTGTTCTTGGTTTAACATGGTTCAGTGTTCTTGGTTTAACATGGTTCAGTGTTCTTGGTTTAACATGGTTCAGTGTTCTTGGTTTAACTTAGTTCAGTGTTCTTGGTTTAACATGGTTCAGTGTTCTTGGTTTAACATGGTTCAGGGTTCTCGGTTTAACATGGTTCAGTGTTCTCGGTTTAATATGGTTCAGTGTTCTCGGTTTAACATGGTTCAGTGTTCTTGGTTTAACTTGGTTCAGTGTTCTCGGTTTAACATGGTTCAGTGTTCTCGGTTTAACATGGTTCAGTGTTCTCGGTTTAACATGGTTCAGTGTTCTCGGTTTAACATGGTTCAGTGTTCTTGGTTTAACTTGGTTCAGTGTTCTTGGTTTAACTTAGTTCAGTGTTCTTGGTTTAACATGGTTCAGGGTTCTCGGTTTAACATGGTTCAGTGTTCTTGGTTTATCATGGTTCAGTGTTCTCGGTTTAACATCGTTCAATGTTCTTGGTTTAACTTAGTTCAGTGTTCTTGGTTTAACTTAGTTCAGTGTTCTTGGTTTAACATGGTTCAGTGTTCTTGGTTTAACATGGTTCAGGGTTCTCGGTTTAATATGGTTCAGTGTTCTTGGTTTAACATGGTTCAGTGTTCTCAGTTTAACATGGTTCAGTGTTCTTGGTTTAACATGGTTCAGTGTTCTTGGTTTAACTTGGTTCAGTGTTCTCGGTTTAACATGGTTCAGTGTTCTCGGTTTAACATGGTTCAGTGTTCTTGGTTTAACATGGTTCAGTGTTCTTGGTTTAACTTGGTTCAGTGTTCTCGGTTTAACATGGTTCAGTGTTCTCGGTTTAACATGGTTCGGTGTTCTCGGTTTAACATGGTTCATTGTTCTCGGTTTAACATGGTTCAGTGTTCTTGGTTTAACTTAGTTCAGTGTTCTTGGTTTAACATGGTTCAGTGTTCTTGGTTTAACATGGTTCAGGGTTCTCGGTTTAATATGGTTCAGTGTTCTTGGTTTAACATGGTTCAGTGTTCTTGGTTTAACATGGTTCAGTGTTCTTGGTTTAACATGGTTCAGTGTTCTCGGTTTAACATGGTTCAGTGTTCTTGGTTTAACATGGTTCAGTGTTCTCGGTTTAACATGGTTCAGTGTTCTCGGTTTAACATGGTTCAGTGTTCTCGGTTTAACATGGTTCAGTGTTCTCGGTTTAACATGGTTCAGTGTTCTCGGTTTAACATGGTTCAGTGTTCTCGGTTTAACATGGTTCAGTGTTCTTGTTCTAGTTTCTCTCCAGTATCATAAACGAAATCTCAACTTGCTAAAATAGGGAAGAATTAGTGCCACTGTATAATTATGTACTTTATGATTTCAGAGCGATGAATGAAGACATCGTTCATTCTCTCTTCACGAAGAATAGTGCAACTGTCGTGGAATATATGTCTGAAATGGAAGCAACATTTCACTACTATGACTTTAATGATTTAACAACAAGCACTTGTAAGTTGGTTCGGAAATGTATTTTACTATTTCCAATCTCTGTCAACCTTTCCATCTGCGTGTCTGTCTGACTGTTCATATATACATCTTTCTATCTGTCAGTCTGACTGTTCATATATACATATTTCTATCTGTCAGTCTGACTGTTCATATATACATATTTCTATCTGTCAGTCTGACTGTTCATATATACATATTTCTATCTGTCAGTCTGACTGTTCATATATACATATTTCCATCTGTCAGTCTGACTGTTCATATATACATCTTTCCATCTGTCAGTCTGACTGTTCATATATACATATTTCTATCTGTCAGTCTGACTGTTCATATATACATATTTCTATCTGTCAGTCTGACTGTTCATATATACATATGTCCATCTGTCAGTCTGACTGTTCATATATACATCTTTCCATCTGTCAGTCTGACTGTTCATATATACATATTTCTATCTGTCTGTGTGCCTGTTCATATATACATCTTTCCATCTGTCAGTCTGACTGTTCATATATACATATTTCCATCTGTCAGTCTGACTGTTCATATATACATATTTCCATCTGTCAGTGTGCCTGTTCATATATACATATTTCCATCTGTCAGTCTGACTGTTCATATATACATCTTTCCATCTGTCAGTCTGACTGTTCATATATACATATTTCTATCTGTCTGTGTGCCTGTTCATATATACATCTTTCCATCTGTCAGTCTGACTGTTCATATATACATATTTCCATCTGTCAGTCTGACTGTTCATATATACATATTTCCATCTGTCAGTGTGCCTGTTCATATATACATCTTTCTGTCTGAGTCTGTCCGAAGGAAACATTGTTGGGAGGAATCAATTTTGCAACCGATTGCGTATTACAATTCAAAATATAATATAGGTTGTGACAATGGTGTGGTGTCCGAGATAATTATATAAACAAAAATGTAAGCCAGAAAATTACAACAATAATGCATTTACATTCATTTAAATAGAAGCTTACTTATAAATTATAATGGTGGCATAATTGACATCCATTGGCGTAATTTCCAACTGGTGCAATGGGACAATTCACATGCACACTATAAGAACAAATTGGGGACTATTTGAGTCAATTAGCGCCAATTAACGATGAGATACAGAGGACAATATGTCTGTGACTTCACTATAAAGAACTCGTAACTGGACATCACACGCCGATAACGGAAATTGTGTCATAAATGTGCGAAAATTGACTGATTGGCAGTATCATGATTACCTGTCAAATTGGTTTAAGCATATTTTATTGCCTCTTCAATATACATAATCAGCAGACAGCACATTAGTCTCTTGATTTATTTATGTTTTGAATTTCTATTAAATCAATATAAGACGAACGACAATTGGGTTGACGATGTGACTTTAAACCGAGGTCTCGTGTTGGTGCTGTACTCTGTCCACGTAAAAGAACCAGAGGAGACTCAGTACTGATTCTCTGTCTGTACCATTGCACTGTCCTCCAAAAATCTAAAATGACTAATCTCTTCAGGCGGCATCACTCATATGGGCAACCGGTAGCGACGACAAATAAACGTAAAACATACACACACTAAATAAAATTGTTCATTCTGATTAAAAGTAATTTGGCTACAATGCCAAGTATGGCAGCATCTTTAACTTAATCTGACTACATATCTCTTTTGTACTAGTGTATAATAAATGTTTGTTTTATTTTCATGTTCATATGTTTTACTGTACTGTGCTTTCAAAATAAAGTAATAACGGTTGTAAACAAACATTCAGCGAATGGTTTCATGTATTTAGGTGAATGGTTTCATGTATTTCAGCGAATGGTTTCATGTATTTAGGTGAATGGTTTCATGTATTTCAGCGAATGGTTTCATGTATTTCAGCGAATGGTTTCATGTATTTAGGTGAATGGTTTCATGTATTTCAGCGAATGGTTTCATGTATTTCAGCGAATGGTTTCATGTATTTCAGTGAATGGTTTCATGTATTTAGGTGAATGGTTTCATGTATTTCAGCGAATGGTTTCATGTATTTCAGTGAATGGTTTCATGTATTTAGGTGAATGGTTTCATGTATTTCAGCAAATGGTTTAATGTATTTAGGTGAATGGTTTCATGTATTTCAGCGAATGGTTTCATGTATTTAGGTGAATGGTTTCATGTATTTCAGCGAATGGTTTCATGTATTTAGGTGAATGGTTTCATGTATTTCAGCAAATGGTTTCATGTATTTCAGCGAATGGTTTCATGTATTTCAGAGAATGATTTCATGTATTTCAGCGAATGGTTTCATGTATTTCAGCGAATGGTTTCATGTATTTCAGCGAATGGTTTCATGTATTTCAGCGAATGGTTTCATGTATTTAGGTGAATGGTTTCATGTATTTCAGTGAATGGTTTCATGTATTTAGGTGAATGGTTTCATGTATTTCAGCGAATGGTTTCATGTATTTCAGCGAATGGTTTCATGTATTTCAGTGAATGGTTTCATGTATTTAGGTGAATGGTTTCATGTATTTCAGCAAATGGTTTCATGTATTTAGGTGAATGGTTTCATGTATTTCAGCGAATGGTTTCATGTATTTAGGTGAATGGTTTCATGTATTTCAGCGAATGGTTTCATGTATTTAGGTGAATGGTTTCATGTATTTCAGCAAATGGTTTCATGTATTTCAGCGAATGGTTTCATGTATTTAGGTGAATGGTTTCATGTATTTCAGCGAATGGTTTCATGTATTTCAGCGAATGGTTTCATGTATTTCAGAGAATGATTTCATGTATTTCAGCGAATGGTTTCATGTATTTTCATGTATTTCAGCGAATGGTTTCATGTATTTCAGCGAATGGTTTCATGTATTTCAGAGAATGGTTTCATGTATTTCAGCTAATGGTTTCATGTATTTTCATGTATTTCAGCGAATGGTTTCATCATGTATTTCAGCGAATGGTTTCATCATGTATTTCAGCGAATGGTTTCATCATGTATTTCAGCGAATGGTTTCATCATGTATTTCAGCGAATGGTTTCATCATGTATTTCAGCGAATGGTTTCATCATGTATTTAGGTGAATGGTTTCATCATGTATTTAGGTGAATGGTTTCATGTATTTCAGCGAATGGTTTCATGTATTTAGGTGAATGGTTTCATGTATTTCAGCAAATGGTTTCATGTATTTCAGCGAATGGTTTTCATGTATTTCAGCGAATGGTTTCATGTATTTCAGAGAATGGTTTCATGTATTTCAGCTAATGGTTTCATGTATTTCAGAGAACGGATTCATGTATTTCAGTGAATGGTTTCATGTATTTCAGCGAATGGTTTCATGTATTTCAGCGAATGGTTTCATGTATTTCAGCGAATGGTTTCATGTATTTAGGTGAATGGTTTCATGTATTTCAGCGAATGGTTTCATGTATTTCAGCGAATGGTTTCATGTATTTCAGCGAATGGTTTCATGTATTTCAGCGAATGGTTTCATGTATTTAGGTGAATGGTTTCATGTATTTCAGCGAATGGTTTCATGTATTTCAGCGAATGGTTTCATGTATTTCAGAGAATGATTTCATGTATTTCAGCGAATGGTTTCATGTATTTCAGCGAATGGTTTCATGTATTTCAGTGAATGGTTTCATGTATTTAGGTGAATGGTTTCATGTATTTCAGCGAATGGTTTCATGTATTTCAGTGAATGGTTTCATGTATTTAGGTGAATGGTTTCATGTATTTCAGCAAATGGTTTAATGTATTTAGGTGAATGGTTTCATGTATTTCAGCGAATGGTTTCATGTATTTAGGTGAATGGTTTCATGTATTTCAGCGAATGGTTTCATGTATTTAGGTGAATGGTTTCATGTATTTCAGCAATGGTTTCATGTATTTCAGCGAATGGTTTCATGTATTTCAGAGAATGATTTCATGTATTTCAGCGAATGGTTTCATGTATTTCAGCGAATGGTTTCATGTATTTCAGCGAATGGTTTCATGTATTTAGGTGAATGGTTTCATGTATTTCAGTGAATGGTTTCATGTATTTAGGTGAATGGTTTCATGTATTTCAGCGAATGGTTTCATGTATTTCAGCGAATGGTTTCATGTATTTCAGTGAATGGTTTCATGTATTTAGGTGAATGGTTTCATGTATTTCAGCAAATGGTTTCATGTATTTAGGTGAATGGTTTCATGTATTTCAGCGAATGGTTTCATGTATTTAGGTGAATGGTTTCATGTATTTCAGCGAATGGTTTCATGTATTTAGGTGAATGGTTTCATGTATTTCAGCAAATGGTTTCATGTATTTCAGCGAATGGTTTCATGTATTTAGGTGAATGGTTTCATGTATTTCAGCGAATGGTTTCATGTATTTCAGCGAATGGTTTCATGTATTTCAGAGAATGATTTCATGTATTTCAGCGAATGGTTTCATGTATTTTCATGTATTTCAGCGAATGGTTTCATGTATTTCAGCGAATGGTTTCATGTATTTCAGAGAATGGTTTCATGTATTTCAGCTAATGGTTTCATGTATTTTCATGTATTTCAGCGAATGGTTTCATCATGTATTTCAGCGAATGGTTTCATCATGTATTTCAGCGAATGGTTTCATCATGTATTTCAGCGAATGGTTTCATCATGTATTTCAGCGAATGGTTTCATCATGTATTTCAGCGAATGGTTTCATCATGTATTTCAGCGAATGGTTTCATCATGTATTTCAGCGAATGGTTTCATCATGTATTTAGGTGAATGGTTTCATCATGTATTTAGGTGAATGGTTTCATGTATTTCAGCAAATGGTTTCATGTATTTCAGCGAATGGTTTTCATGTATTTCAGCGAATGGTTTCATGTATTTCAGAGAATGGTTTCATGTATTTCAGCTAATGGTTTCATGTATTTCAGAGAACGGATTCATGTATTTCAGTGAATGGTTTCATGTATTTCAGCGAATGGTTTCATGTATTTCAGCGAATGGTTTCATGTATTTCAGCGAATGGTTTCATGTATTTAGGTGAATGGTTTCATGTATTTCAGCGAATGGTTTCATGTATTTCAGCGAATGGTTTCATGTATTTCAGAGAATGATTTCATGTATTTCAGCGAATGGTTTCATGTATTTTCATGTATTTCAGCGAATGGTTTCATGTATTTTCATGTATTTCAGCGAATGGTTTCATGTATTTTCATGTATTTCAGCGAATGGTTTCATGTATTTCAGCGAATGGTTTCATCATGTATTTAGGTGAATGGTTTCATCATGTATTTAGGTGAATGGTTTCATCATGTATTTAGGTGAATGGTTTCATGTATTTAGGTGAATGGTTTCATGTATTTCAGCAAATGGTTTCATGTATTTAGGTGAATGGTTTCATGTATTTCAGCAAATGGTTTCATGTATTTCAGCGAATGGATTCATGTATTTCAGCGAATGGTTTCATGTATTTCAGAGAACGGATTCATGTATTTCAGTGAATGGTTTCATGTATTTCAGCGAATGGTTTCATGTATTTCAGCGAATGGTTTCATGTATTTCAGTGAATGGTTTCATGTATTTCAGCGAATGGTTTCATGTATTTTCATGTATTTCAGCGAATGGTTTCATGTATTTTCATGTATTTCAGCGAATGGTTTCATGTATTTCAGCGAATGGTTTCATCATGTATTTAGGTGAATGGTTTCATCATGTATTTAGGTGAATGGTTTCATCATGTATTTAGGTGAATAGTTTCATGTATTTCAGTGAATGGTTTCATGTATTTAGGTGAATGGTTTCATGTATTTCAGTGAATGGTTTCATGTATTTAGGTGAATGGTTTCATGTATTTCAGAGAATGGTTTCATGTATTTCAGCGATTGGTTTCATGTATTTCAGCGAATGGTTTCATGTATTTCAGCGAATGGTTTCATGTATTTCAGTGAATGGTTTCATGTATTTCAGAGAACGGATTCATGTATTTCAGCGAATGGTTTCATGTATTTCAGTGAATGGTTTCATGTATTTCAGCGAATGGTTTCATGTATTTCAGTGAATGGTTTCATGTATTTCAGCGAATGGTTTCATGATGGTAGATATTTTGCCTACTCATCTGATTAGTGAGTTTGGGAATGAAGAAGAGGCAACCAAGAAAACTAGACTAAAAATAGATAATGGACCCCTAATGTCATGTTACCAGAAAATCTCGGACAGTCCTCAGTATGAGCCAGTTGACAAATCAACAGTAGTGCGCAAACGCCGTGACATCAGTACTACTCGAAAGTTCAAACAAGAAATGCTGGGTTCAACGAACATAGATGGTACTAGGTCAAGGAGAAGTACAAGATACAAAAGAGCTGTCGATAATGATGCATTCTGTGAAAATGTATTTAATGGACCAGCATTCTCCTTGGCAACGTAAGCTTTCAAAGTTACTATGTTGTCATGTACATGTATTTTGTATTGTGTACCATTGTGCCATATCCATGTATCTTGTATTGTGGACCATGGTGTCATATCCATGTATTGTGTACCATGGTGCCATATCCATGTATTGTGTACCATGGTGCCATATCCATGTATTGTGTACCATGGTGCCATATCCATGTATTGTGTACCATGGTGCCATATCCATGTATTGTGTACCATGGTGCCATATCCATGTATTGTGTACCATGGTGCCATATCCATGTATTGTGTACCATGGTGCCATATCCATGTATTGTGTACCATGGTGCCATATCCATGTATTGTGTACCATGGTGCCATATCCATGTATCTTGTATTGTGGACCATGGTGTCATATCCATGTATTGTGTACCATGGTGCCATATCCATGTATTGTGTACCATGGTGCCATATCCATGTATTGTGTACCATGGTGCCATATCCATGTATCTTGTATTGTGGACCATGGTGCCATATCCATGTATCTTGTATTGTGGACAATGGTGTCATATCCATGTATTGTGTACCATGGTGCCATATCCATGTATTGTGTACCATGGTGCCATATCCATGTATTGTGGACCATGGTGCCATATCCATGTATCTTGTATTGTGTACCATGGTGCCATATCCATGTATCTTGTATTGTGGACCATGGTGCCATATCCATGTATTGTGTACCATGGTGCCATATCCATGTATTGTGGACCATGGTGCCATATCCATGTATCTTGTATTGTGGACCATGGTGCCATATCCATGTATCTTGTATTGTGGACCATGGTGCCATATCCATTTATCTTGTATTGTGGACAATGGTGCCATATCCATGTATCTTGTATTGTGGACCATGGTGCCATATCCATGTATCTTGTATTGTGGACCATGGTGCCATATCCATGTATTGTGGACCATGGTGCCATATCCATGTATATTATAGTGTGGACCATGGTGTCATATCACTGTATCTTGTATTGTGGACCATTGTGCCATATCCATGTTTTGAGGACCATGGTGTCATATCCATGTATCTTGTATTGTGGACCATGGTTTATGGTTAGGATGATCATGGCCTGCATGGTTTATGGGTTAGGATGATCATGGCTTGCATGGTTTATGGGTTAGGATGATCATGGCCTGCATGGTTTATGGGTTAGGATGATCATGGATTGCATGGTTTATGGGTTAGGATGATCATGGCTTGCATGGTTTATGGGTTAGGATGATCATGGCCTGCATGGTGTATGGGTTAGCGTGATCATGGTGTATGGGTTAGGATGATCATGGACTGCATGGTTTATGGGATAGGGTGATCATGGCCTGCATGGGTTAGGATGATCATGGCCTGCATGGTTTATGGGTTAGGATGATCATGGACTGTATGGGTTATGGTGATCATGGCATGCCTGGTTTATGGGTTAGGGTGATCATGGTTTATGGGTTAGGATGATCATGGCTTGCATGGTTTATGGGTTAGGATGATCATGGACTGCATGGTTTATGGGATAGGGTGATCATGGCCTGCATGGGTTCTGGTGATCATGATCTACATGGTTTATGGGTTAGGGTGATCATGGTTTATGGGTTATGGTGATCATGGCCTGCATGGTGTATGGGTTATGGTGATCATGGCATGCATGGTTTATGGGTTAGTATGATCATGGCCTGCATGGTTTATGGGTTACGGTGATCATGACATGCATGGTTTATGGGATAGGGTGATCATGGATTGCATGGTTAGGGTGATCATGGCTTGCATGGTTTATGGAGTAGGGTGATCATGGCTTGCATGGTTTATGGGATAGGGTGATCATGGCTTGCATGGTTTATGGTGATCATGGCTTGCATGATTTATTGGTTAGGGTGATCATGGCCTGCATGGGATAGGGTGATCATGACATGCATGGTTTATGGGTTATGGTGATCATGGCCTACATGGTTTATGGGTTAGGATGATCATGGCTTGCATGGTTTATGGGTTATGGTGATCATGGCTTGCATGGTTTATGGGTTAGGATGATCATGGCTTGCATGGTTTATGGGTTATGGTGATAATGGCCTGCATGGTTTATGGGATAGGGTGATCATGGCCTACATGGTTTATGGGTTAGGGTGATCATGGCCTGCATGGTTTAATGGCTATGGTGATCATGGCCTACATGGTTTATGGGTTAGGGTGATCATGGCCTGCATGGTTTATGGATTAGGGTGATCATGGTTTATAGGTTAGGGTGATCATGGCCTGCATGGTTTATGGGCTATGTTGATCATGGCCTACATGGTTTATGGGTTAGGGTGATCATGGCCTGCATGGTTTATGGGTTAGCTTTACATTGTTTTGCCCTAATTATGATATATTGCTTTTGTTCATCATGCTGGCAGTTATAGCAGTATAATTTAAATACTTTGCCCGTCAAAGATGATGGTGTCGAGCAAATGGAACTGACTTTGTACCTGTATATAACAGTTTCAACCTCAATACTCAGAATTAGTTCTCTGTAAGCTCATTGGCAGAAAGTAGTCTGTGAAATAAGTAGCATGTATCATGAATAATGTTTTATTGAAGAATATAGCATAACGTAGGAAAGGTGCAACACAACAGCACGGTCGAATGTTGCAAGACTTCATCAAACCTGTTGCAAAACTATACCTGTCTTAGCCAGCCAGTGAAAGGAAGTAACTTCATTGGACAGGTGGCTTCGTAATAGATATGTTTCACAGTGTTCTGATATATTAACACTATGTAAATCACTTGTGTTTACAGGCCTGTCTTAAGCAGCCAGCCCAGGGAATCACAAAACATGGCTGCTTAGCACAGGTGGCTGCTTAATAGAGGTCAAATGTATAATAGAACAATATATTGGGAATCTGGAAACTGGCTGCTTAATACAGGTTGGCTGCTTAATGGAGGTGACCACTAACACAGGTTTGACTGTATATTGGTATTGTTTTGATATTACAGGAGTTGTGACACCACAGGCCTTGCTCCGCAGAAACGAACAGCTTTGCATGATTGCATATCGGCAACGGATGGCAGAGAGATAGAAGGAGCTATCTCTCTCTTTGCCGACAGCTGTCAGTATAAGCTTGGACTAGATTACTGGCCTGCAGAAAACACATGTACTGAATTTGAAAATGAATTTAACCTGTTCCTCTTCATGGCTGATCGGTGTACACCACAGTGTTACTTCGGCAGTCGCTCATCATCCTTGTCTGACTGTAACTGTAATAAAGGTTACTGGAATAGTTCCTGCTCAGCTATATGCCCAGGGGGAGCCAACAAGCCATGCAACGGTTATGGAACATGTGACCAAATGACTGGAAAGTGTGATTGCCCAATTAATAGATTGACAGCGGACGACTGCAGCGTATGCTCCAATGGCTGGGATGGAACCGATTGTGACATGACCATCAATGAGGGGGTTAATACCGTAACAGACTTCATTACAACTGTTGGACAACTTGGCTTAGTCTATACACTCGATGGTATCAACTATGCTGTGAAAACACAGAGCGAACTGCTGCTGCTAGCCATATCTGATAATGTCGTAATTGAAGGCAAGTTTGTAACGTGCTACCAAAATTATTCTTGTCTACCATTTTTGGCAGCGAGAATCGGGGATAGTTCAAATGGGTATGCAACGATCACGGTTCAGTCGAAGCCGATATATTATTCCAAGCCAGTTATTTACGTAAATGGAGTATTTAGCTCTTTAGACTCGCCAGCATATTTCAATGGATTCAGTGTATATAGATCAAACTTTTTTGAAGTAACGTTTGAAGTTAAAAATCTGATAACATTCCACATAAGAACACAGGGACAGTATCTCCATTTTACAACGACAGTACCGCAGAATTATGTACAGCAGACATCGGGCTTGCTCAGTGGAGCATTATACGAGAATACAACAGACAAGCTAGATCACATATATAGCTCCACGGTTCCGGTATTTGATATCTGCAGTGATACATCTTCAGTTCAATCCGTGCAGGGTTCCGAGAGCACAACGATTCTATCTCTGACACCTTTCACACAGACAAGTGGCAGTGAAACTTCATTTGACATATCCAGATTTGTTGTTGATGCATGCAATAATATTATATACTTTCCAAGTAATGAATATAAGGATCAGACACAAGGTGGATATGGCTTATGCTTCAGTAAATCCAGCATCAACCATGAATTAAGCACAGCTGCGGAGATGACACTGGAACTGATGGTCAAACAAAATCAAGCAAACTACAGTGGTGTAATGTTCTCTTTTACTAGCAATGTATCATTACTTGTTGTCGGTGGACAGTCTTCAGTTGAAATACACACATACGTTGGTGACAATGAGACTGTTTATGACACCGGTTTGGAACTGGACGTTGATTACTGGAACAAGCTTGTGCTCACCTACGACAATTTGGAGGGCAAAGCTGCTGTGTACGTCATCGATAAGAACTCGGCTACATCCACTAGTGGCGAAATCGCGCTCGATACTGGTTTATTCAGTAACACAGGAATGCTGACTATTGGTCATTGGCAAGGCCCCTCGGATAGTATGCACTACAGTCTACCATCTGGGTTTGAGGGCTGTATCGAGAACTTCATGGTATGGAATATCCGTGTGTTGGATAACGAAGTTGCTGAACTGTGGAAAATGGACCCAGTTATACCAACGGAAAGTCTGTTGTTATCTCTACAATTTAACGAGGGCGATGGATTATTGACCACTGACAATATTGCCGACATTGAGATTACACTTCCCACATACCCATGGAAGGCACCCGAATGGCTTGTATCAGATCTAGAGTACTTGACTACCAGTACACCAGACATTGCACTCATATATTTTTCCAATACTTCATGGATGAATGAAGCATATACTCTCTGTACCTCTCACATCTTCTCTGCCGAGTGCGCATCTAACAATGCTACAAAGGAGTTCTATTTTGTTCTCTGTCAACAAGTTCTGTCTGCCACAAAGGACAAAGTGGCAGGATATAATACCATTCTCGATTATTTACGACTGTGTGAATCTCAGCATAACATGGCCAGTTCTGATATAACATCATTCTGCACAGATTTAGACAATACATACAGAAATGGAACATCCTGTGCTACGACATGCGAGTTTGGTTTGGAATACTCTAACGGCACCTGTGTTTGCTTTACTGGCTATTATGGCGCAGCATGTGATCAAGTATGTCCAGGACGTTCAGATTCTCCGTGCAGCGATCGCGGCGAGTGCCAATCTGATGGCACGTGTAAATGCTGGTGGAACTGGAAAGGAAGCAGCGACTGTTCATCGTGTACCACTGATTCTACTGGTTCAATGACGGGCCCCGATTGCTCCATACTTGACACAACCTCACTGTCCTCTGGATCTGAGAAACTTGCAGCAGTATCAAGTAATGGCTACTACATGACATTTGAAGGTCAACAAATCTCGTTCACTGGTGAATCGGGAGTGTTTATGCTATTCGATTCCACACATCTTGGTGTCGAGATCCACGTGTACCAGGTGAGCTGTCTGTATGGCTCGTGTATAGCTGCTATCTCCATAGCTTCGCTAGACCATAGTGCCGTGATAGCACCCGCCGGCCAGGGTTATAAACCATTGCTATACATAGATGGAGATCTCACAGAAATGGACGATATCACAGCTACGTACGATTCAGGGTCAAATGGTATTCTCACTGTTAAGCAGAATTCCCTAACAGAAATAAGTGTCACCATCACCACTATTGGAAGTATAACAGTATCTGTCCTGGCACAAGAACAGTTCCTTCAGGCAGCCATAACCACTTCAAACACAGTGTGTCAGGGAGGAACAGGTGTGTTCGGAGATTGCAGCGGGGGAAAGGACTATTCCACAATGACAGAAAGTGAGATAAGCAGCTTTGTTATTGACAACTTCAGGCTGTCCAGCAGCATAATCCTAGACGCACTTGAAGCACCAGTAGGAGACGGCTCAGCTATCACTGGATACGCTCTCAAATTTAACAAAACTGCAGTCATGTCTGGGCCCATTTCATATCCGACAGGTTTTTCACCGACTGACATTGACTTTAGCTTATCGATTTATTTCAAACCGTCTGTATATGGAGGATATATTGTGTCCTACAGTAAAGTTTCAACATTTGCTATTCTGAACACAAACCCAATCCAAATTCAGTATTCTGCAACAATTGTCACAACTTCGTTTACAGCTGATCTAGATGTTTGGAATCAATTAATTTTAACGTTCAGAAGAGATACCGGACAGATTGACATTTACCACTTTGGAATCGACACAAAAATAGCGACTGAAACAATCTCGCTGAATTGCCCAGATATTTTTGAAAGTGCAGGAACAGTTATGCTTGGAGAATACTTGCCAGTAGTGAATGGTGATGAATACACATACACTTCGAATTCCTATGTAGGACTGATCGACGAGTTTACAATATGGAAATATCCTATTCCAAATAATCTTGTATACCAAGCTCATCTTCTAAGCACAAAGGCCTCAGGCTTCACCTCTGAGCTGGCATCATTGTTTTCTTTCACTGAAGGCGTAGGAGCTGTGGCCTTTGAACAGGTAAACGGAAACAATCTCAAATTACCAAGTTCTCCTTGGCAATCTCCATCGTGGATTGTCTCTGATCTTGCCCTTGTAGCTCTACGAACCACAGTAAGTGAAGTGTACACTACAATCAATATTGATGCTGATGTTGAAGCAAATTGTTCAGCTTTCTTTGATTCAGTAACAGTAACTAGTAGCTGCAGTAGTGTGTCTGAATTTATACGATGGTGGTACAAACAACTGTGCATGATTACAGCCACAAACAGTGGTAATATTTCTGATACGACCATGTCAATGGTTGATTTTACTTCAGTATGCAGCATCATGGGTGAAACTACAACCGATGTCTACAGTGAGATGTGTAATTTGGGTATCAATTTTCCGGGATGGCTAACACAAAAGTGCTCAAATTGTGACTTTGGCTTCAAAAGTAACGGCGCCTGTGTCTGTTTATATGGTTACTATGGCTCTAATTGTGACAACGTTTGTCCTGGAGGTGTCAATAACCCATGTAGCGGCAACGGTAATTGTGATGTTGGTGGAAATTGTCAGTGTATTGGACATTGGACTGGCACGGATTGTACGACCTGTGAGGCAGACTGGTCAGGCCAGGATTGCAATGTATATGCAAAATCTACATATGATCCACTCGGAAATAATACTGATACGCTTGTTGCACAAGTGAACTTGATTGGGCAGCTGTCGACATTCGATGGTACCATCTTAGACATGCCATTGAGGGGATATTATAAACTACTAAGCATCGGTGCACTCGATATAGAGCTTCACGCAAGATTCTCGGTGTGTACTTCTAATTCTGCACTACACGTTTGTCTTGTTGGATTCGTAATCGTTCATGCCAATGAAAAGTATTACATAAGTTATAAAGCATACGAAACTGCAAGTGTGGAGATTATGACATCATCTTCAACATTGGATTTGAATTTATTCGACACTTTAACCATTGGAAGCATTACTCTGAAACGCGAGTCCCAAACAACAGTGACAATGATTATAATTGACTCAGATTTAATTGTAAAACTATCTTCTATCAACAGTAGACTTCTAGCAACAATGTCTTTACCAAGAACAGAATGGGACTCACGGCAAGCTGACATAGCAGGCGTGATGACAGCATGTAAAACATCAGTAGCAATTGTTGCTGCCAACTGTAATGTTACCAGGGATTCTATCTGTACCGATCCATCACAGGATATACCCGACTACTGTGAAATTCCACTAACGAAAGATGCTCTGAAACAATTCCTCAGCAATGATCAATACACTGATGCTCCTTTCATCGCTACTGTTGAAGAAAGGTACATCTCTGCCATGGAGTCCAACTGCCTCCGTTACTCTGGGACTGGGGTTGCTGTTACAAGTGTCACACTACCATCCTCGGATTTCACCATCGAGCTACACGTTCAGCCAATGGAGGCGGGTGGAATCATTCTAACGTATGATTATAATGGCGAATACATAATCATCATTAATCATGTCAATGGACTGATGGTAGTGTTGGATGGAGTGTATTACACGACTACGATGTCCTTACAACTCAACGCATGGAACCAGATAAGCCTAGCATGGAGGGATGATGTCAGCATCTTGGAGGTCTATGTTACAGATAACTTAGGTAAATAACATTTCCTAGATTAGTACCTGTAAATAATACACTTGCTACAATAGTACAGATATATAATACGCTTGCTACAATAGTACAGATATATAATACACATGCTACAATAGTACAGATATATAATACACGTGCTACAATAGTACAGATATATAATACACGTGCTACAATAGTACAGATATATAATACACTTGCTACAATAGTACAGATATATAATACACGTGCTACAATAGTACAGATATATAATACACTTGCTACAATAGTACAGGTATATAATACGCTTGCTACAATAGTACAGATATATAATACGCTTGCTACAATAGTACAGATATATAATACACTTGCTACAATAATACACATGCTACAATAGTACAGATATATAATACACTTGCTACAATAATACAGATATATAATACACTTGCTACAATAATACAGATATATAATACACTTGCTACAATAGTACAGATATATAATACATGTGCTACAATAGTACAGGTATATAATACACTTGCTACAATAGTACAGGTATATAATACACTTGCTACAATAGTACAGATATATAATACACTTGCTACAATAGTACAGATATATAATACACTTGCTACAATAGTACAGATATATAATACACGTGCTACAATGCTATGGTTATATAATACACTTGCTACAATGCTATGGTTATATAATACACTTGCTACAATGCTATGGTTATATAATACCCTTCTTACAATGCTATGGTTATATAATACACTTGCTACAATGCTATGGTTCTATAATACACTTGCTACAATGCTATGGTTCTATAATACACTTGCTACAATGCTATGGTTATATAATACACTTCATACAATGCTATGGTTATATAATACACTTCCTACAATGCTATGGTTATATAATACACTTGCTACAATACTATGGTTATATAATACACTTCATACAATGCTATGGTTATATAATACACTTGCTACAATGCTATGGTTATATAATACCCTTCCTACAATGCAGTGGTTATATAATACACTTGCTACAATGCTATGGTTCTATAATACACTTGCTACAATGCTATGGTTATATAATACACTTCATACAATGCTATGGTTCTATAATACACTTCCTACAATGCTATGGTTATATAATACACTTCATACAATGCTATGGTTATATAATACACTTCATACAATGCTATGGTTATATAATACACTTCATACAATGCTATGGTTATATAATACACTTCATACAATGCTATGGTTATATAATACACTTCATACAATGCTATGGTTATATAATACACTTCATACAATGCTATGGTTATATAATACACTTCATACAATGCTATGGTTATATAATACACTTCATACAATGCTATGGTTATATAATACACTTCATACAATGCTATGGTTATATAATACACTTGCTACAATGATATGGTTCTATAATACACTTGCTACAATGCTATGGTTATATAATACACTTCATACAATGCTATGGTTATATAATACACTTCATACAATGCTATGGTTATATAATACACTTCATACAATGCTATGGTTATATAATACACTTCATACAATGCTATGGTTCTATAATACACTTGCTACAATGCAATGGTTATATAATACACATTATACAATGCTATGGTTATATAATACACTTTATACAATGCTATGGTTATATAATACACTTTACACTAGTACAGATATATAATACACTTGTTACAATGCTATGGTTACATAATACACTTTATACAATGCTATGGTTATATAATACACTTCATACAATGCTATGGTTCTATAATACACTTGCTACAATGCTATGGTTATATAATACACATTATACAATGCTATGGTTATATAATACACTTCCTACAATGCAATGGTTATATAATACACTTTACACTAGTACAGATATATAATACACTTGCTACAATGCAAAGGTTATATAATACACTTGTTACAATGCTATGGTTATATAATACACTTTATACAATGCTATGGTTATATAATACACTTTACACTAGTACAGATATATAATACACTTGCTACAATGCAAAGGTTATATAATACCCTTGCTACAATGCTATAGTAATATAATACACTTCCTACAATGAAATGGTTATATAATACCCTTGCTACAATGCTATGGTTATATAATACACTTCCTACAATGCAATGGTTATATAATACCCTTGCTACAATGCTATGGTTATATAATACACTTCCTACAATGCAATGGTTATATAATACCCTTGCTACAATGCTATGGTTATATAATACACTTCCTACAATGCAATGGTTATATAATACCCTTGCTACAATGCTATGGTTATATAATACCCTTCCTACAATGCAATGGTTATATAATACACTTCCTACAATGCAATGGTTATATAATACCCTTCCTACAATGCAATGGTTATATAATACACTTCCTACAATGCAATGGTTATATAATACCTTCCTACAATGCAATGGTTATATAATACACTTCCTACAATGCAATGGTTATATAATATCCTTGCTACAATGCTATGGTTATATAATACACTTGCTACAATGCAATGGTTATATAATACCCTTGCTACAATGCAATGGTTATATAATACACTTGCTACAATGCAATGGTTATATAATACCCTTGCTACAATGCAATGGTTATATAATACCCTTCCTACAATGCAATGGTTATATAATACCCTTGCTACAATGCAATGGTTATATAATACCCTTGCTACAATGCAATGGTTATATAATACACTTGCTACAATGCAATGGTTATATAATACACTTGCTACAGTGATATGGTTATATAATACCCTTCCTACAATGCAATGGTTATATAATACCCTTCCTACAATGCAATGGTTATATAATACCCTTCCTACAATGCAATGGTTATATAATACCCTTCCTACAATGCAATGGTTATATAATACCCTTCCTACAATGCAATGGTTATATAATACACTTCCTACAATGCAATGGTTATATAATATCCTTGCTACAATGCTATGGTTATATAATACACCTCTTACAATAGTACAGGTAAATATTACACTATGTAATTGTATTGGTGACAGTGCAAGCATATATTCGCCGCTCCGTGTGTCCATCCGTCCGGGCGAACATTAGAGGTTTAGGGCCTAACTTTCAGTTGAAGACTATTGATAGCACCTAAGTCATTATGGTTAGGAGGTTAATTTATAGTATATTTTAGCCCTTATATTCTGGACGAATATTTCAGCCCATAAACCAAATATTGGAATGTCCACCCCGTTATTATTGTCTGTAATATTTCTCAGCAAACATTGGCCGAGAATCGGTGAAGATTCTCACGAGTGATTAGTACCAAGCCTTGTTGTTCACTCGGATAAATTTCCATCGAGACCCTTTGATTTGTTATGCATATAGTGCACATAGCATTTTGTCCATGCTATTCTCGGCAACCACTGGGCGGGAATCGGTGAATCTTCTCACAAATAATTAGTATATACGAATAGTTGTGCATATTATTGGCCTGTTCCTCCTTACTGATTTATCATTGTGTTAGGCCCTTTGATTCCATCCATCTCATCATTCCAAGAAGTATAATGAAGTACCGGTACATAAAATAATAAATTATGTACTTCGGGGAACATCCATCGGTTTTACCAAATTGTCCTTGTTTACTAGGTAATTGTATTGGTGAAAAACTAAGTGTATTAGTTTACTCGGTAAATATGTCTCTTCTGTTTGTTGTAACAGTCTGTATTTTATCTTTGTAGGAGTTTCCACAGTAAAAGCGTTGTCGATATCCAGCACAGTGTTTACTACAGGCGGTACATTGTCTCTGGGTCAGATAACACCAGGGCTCAGTGTATCTATTGCCATGGGTGATTTCATAGGGTACATCGATGAGGTACGCGTGTGGTCAAGGCCACACAATCCCACCATCATTACCAACAACTTCCATGTGATCATCACAGCAGATACCAGTGATGTGGCTCACAACTGGAACTTCAATGAAGGCATCGACTTAACGGCATACGATGATAAACAGTCGGAAAACATGGTGGCTATAAATTCACTTCAACCCCCAACATGGGTCAAATCTGACATTGATCTTACCGAAGATAAGGATCTTGATGCGCCAAAACTTACAACTGAAGATGAACTATCAGCCGCTGAGATATTAGCTGCCCAAGAACTGTGTTCAAGTCTGATAAATGAATTCTCATTGAGTATTTCTGGCTCGACCATCGAGGTACTTACAGAAGTTTTTGAAGCATTGTGCGTCCAAGAAATAACATCAACTGGAGACATTGATCAAGCAGCTGCTATTTTGGCAGGGGCAGCAGATATGTTTGTTAGTGTTGAAAATTCCACAGCTAGTCCACTTGAGAGCATGTGCAATGATTTAGGCTCCATATCGGAGTACATTGGAGCCAGTGGTGAAAATTGTACGAAATGTTTCTTCGGCATCGTCCAGAATACCACATGTATATGCCTCGACACGCACTGGGGAACAACCTGTTCCGATATATGTCCTGTCGGATCCCTAGGTGCATGCAACATGTATGGTCTTTGCGATGCCGGTGTCTGTAATTGCAATCCACGTCATTACACCACCTCACACAGCGTTGTAGATTTCTGGACTGGGTACATAGAGTCTTCCTTAGTGAGCATTTCATCAGATTATACTTGCGACACGTGCTCCGAAAACTGGGTCGGTAAGGACTGCCACTTTGCTAAATCGCTACAGTCTTCTTACTCCGGAATAATTTATGGCTCATACATCAGCACCTTCGATGGCATTTCTTTTACCCATGTTGCACCTGGAGTTTACACGCTTGTCAAAGCTTCTGCCGTCGTTGTCCAGGCTCTGTTTCTACCTTGCACAGGAACAAACACCTGTCGTTACATGAAGGAACTAGCAATAGTGTTTGAAAGCACAACAGTGATAATTCAACATAATCCAGGTGAAAATATCACACTTAATCTCGCAGGAATGGAGATACAATACCCCAACACAACAACCTCTGGTGGAATCCAAGTCCAGTGGACTAAAGAACTATTCATTCAAATAAGTTTTGGAGGTTCTGAAATAGTTTTGTATGATACTGACATAGGACTAATAACATTTGTAAGTATTGAATCAACTCTTGCAACAAGTAATGCTGGTCTTCTAGGCAAAGCTGATGAATCGTGGACAAATGACATGCAATGCGCAGACGACACTGGAACACTAGCAGCTGAGGATATGACGGGAAATTATGCTGGCAAATGCATTATAGAGCTCTATGTTCCTGACATCAGTGATGTAATCATAACTAATGAGTATGCATCGGAAAAACTCTCGTCCGGAGGTTTTGCCTTGTCTCTGTCAGCAGGTCTCAATTTCACAGCCAGTGGATTTACCGTAGAGCAAAGTCTTGTTGCATTTACAATCAGTTTCTGGGCAAAGTCTACGATAACTTCAAAGAAACGATCAATGGCTTCATACGTGTTAGTTTCAAGTGACGTTGGCACAGCACTAACATTCCAAGTGAATTCTGGGTTTTTAGAATTTGACTGGTCCAGCACCGAAACCACTTCGCTTGCAATCAATCCCAACATATGGTACTATATATCTTTCTCGTGGCAGTCTTCAGATGGGGCTGTTGTCATCTACCTTATGACCGGAGACACCTCCGAAAGCGCTTCATTCACCGGCATCAATGTCGGTGCAACTGTTAACGTGACACAGATATCAGTTAGTGGATCACTAACTGCTATGGTTACCATTGATTGTACCCGAACTTGGATGGAAACGAAGACAGATCAGGAAGCAAGTGACGATATGAACTCCTACTGTGGTGCAGCACCATCCGATACGTCCCTCATGTTATCAATATCATTTGATGAAGGGGAAGGAAGTACGTCATTATTGACGACATACGCTACCAACGCTGGATCAACATCTGGGCTGGAGACGGGAACACATACTGTGACAATATCAGGTAACCATCAGTTTTAAACTATTACAGCTTTGATAGCAAGGGATCATAATGAGTTATCTTGTCTGTGCGTGTGCTGCAGACACAGTTTTAAATTTTGCATACAATCAAACCTGTCTTAAGCAGCCAGCCAAGGGAATCACAAAAAGTGGCTGCTTAGCATAGGTGGCTGCTTAATAGAGGTAAAGTATATAATAAAACAACATATTGGGAATCTGGAAACTGGCTGCTTAATACAGGTTGACTGCTTAGTGGAGATGACCACTAACACAGGTTTGACTGTAGTTCAATTACTGTAATTGTCGTGCTATTATTGTGAAAGTTGGCCACGTGGTGTATGGTACAATGCAGTGCGTAACCAGAATCTGAAAATAACTGTGCCGAACCTTCTAGCGTGGTTCGGGTACATTCCACAAGCATTCAGTTAGGTAAAAGAAAAAGACGCCTATACGTTTCTATGTCAACCATTGATATTGCTATTGCATCATGTTTTCTATTAAAACTAGAAATTGTGTGAATCATAGACTGGGTACTAAGCTCATGTAATGGTTTTGGATTGTACGGTAATAGTACCGTAATACGGTACAATACCTGATCCGCGTGAATTAAATTAAATGAAGGTCTATGTAGATGTGTGTCATTATCAAGATTTACTACAGTTGTTTTTCATCAACGGCAAATGACTCATTCACCCTACAATGTTTTGGCTACATGGCGTATGATACAATAATTTGGCCACAATACAATGTTTTGATCTAGGTCAGTGTGATAGATCGGGTATACTGGTCAGTGTGATAGATCGGGTATACTGGTCAGTGAGATAGATCGGGTATACTGGTCAGTGTGAGATAGATCGGGTATACTGGTCAGTGTGAGATAGATCGGGTATACTGGTCAGTGTGATAGATCGGGTATACTGGTCAGTGTGAGATAGACCGGGTATACTGGTCAGTGTGAGATAGACCGGGTATACTGGTCAGTGTGATAGATCGGGTATACTGGTCAGTGTGATATAGATCGGGTATACTGGTCAGTGTGATAGATCGGGTATACTGGTCAGTGTGATAGATCGGGTATACTGGTCAGTGTGATAGATCGGGTATACTGGTCAGTGTGAGATAGATCGGGTATACTGGTCAGTGTGATAGATCGGGTATACTGGTCAGTGTGAGATAGATCGGGTATACTGGTCAGTGAGATAGACCGGGTAAACTGGTCAGTGTGATAGACCGGGTATACTGGTCAGTGTGATAGATCGGGTATACTGGTCAGTGTGATAGACCGGGTATACTGGTCAGTGTGAGATAGATCTGGTATACTGGTCAGTGTGTGATAGATCGGGTATACTGGTCAGTGTGAGATAGATCTGGTATACTGGTCAGTGAGATAGATCAGGTATACTGGTCAGTGTGATAGCTCGGGTATACTGGTCAGTGAGATAGATCGGGTATACTGGTCAGTGTGATAGATCGGGTATACTGGTCAGTGTGATAGATCGGGTATACTGGTCAGTGTGAGATAGATCGGGTATACTGGTCAGTGTGATAGATCGGGTATACTGGTCAGTGTGATAGATCGGGTATACTGGTCAGTGTGATAGATCGGGTATACTGGTCAGTGTGAGATAGATTGGGTATACTGGTCAGTGTGAGATAGATTGGGTATACTGGTCAGTGTGAGATAGATTGGGTATACTGGTCAGTGTGAGATAGATCGGGTATACTGGTCAGTGTGAGATAGATCGGGTATACTGGTCAGTGTGATAGATCGGGTATACTGGTCAGTGTGAGATAGATCGGGTATACTGGTCAGTGTGATAGATCGGGTATACTGGTCAGTGTGATAGATCGGGTATACTGGTCAGTGTGATAGATCGGGTATACTGGTCAGTGTGATAGATCGGGTATACTGGTCAGTGTGATAGATCGGGTATACTGGTCAGTGTGATAGATCGGGTATACTGGTCAGTGTGATAGATCGGGTATACTGGTCAGTGTGATAGATCGGGTATACTGGTCAGTGTGATAGATCGGGTATACTGGTCAGTGTGATAGATCGGGTATACTGGTCAGTGTGATAGATCGGGTATACTGGTCAGTGTGATAGATCGGGTATACTGGTCAGTGTGATAGATCGGGTATACTGGTCAGTGTGATAGATCGGGTATACTGGTCAGTGTGATAGACCGGGTATACTGGTCAGTGTGATAGATCGGGTATACTGGTCAGTGTGATAGATCGGGTATACTGGTCAGTGTGATAGATCGGGTATACTGGTCAGTGAGATAGATCTGGTATACTGGTCAGTGTGATAGATCGGGTATACTGGTCAGTGTGATAGATCGGGTATACTGGTCAGTGTGAGATAGATCGGGTATACTGGTCAGTGTGATAGATCGGGTATACTGGTCAGTGTGAGATAGATCGGGTATACTGGTCAGTGTGATAGATCGGGTATACTGGTCAGTGTGGATAGATCGGGTATACTGGTCAGTGTGGATAGATCGGGTATACTGGTCAGTGTGATAGATCGGGTATACTGGTCAGTGTGAGATAGATCGGGTATACTGGTCAGTGTGAGATAGATCGGGTATACTGGTCAGTGTGAGATAGATCGGGTATACTGGTCAGTGTGAGATAGATCGGGTATACTGGTCAGTGTGAGATAGATCGGGTATACTGGTCAGTGTGTGATAGATCGGGTATACTGGTCAGTGTGAGATAGATCGGGTATACTGGTCAGTGTGAGATAGATCGGGTATACTGGTCAGTGTGAGATAGATCGGGTATACTGGTCAGTGTGATAGATCGGGTATACTGGTCAGTGAGATAGACTGGGTATACTGGTCAGTGTGAGATAGATCGGGTATACTGGTCAGTGTGATAGATCGGGTATACTGGTCAGTGTGATAGATCAGGTATACTGGTCAGTGTGGATAGATCGGGTATACTGGTCAGTGTGAGATAGATCTGGTATACTGGTCAGTGTGATAGATCGGGTATACTGGTCAGTGTGAGATAGATCGGGTATACTGGTCAGTGTGATAGATCGGGTATACTGGTCAGTGTGATAGATCGGGTATACTGGTCAGTGTGATAGATCGGGTATACTGGTCAGTGTGAGATAGATCGGGTATACTGGTCAGTGTGATAGATCGGGTATACTGGTCAGTGTGAGATAGATCGGGTATACTGGTCAGTGTGATAGATCGGGTATACTGGTCAGTGTGAGATAGATCGGGTATACTGGTCAGTGTGAGATAGATCGGGTATACTGGTCAGTGTGATAGATCGGGTATACTGGTCAGTGTGATAGATCGGGTATACTGGTCAGTGTGATAGATCGGGTATACTGGTCAGTGTGAGATAGATCGGGTATACTGGTCAGTGTGATAGATCGGGTATACTGGTCAGTGTGATAGATCGGGTATACTGGTCAGTGTGAGATAGATCGGGTATACTGGTCAGTGTGAGATAGATCGGGTATACTGGTCAGTGTGAGATAGATTGGGTATACTGGTCAGTGTGAGATAGATCGGGTATACTGGTCAGTGTGAGATAGATCGGGTATACTGGTCAGTGTGAGATAGATCGGGTATACTGGTCAGTGTGAGATAGATCGGGTATACTGGTCAGTGTGAGATAGATCGGGTATACTGGTCAGTGTGATAGATCGGGTATACTGGTCAGTGTGATAGATCGGGTATACTGGTCAGTGTGATAGATCGGGTATACTGGTCAGTGTGATAGATCGGGTATACTGGTCAGTGTGATAGATCGGGTATACTGGTCAGTGTGATAGATCGGGTATACTGGTCAGTGTGATAGATCGGGTATACTGGTCAGTGTGATAGATCGGGTATACTGGTCAGTGTGATAGATCGGGTATACTGGTCAGTGTGATAGATCGGGTATACTGGTCAGTGTGATAGATCGGGTATACTGGTCAGTGTGATAGATCGGGTATACTGGTCAGTGTGATAGATCGGGTATACTGGTCAGTGTGAGATAGATCGGGTATACTGGTCAGTGTGATAGATCGGGTATACTGGTCAGTGTGATAGATCGGGTATACTGGTCAGTGTGATAGATCGGGTATACTGGTCAGTGTGATAGATCTGGTATACTGGTCAGTGTGAGATAGATCGGGTATACTGGTCAGTGTGATAGATCGGGTATACTGGTCAGTGTGATAGATCGGGTATACTGGTCAGTGAGATAGATCGGGTATACTGGTCAGTGTGATAGATCGGGTATACTGGTCAGTGTGATAGATCGGGTATACTGGTCAGTGTGATAGATCGGGTATACTGGTCAGTGTGATAGATCGGGTATACTGGTCAGTGTGATAGATCGGGTATACTGGTCAGTGTGATAGATCGGGTATACTGGTCAGTGAGATAGATCTGGTATACTGGTATGTGTGATAGATCGGGTATACTGGTCAGTGTGATAGATCGGGTATACTGGTCAGTGTGAGATAGATCGGGTATACTGGTCAGTGTGATAGATCGGGTATACTGGTCAGTGTGAGATAGATCGGGTATACTGGTCAGTGTGATAGATCGGGTATACTGGTCAGTGTGGATAGATCGGGTATACTGGTCAGTGTGGATAGATCGGGTATACTGGTCAGTGTGATAGATCGGGTATACTGGTCAGTGTGAGATAGATCGGGTATACTGGTCAGTGTGAGATAGATCGGGTATACTGGTCAGTGTGAGATAGATCGGGTATACTGGTCAGTGTGAGATAGACCGGGTATACTGGTCAGTGTGAGATAGATCGGGTATACTGGTCAGTGTGTGATAGATCGGGTATACTGGTCAGTGTGAGATAGACCGGGTATACTGGTCAGTGTGAGATAGATCGGGTATACTGGTCAGTGTGAGATAGATCAGGTATACTGGTCAGTGAGATAGATCTGGTATACTGGTATGTGTGATAGATCGGGTATACTGGTCAGTGTGATAGATCGGGTATACTGGTCAGTGTGAGATAGATCGGGTATACTGGTCAGTGTGATAGATCTGGTATACTGGTCAGTGTGTGATAGATCGGGTATACTGGTCAGTGTGATAGATCAGGTATACTGGTCAGTGTGAGATAGATCGGGTATACTGGTCAGTGTGAGATAGATCGGGTATACTGGTCAGTGTGTGATAGATTGGGTATACTGGTCAGTGTGAGATAGACCGGGTATACTGGTCAGTGTGAGATAGATCGGGTATACTGGTCAGTGTGTGATAGATCGGGTATACTGGTCAGTGTGAGATAGACCGGGTATACTGGTCAGTGTGAGATAGATCGGGTATACTGGTCAGTGTGAGATAGATCAGGTATACTGGTCAGTGTGATAGATCGGGTATACTGGTCAGTGAGATAGACTGGGTATACTGGTCAGTGTGAGATAGATCGGGTATACTGGTCAGTGTGATAGATCGGGTATACTGGTCAGTGTGATAGATCAGGTATACTGGTCAGTGTGTGATAGATCGGGTATACTGGTCAGTGTGAGATAGATCTGGTATACTGGTCAGTGTGATAGATCGGGTATACTGGTCAGTGTGAGATAGATCTGGTATACTGGTCAGTGTGATAGATCGGGTATACTGGTCAGTGTGATAGATCGGGTATACTGGTCAGTGTGATAGATCTGGTATACTGGTCAGTGTGAGATAGATCGGGTATACTGGTCAGTGTGAGATAGATTGGGTATACTGGTCAGTGTGATAGATCGGGTATACTGGTCAGTGTGAGATAGATCGGGTATACTGGTCAGTGTGAGATAGATTGGGTATACTGGTCAGTGTGAGATAGATTGGGTATACTGGTCAGTGTGAGATAGATTGGGTATACTGGTCAGTGTGAGATAGATCGGGTATACTGGTCAGTGTGAGATAGATCGGGTATACTGGTCAGTGTGAGATAGATCGGGTATACTGGTCAGTGTGAGATAGATCGGGTATACTGGTCAGTGTGATAGATCGGGTATACTGGTCAGTGTGAGATAGATCTGGTATACTGGTCAGTGTGATAGATCGGGTATACTGGTCAGTGTGATAGATCGGGTATACTGGTCAGTGTGATAGATCGGGTATACTGGTCAGTGTGATAGATCGGGTATACTGGTCAGTGTGATAGATCGGGTATACTGGTCAGTGTGATAGATCGGGTATACTGGTCAGTGTGAGATAGATCGGGTATACTGGTCAGTGTGATAGATCGGGTATACTGGTCAGTGTGATAGATCGGGTATACTGGTCAGTGTGATAGATCGGGTATACTGGTCAGTGTGATAGATCGGGTATACTGGTCAGTGAGATAGATCTGGTATACTGGTATGTGTGATAGATCGGGTATACTGGTCAGTGTGATAGATCGGGTATACTGGTCAGTGTGAGATAGATCGGGTATACTGGTCAGTGTGATAGATCGGGTATACTGGTCAGTGTGAGATAGATCGGGTATACTGGTCAGTGTGATAGATCTGGTATACTGGTCAGTGTGTGATAGATCGGGTATACTGGTCAGTGTGTGATAGATCGGGTATACTGGTCAGTGTGATAGATCGGGTATACTGGTCAGTGTGAGATAGATCGGGTATACTGGTCAGTGTGAGATAGATCGGGTATACTGGTCAGTGTGAGATAGATCGGGTATACTGGTCAGTGTGAGATAGATCGGGTATACTGGTCAGTGTGATAGATCGGGTATACTGGTCAGTGTGATAGATCGGGTATACTGGTCAGTGTGATAGATCGGGTATACTGGTCAGTGTGAGATAGATCGGGTATACTGGTCAGTGTGAGATAGATCGGGTATACTGGTCAGTGTGAGATAGATCGGGTATACTGGTCAGTGTGAGATAGATCGGGTATACTGGTCAGTGTGAGATAGATCGGGTATACTGGTCAGTGTGAGATAGATCGGGTATACTGGTCAGTGTTAGATCGGTATACTGGTCAGTGAGATAGATCGGGTATACTGGTCAGTGTGATAGATCGGTATACTGGTCAGTGTGATAGATCGGGTATACTGGTCAGTGTGATAGATCGGGTATACTGGTCAGTGTGATAGATCGGGTATACTGGTCAGTGTGATAGATCGGGTATACTGGTCAGTGTGATAGATCGGGTATACTGGTCAGTGTGAGATATCGGTATACTGGTCAGTGTGAGATAGATCGGGTATACTGGTCAGTGTGAGATAGATCGGGTATACTGGTCAGTGTGATAGATCGGTATACTGGTCAGTGTGATAGATGGGTATACTGGTCAGTGTGATAGATCGGGTATACTGGTCAGTGTGATAGATCGGGTATACTGGTCAGTGTGATAGATCGGGTATACTGGTCAGTGTGATAGATCGGGTATACTGGTCAGTGTGAGATAGATCGGGTATACTGGTCAGTGTGATAGATCGGGTATACTGGTCAGTGTGAGATAGATCGGGTATACTGGTCAGTGTGATAGATCGGGTATACTGGTCAGTGTGATAGATCGGGTATACTGGTCAGTGTGATAGATCGGGTATACTGGTCAGTGTGAGATAGATCGGGTATACTGGTCAGTGTGATAGATCGGGTATACTGGTCAGTGTGATAGATCGGGTATACTGGTCAGTGTGATAGATCGGGTATACTGGTCAGTGTGAGATAGATCGGGTATACTGGTCAGTGTGAGATAGATCGGGTATACTGGTCAGTGTGATAGATCGGGTATACTGGTCAGTGTGATAGATCGGGTATACTGGTCAGTGTGATAGATCGGGTATACTGGTCAGTGTGAGATAGATCGGGTATACTGGTCAGTGTGATAGATCGGGTATACTGGTCAGTGTGATAGATCGGGTATACTGGTCAGTGTGATAGATCGGGTATACTGGTCAGTGTGAGATAGATGGGTATACTGGTCAGTGTGAGATAGATCGGGTATACTGGTCAGTGTGAGATAGATCGGGTATACTGGTCAGTGTGAGATAGATCGGGTATACTGGTCAGTGTGAGATAGATCGGGTATACTGGTCAGTGTGAGATAGATCGGGTATACTGGTCAGTGTGATAGATCGGGTATACTGGTCAGTGTGAGATAGATCGGGTATACTGGTCAGTGTGATAGATCGGGTATACTGGTCAGTGTGATAGATCGGGTATACTGGTCAGTGTGATAGATCGGGTATACTGGTCAGTGTGATAGATCGGGTATACTGGTCAGTGTGAGATAGATCGGGTATACTGGTCAGTGTGAGATAGATCGGGTATACTGGTCAGTGTGATAGATCGGGTATACTGGTCAGTGTGAGATAGATCGGGTATACTGGTCAGTGTGAGATAGATCGGGTATACTGGTCAGTGTGATAGATCGGGTATACTGGTCAGTGTGAGATAGATCGGGTATACTGGTCAGTGTGAGATAGATCGGGTATACTGGTCAGTGTGAGATAGATCAGGTATACTGGTCAGTGAGATAGATCTGGTATACTGGTATGTGTGATAGATCGGGTATACTGGTCAGTGTGATAGATCGGGTATACTGGTCAGTGTGAGATAGATCGGGTATACTGGTCAGTGTGATAGATCTGGTATACTGGTCAGTGTGTGATAGATCGGGTATACTGGTCAGTGTGATAGATCGGGTATACTGGTCAGTGTGAGATAGATCGGGTATACTGGTCAGTGTGAGATAGATCGGGTATACTGGTCAGTGTGTGATAGATCGGGTATACTGGTCAGTGTGAGATAGATCGGGTATACTGGTCAGTGTGAGATAGATCGGGTATACTGGTCAGTGTGAGATAGATCGGGTATACTGGTCAGTGTGATAGATCGGGTATACTGGTCAGTGAGATAGATGGGTATACTGGTCAGTGTGAGATAGATCGGGTATACTGGTCAGTGTGATAGATCGGGTATACTGGTCAGTGTGATAGATCGGTATACTGGTCAGTGTGGATAGATCGGGTATACTGGTCAGTGTGAGATAGATCGGGTATACTGGTCAGTGTGATAGATCGGGTATACTGGTCAGTGTGAGATAGATCGGGTATACTGGTCAGTGTGATAGATCGGGTATACTGGTCAGTGTGATAGATCGGGTATACTGGTCAGTGTGATAGATCGGTATACTGGTCATGTGAGATAGATCGGGTATACTGGTCATGTGAGATAGATCGGGTATACTGGTCAGTGTGATAGATCGGGTATACTGGTCAGTGTGAGTAGATCGGGTATACTGGTCAGTGTGATAGATCGGGTATACTGGTCAGTGTGAGATAGATCTGGTATACTGGTCAGTGTGAGATAGATCGGGTATACTGGTCAGTGTGAGATAGATCGGGTATACTGGTCAGTGTGATAGATCGGGTATACTGGTCAGTGTGAGATAGATCGGGTATACTGGTCAGTGTGATAGATCGGGTATACTGGTCAGTGTGATAGATCGGGTATACTGGTCAGTGTGATAGATCGGGTATACTGGTCAGTGTGATAGATCGGGTATACTGGTCAGTGTGATAGATCGGGTATACTGGTCAGTGTGATAGATCGGGTATACTGGTCAGTGTGATAGATCGGGTATACTGGTCAGTGTGATAGATCGGGTATACTGGTCAGTGTGAGATAGATCGGGTATACTGGTCAGTGTGATAGATCGGGTATACTGGTCAGTGTGATAGATCGGGTATACTGGTCAGTGTGGATAGATCGGGTATACTGGTCAGTGTGAGATAGATCGGGTATACTG
>CM026398.1:21093436-21196113 GCA_014843695.1 Archivesica marissinica
TGTCCAAATGATTGGGGAAACTCATGGCTGTCACAAGGGTTTGGGAAACCTCTATCTGTCCAAATGATTGGGGAAACTCATGGCTGTCACAAGGGTTTGGGAAACCTCTATCTGTCCAAATGATTGGGGAAACTCATGGCTGTTACAAGGGTTTGGGAAACCTCTATCTGTCCAAATGATTGTGGTAACCTCTATCTGTCCCAAGGGTTGGGGGAAACCTCTAGCTGTCACAAGGGTTTGGGAAACCTCTATCTGTCCCAAGGGTCGGGGAAACCTCTAGCTGTCACAAGGGTTGGGGAAACCTCTATCTGTCACAAGGGATGGGGAAACCTCTAGCTCTCACAAGGGTTGGGGAAACCTCTAGCTGTTCCAAGGATTCGAGAAACTCCTATCTGTTCCAAGGGTTGAGGAAACCTCTAGCAGTCCCAAGGGTTTGGGAAACCTCTATCTGTCACAAGGGTCGGGGAAACATCTAGCTGTCACAAGGGTTGGGGAAACCACTATCTGTCACAAGGGATGGGGAGACTCCTAGCTGTCCCAAGGGTTGGGGAAACTCCTAGCTGTCCCAAGGTTTGGGGAAACTCCTAGCTGTCACAAGGGTTGGGGTAACTCCTAGCTGTCCCAAGGGTTGGGGTAACTCCTAGCTGTCCCAAGGGTTGGGGTAACTCCTAGCTGTCCCAAGGGTTGGGGAAACTCCTAGCTCCTAGCTGTCCCAAGGGTTGGGGTAACTCCTAGCTGTCCCAAGGTTGGGGAAATCCTAGCTCCTAGCTGTCCAAGGGTTGGGGTTAATCCTAGCTGTCCCAAGGGTGGGGGTAACTCCTAGCTGTCCCAAGGGTTGGGGAAACTCCTAGCTGTCCCAAGGGTTGGGGTAACTCCTAGCTGTCCCAAGGTTTGGGGGAAACTCCTAGCTGTGCCAAGGGTTGGGGTAACTCCTAGCTGTGCCAAGGTTTGGGGGTAACTCTATCTGTCACAGGGTTGGGGTAACTCCTAGCTGTCCCAAGGGTTGGGGTAACTCCTAGCTGTCCCAAGGGTTGGGGTAACTCCTAGCTGTCCCAAGGGTTGGGGTAACTCCTAGCTGTCCCAAGGGTTGGGGAAACTCCTAGCTGTCCCAAGGTTTGGGGAAACTCCTAGCTGTCCCAAGGGTTTGGGGTAACTCCTAGCTGTCCCAAGGGTGGGTAACTCTAGCTGTCCCAAGGGTTGGGGTAACTCCTAGCTGTACAGGGTTGGGGCAACTCCTAGCTGTCCCAAGGGTTGGGGTAACTCCTAGCTGTCCCAAGGGTTGGGGTAACTCCTAGCTGTCCCAAGGGTTGGGGTAACTCCTAGCTGTCCCAAGGGTTGGGGTAACTCCTAGCTGTCCCAAGGGTTGGGGTAACTCCTAGCTGTCCCAAGGGTTGGGGAAACTCCTAGCTGTCTCAAGGGTTGGGGTAACTCCTAGCTGTCCCAAGGGTTGGGGTAACTCCTAGCTGTCCCAATGATCTTGCATTAAAACAAATAATATCCTCTATTCATTATTGATAATCTATTGAGTAATGAACAAAAACTGAAATGATATTTACCTATTTCCCCCACACCAGTAATGCACGAGCCGCGATCTGAGCAATCCATCTCGAACAATCCAGGACAGCCGGACCTTTCGCAGGTTTCACCACGCCAACCATCCGATCCACATTTACAGATGCCAGAGGAGCAATTGCCACGATCGGAACATTCGATATCGCACCCAGAACCTGAGTAACACGCATCGCATGTGCATACCTCACCGCTAACAGATTTGACAACTGTGCCTTTATCGCAATATTTGGCACAGTCAGAACCGTAATAAGAAGTACTGCAGTTACAGACCGGTACATCAATTGCCCAGCATGTCCCAGCAGAACTACAGTCATTATCACATTTGGCAATATGGCAGCCACTGTCAGTCCATCCATCATTACAAGTACAGCCTCCTGAGATAGGGTTGCATATGCCGTGATATGAACAGGATACGTTATATCCAGGACATTCTTTGTTTTCACAGTAATCTCCTCTATACCCATCAAATCCACAGTTACAGGTTTCTGAAATGTTTATTATTTTATTAGTATTATTATTATTATTATTTATACCAGATTTGTATAGCACTCTTTTCATACAGATATTATACGTTCAAAAGTGCTTAACATTAATTTAGCAGAGTAAGACATTTTTACAACATACATTACAATAGTCAACATTAAGGACAACAATTTGGTAGGAATAAAAAAATAATAATAAAACAATGTAAAATGTTTATCAAAAATATTAAGAAAAGTATATAAAAGAATAAAGGTTAAGAATTGAAATGCAAAATGCTATAGGTATATCGTTCATGGAACACACCAAACTAAAATCTACTTCCCAAGAAATATACATCATGTATACACAATTGTTTTTATTTCTTATTAAATATACAATCTACAGATCTATTTAAGAATTCATGAACAGCAAGCATGCATATATAACATATTATAGAGGTTATAGCAGGCATGCATATATAACATATTATAGAGGTTATAACAAGTGTAGCTAGGGAGGGATTCTCATACACTTTGCATGGTCGATGATTGTTTCGCCTCGTCAATGTTTTAGGTCAGGCTACGAGCATACAATATACAAACATACAACATCCTTACCTAAATTAGTTATGGTGTACAATATATGTTACGTGACAACCAGATTCTTTTCTTCAGAAAAACAATGATTTGTTCAGCATAATTATTCTTTTTAGTCTCTACATAAACATTTCATCAACAGGTATGTAACAGTTCTTGGAAAGCTATGTATCAGTGGAAGTCGTGATGGTGCAGCGGTAGCACGTTCGCTTCATGTGCGAAAGGCCTGGAGTTCAAGCCCCGCTGGAGCCATTACGATTGTGTCCTTAGGCAAGGCATTTAAATTCCACGTGCCTCTTCTCTCTCCCTCGTGGCGATGGATTCCATCAGGAATGAGGTCTCGAGAGTGATTAATATAAGTTATAAGAATTTCTTTTGTAATCAAGCTAAAAATAAATTTGTATAAACTATGTATCAGATGTTTCGTTGGAAAGCTATGTAACAAATATCTTCTTGGCAGGCTATGCAACATATGTTTCTTAAAAAGCTATGTAATGTGTGTTTCCTTGAAACACTATGAAGCATATGTTTTCTTGGAAAGCTATGTAATAGATGTTTCCTTGGAAAGCTATTTAACAGATGTCCCATTGGAAAACTATGTAATACATGTTTACTTGCAAAGCTATGTAACCAATGTTTCCTTGAAAACAATGTTTACTTGCAAAGCTATGTAACCAATGTTCCTTGAAAAGCAATGTTTACTTGCAAAGCTATGTAACCAATGTTTCCTTGAAAAGCAATGCTTACTTGCAAAGCTATGTAACCAATGTTTCCTTGAAAAGCAATGCTTACTTGCAAAGCTATGTAACCAATGTTTCCTTGAAAAGCAATGTTTTCTTGCAAAGCTATGTAACCAATGTTTCCTTGAAAAGCAATGTTTACTTGCAAAGCTATGTAACCAATGTTTCCTTGAAAAGCAATGTTTTCTGGGAAAGCTATGTAACAGGTGTTTAATTGAACAGCTATGTAGCAGATCTTTACTTGCAAAGCTATGTAACCAATGTTTCCTTGAAAAGCAATGTGTTCTGGGAATATTATGTAACAGGTGTTTCATTGAATAGCTATGTAGCAGATCTTTACTTGCAAAGCTAATGTTTCCTTGAAAAGCAATGTGTTCTGGGAAAGTTATGTAACCAATGTTTCCTTGAAAAGCAATGTTTACTTGGAAAGCTATGCAAAAGGTGATTCATTGAATAGCTCTGTAGCTGATCTTTACTTGCAAAGCTTTGTAACCAATGTTTCCTTGAAAAGCAATGTTTTCTTGGATACCAATGTAGCAGATGATTACTTGCAAAGCTATGTAACCAATGTTTCCTTGCAAAACTATGTATCAGACGTTTTCTAGGATAACTATGCAACATATGGTTTCTTGGAAATCTATGAAACATATGTTTCCTTGGACAGCTATGTAACATATGTTTCCTTGGAAAGCTATGTAACAGATGTTTCCTTGGAAGGCTATGTAACAGATGTTTCCTTGGAAAGCTATGTAACATATGTTTTCTTGGAAAGCTATGTAACATGTTTCCTTGGAAAGCTATGTAACATATGTTTCCTTGGACAGCTATGTAACATATGTTTCCTTGGACAGCTATGTAACATATGTTTCCTTGGACAGCTATGTAACATATGTTTCCTTGGACAGCTATGTAATATATGTTTCCTTGGAAAGCTATGTAACAGATGTTTCCTTGGAAAGCTATGTAACAGATGTTTTCTTGTAAAGCTATGTAATATATGTTTTCTTGGAAAGCTATGTAACAGATGTTTCCTTGGAAAGCTATGTAATATATGTTTTCTTGGAAAGCTATGTAACAGATGTTTTCTTGTAAAGCTATGTAACATATGTTTTCTTGGAAAGCTATGTAACAGGTGTTTCCTTGGAAAGCTATGTAATATATGTTTTCTTGGAAAGCTATGTAACAGATGTTTTCTTGGACAGCTATGTAACATATGTTTCCTTGGACAGCTATGTAATATATGTTTCCTTGGAAAGCTATGTAACAGATGTTTCCTTGGAAAGCTATGTAACAGATGTTTTCTTGTAAAGCTATGTAATATATGTTTTCTTGGAAAGCTATGTAACATATGTTTTCTTGGAAAGCTATGTAACAGATGTTTCCTTGGAAAGCTATGTAATATATGTTTTCTTGGAAAGCTATGTAACAGATGTTTTCTTGTAAAGCTATGTAACATATGTTTTCTTGGAAAGCTATGTAACAGATGTTTCATTGGAAAGCTATGTAACAGATGTTTTCTTGGAAGGCTATGTAACATATGTTTCATTGGACGGCTATGTAACAGATGTTTTCTTGGAAAGCTATGTAACATATGTTTCTTTGGATGGCTATGTAACATATGTTTTCTTGGAAGGCTATGTAACAGATGTTTTCTTGGAAGGCTATGTAGCAGATGTTTCCTTGGAAGGCTATGTAACATATGTTTTCTTGGAAGGCTATGTAGCAGATGTTTCCTTGGAAGGCTATGTAGCAGATGTTTCCTTGGAAAGCTATGTAACAGATGTTTTCTTGGAAGGCTATGTAGCAGATGTTTCCTTGGAAGGCTATGTAGCAGATGTTTCCTTGGAAAGCTATGTAACATGTTTTCTTGGAAGGCTATGTAGCAGATGTTTCCTTGGAAGGCTATGTAGCAGATTTTTCCTTTGGAAAGCTATGTAGCAGATGTTTCCTTGGAAAGCTATGTAACATGTTTCCTTGGAAAGCTATGTAACAGATGTTTTCTTGGAAGGCTATGTAGCAGATGTTTCCTTGGAAGGCTATGTAGCAGATGTTTCCTTGGAAAGCTATGTAACAGATGTTTTCTTGGAAGGCTATGTAGCAGATGTTTCCTTGGAAGGCTATGTAGCAGATGTTTCCTTGGAAAGCTATGTAACATGTTTTCTTGGAAGGCTATGTAGCAGATGTTTCCTTGGAAGGCTATGTAGCAGATTTTTCCTTTGGAAAGCTATGTAGCAGATGTTTCCTTGGAAAGCTATGTAACATGTTTCCTTGGAAAGCTATGTAACAGATGTTTCATTGGAAGGCTATGTAACATATGTTTTCTTGGAAAGCTATGTAACATGTTTCCTTGGAAAGCTATGTAGCAGATGTTTCCTTGGAAAGCTATGTAACAGATGTTTCCTTGGAAAGCTATGTAACAGATGTTTCCTTGGAAAGCTATGTAACAGATGTTTCCTTGGAAAGCTATGTAACAGATGTTTCCTTGGAAAGCAATGTTTACTTGCAAAGCTATGTAACCAATGTTTCCTTGAAAAGCAATGCTTACTTGCAAAGCTATGTAACCAATGTTTCCTTGGAAGGCTATGTAGCAGATGTTTCCTTGGAAAGCTATGTAATATATGTCTCCTTGGAAAGCTATGTAATATATGTTTCCTTGGAAAGCTATGTAACATATGTTTCCTTGGAAAGCTATGTAACATATGTTTCTTTGGAAAGCTATGTAACAGATGTTTCCTTGGAAGGCTATGTAACAGATGTTTTCTTGGAAAGCTATGTAACAGATGTTTTCTTGTAAAGCTATGTAACAGAGTTTACTGCCTGTACATGGTAGCATGGTTTATACATTGTAGGATTAAACAGTGGGCCTTACTGTATGTACATGGTAGCATGGTTCATACATTGTAGGATTAAACATTGGGCCTTACTGTCTGTACATGGTTCATATATTGTAGGATTAAACAGTGGGCCTTACTGTCTGTACATGGTTCATACATTGTAGGATTAAACATTGGGCCTTACTGTCTGTACATGGTTCATACAGTGTAGGATTAAACATTGGGCCTTACTGTCTGTACATGGTAGCATGGTTCATACATTGTAGGATTAAACAGTGGGCCTTACTGTCTGTACATGGTTCATACATTGTAGGATTAAACATTGGGCCTTACTGTCTGTACATGGTTCATACATTGTAGGTGAGTGAGTATTTTGTTTAACAGCGCATCAGCACAGTTCAGGCTATATCTAAAATAAAGTTGTATAAGCTAATCCCAAAATTGCATTCATTTCCTTGATTATATATATATATAAGATGTAAGAACTTGTTTCGCAATCGTGATAAAATAAATCTGTATAAGCTAATCCCAAAATTGCCAGCACACACATCCAGAGGTATATATGTCTTAATATGACGTGTGTTGGATTCTCAGACTGATACCTATATGATTATATACATGTACGACTGATAAGCGTGGTGCAAAAATCGTAGATCTCGAGAAAGTTGATTTATTTTTTCCTTTATAAAGGCATTATCCTTGATTAGGCTAAATTTGTGTGGATAAAAAAGACACATGTATTAAATATGAGATGAAACAAGATAAAATCTAAAACAAATGATCAGACAGTGCGGCTTTCTCCGGGTACTCCTGTTTCCTCCCACACGAATGACCACATATATGCTTTCACCCACGCCAACGAGAGTGATCAATAGAAGTTGTTAAAACTTGCTTCGCAATCGTTAAATCAATAAAGTTTAAACCTAAAACAAATGTGTGTTCATACATTGTGTTTGTGTGACATACAGATTGTCACACTGTTCATGAATGGTGGCATTAGAGGATTAAACATTGGTGCTTACCGTTGACACAGTGACCTTGGTTGTTACAGATTGCACTGCAATCAGATTTGTGGTAGCACGGTTCACATAAACAGGCAAAACCATTTTCATCATCCTGCATCGTTCCATGGATACATCTACATTTTGTAAGATTTTTTAAATACAGTCAAACCTGTGTTAAAGACCACCTCCGAATAAAGGCCGCATATGAAAAACCTGTCTTTAAAGACCACCATTATTCTCTCCCTTCGAGCCATTTTCAATGCATTTTAACCCTCTATTGAGAGGCCGCCTTTTGACTTTCTCGAGGGTGGCCTTTATAGACAGGTTTTCTCGAGGGTGGCCTTTATAGACAGGTTTTCTCGAGGGTGGCCTTTATAGACAGGTTTGACTGTATACACATTTTTCTAAATGAACAATTTATTTCACAACAGAAGAGGTCAACTATTTAAAATGTCCGTATACTTCTGATAAGCAATATGCATCCTGTACTACATACTCATTCATGGATCCATGTCACCGCACTCACCCCGACACCACACTCACCCCGACACAACACTCACCCCGACACCACACTCACCCCGACACCACACTCATCCCGACACCACACTCACCCTGACACCATACATGCCCTAACATCACACTCACCCTGACACCACACTCACCCTGACACCACACTGACCCTGACACCATACTTGCCCTAACATCACACTCACCCTGACACCATACTCACCCAGACACCACACTGACCCTGACACCACACTCATCCTGACACCATACTTGCCCTGACACCACACTCACCCTGACACCATACTCACCCAGACACCACACTCACCCTGACACCACACTGACCCTGACACCATACTTGCCCTGACACCACACTGACCCTGACACCACACTGACCCTGACACAACACTCACCCTGACACCACACTCATCCTGACACCACACTCACCCTGACACCACACTGACCCTGACACCATACTTGCCCTGACACCACACTGACCCTGACACCACACTGACCCTGACACAACACTCACCCTGACACCATACTTGCCCTGACACCACCCAATATGTGAATACTCATACCCAGTCTATGAATGCTCATACCCAATATGTGAATGCTCATACCCAGTCTACGAATGCTCATACCCAATATGTGAATGCTCATACCCAATATGTGAATGCTCATACCCAATATGTGAATGCTCATACCCAATATGTGAATGCTCATACCCAATATGTGAATGCTCATACCCAGCCTATGAATGCCCATACCCAATATGTGAATGCTCATACCCAATATGTGAATGCTCATACCCAATATGTGAATGCTCATACCCAGTCTACGAATGCTCATACCCAATATGTGAATGCTCATACCCAATATGTGAATGCTCATACCCAATATGTGAATGCTCATACCCAGCCTATGAATGCCCATACCCAATATGTGAATGGTCATACCCAATATGTGAATGCTCATACCCAGTCTATGAATACCCATACCCAGTATGTGACTAATAATACCCAGTCTGTGAGTAATAATACCCAGTCTGTAAGTAATAATACCCAGTCTGTGAGTAATAATACCCAGTCTGTGAGTAATAATACCCAGTCTGTGAGTAATAATACCCAGTCTGTGAGTAATAATACCCAGTCTGTGAGTAAATATACCCAGTATGTGAGTAAATATACCCTGTCTGTGAGTAATAATACCCAGTATGTGAATACTAATACCCAGTCTGTGAGTAATAATACCCAGTCTGTGAGTAATAATACCCAGTCTGTGAGTAATAATACCCAGTCTGTGAGTAATAATACCCAGTATGTGAGTAATAATACCCAGTCTGTGAGTAAATATACCCAGTATGTGAGTAAATATACCCTGTCTGTGAGTAATAATACCCAGTATGTGAATAATAATACCCAGTCTGTGAGTAATAATACCCAGTCTGTGAGTAATAATACCCAGTCTGTGAGTAAATATACCCAGTCTGTGAGTAATAATACCCAGTCTGTGAGTAATAATACCCAGTCTGTGAGTAATAATTCCCAGTCTGTGAGTAAATATACCCAGTATGTGAGTAAATATACCCTGTCTGTGAGTAATAATACCCAGTATGTGAGTAATAATACCCAGTCTGTGAGTAAATATACCCAGTATGTGAGTAATAATACCCAGTATGTGAGTAATAATACCCAGTCTGTGAGTAAATATACCCAGTATGTGAGTAATAATACCCAGTCTGTGAGTAATAATACCCAGTCTGTGAGTAAATATACCCAGTATGTGACTAATAATACCCAGTCTGTGAGTAATAATACCCAGTCTGTAAGTAATAATACCCAGTCTGTGAGTAATAATACCCAGTCTGTGAGTAATAATACCCAGTATGTGAGTAATAATACCCAGTCTGTGAGTAATAATACCCAGTCTGTGAGTAATAATACCCAGTCTGTGAGTAATAATACCCAGTCTGTGAGTAAATATACCCAGTATGTGAGTAAATATACCCTGTCTGTGAGTAAATATACCCAGTATGTGAGTAATAATACCCAGTCTGTGAGTAATAATACCCAAGTAATAATACCCAGTCTGTGAGTAATAATACCCAGTCTGTGAGTAATAATACAAAGTCTGTGAGTAAATATACCCAGTATGTGAGTAATAATACCCAGTCTGTGAGTAAATATACCCAGTATGTGACTAATAATACCCAGTCTGTGAGTAATAATACCCAGTCTGTGAGTAATAATACCCAGTATGTGAGTAATAATACCCAGTATGTGAGTAATAATACCCAGTCTGTGAGTAATAATACCCAGTCTGTGAGTAATAATACCCAGTCTGTGAGTAATAATACCCAGTCTGTGAGTAATAATACCCAGTCTGTGAGTAATAATACCCAGTCTGTGAGTAATAATACCCAGTCTGTGAGTAATAATACCCAGTCTGTGAGTAAATATACCCAGTCTGTGAGTAATAATACCCAGTCTGTGAGTAATAATACCCAGTCTGTGAGTAATAATACCCAGTCTGTGAGTAATAATACTCAGTATGTGAGTAATAATACCCAGTCTGTGAGTAATAATACCCAGTCTGTGAGTAAATATACCCAGTCTGTGAGTAATAATACCCAGTCTGTGAGTAAATATACCCAGTCTGTGAGTAATAATACCCAGTCTGTGAGTAATAATACCCAGTCTGTGAGTAATAATACCCAGTCTGTGAGTATATATACCCAGTATGTGAGTAAATATACCCTGTCTGTGAGTAATAATACCCAGTCTGTGAGTAATAATACCCAGTCTGTGAGTAAATATACCCAGTATGTGACTAATAATACCCAGTCTGTGAGTAATAATACCCAGTCTGTGAGTAATAATACCCAGTCTGTGAGTAATAATACCCAGTATGTGAGTAATAATACCCAGTCTGTGAGTAATAATACCCAGTCTGTGAGTAATAATACCCAGTCTGTGAGTAATAATACCCAGTCTGTGAGTAAATATACCCAGTCTGTGAGTAATAATACCCAGTCTGTGAGTAAATATACCCAGTCTGTGAGTAATAATACCCAGTCTGTGAGTAATAATACCCAGTCTGTGAGTAATAATACCCAGTATGTGAGTATATATACCCAGTATGTGAGTAAATATACCCTGTCTGTGAGTAATAATACCCAGTATGTGAGTAATAATACCCAGTCTGTGAGTAATAATACCCAGTCTGTGAGTAAATATACCCAGTCTGTGAGTAATAATACCCAGTCTGTGAGTAAATATACCCAGTCTGTGAGTAATAATACCCAGTCTGTGAGTAATAATACCCAGTCTGTGAGTAATAATACCCAGTATGTGAGTATATATACCCAGTATGTGAGTAAATATACCCTGTCTGTGAGTAATAATACCCAGTATGTGAGTAATAATACCCAGTCTGTGAGTAATAATACCCAGTCTGTGAGTAATAATACCCAGTCTGTGAGTAATAATACCCAGTCTGTGAGTAAATATACCCAGTCTGTGAGTAATAATACCCAGTCTGTGAGTAAATATACCCAGTCTGTGAGTAATAATACCCAGTCTGTGAGTAATAATACCCAGTCTGTGAGTAATAATACCCAGTATGTGAGTATATATACCCAGTATGTGAGTAAATATACCCTGTCTGTGAGTAATAATACCCAGTATGTGAGTAATAATACCCAGTCTGTGAGTAATAATACCCAGTCTGTGAGTAATAATACCCAGTCTGTGAGTAATAATACCCAGTCTGTGAGTTTATATACCCAGTCTGTGAGTAATAATACCCAGTATGTGACTAATAATACCCAGTCTGTGAGTAAATATACCCAGTATGTGAGTAATAATACCCAGTCTGTGAGTAATAATACCCAGTCTGTGAGTAATAATACCCAGTCTGTGAGTAAATATACCCAGTATGTGACTAATAAACCCAGTCTGTGAGTAATAATACCCAGTCTGTGAGTAATAATACCCAGTCTGTGAGTAATAATACCCAGTATGTGAGTAATAATACCCAGTCTGTGAGTAATAATACCCAGTATGTGAGTAATAATACCCAGTCTGTGAGTAATAATACCCAGTCTGTGAGTAATAATACCCAGTCTGTGAGTAATAATACCCAGTATGTGAGTAATAATACCCAGTCTGTGAGTAATAATACCCAGTCTGTGAGTAATAATACCCAGTCTGTGAGTAATAATACCCAGTGTGTGAGTGCTTCATAATAAGATAAGTATGTAATCACTGTTTTATAAGAAAAATCCTACTTGTATTGGCATTTGTCTCCAAAATATGGTGAGTCACAATCATAACATCTGGGCTGATCATCTCCTTCTCTTTGCACGCATGTGGCATTTATACCACTACAGTCACAGTCTGGGGTATTGCAGTCATCTCCTCGCCAGCCCAGATCACAATCGCAAGAACGGGCGGCAACGTTGCAAATTCCGTGATCCATACAGTTCTGTGGCCAACCTGGACAGCCAGATTCATCACACTGATCACCTAATACAAGAAAACAAACATCTTCATCACACTGATCACCTAATACAAGAAAACAAACATCTTCATTACACTGATCACCTTATAAAGGATAGCCTGGGTTCCAGTCTGTTGATTTTTCACTTTTTAACTTCTAGCCAAATGACAGCCTGGGGAAACTGGATTTCTTCAAATCACTGGCCACTCACTACTGAAGGTTCGAATTCTTTGATACAAATTTATTTTAGCGACTGTGAAACACGTTCTTACAACTTATATTAATTACTCTTCGAGACCATCATAATGGTTCATGTGTGGAAGCTATGTCTAGCTGGCTTGCAGAAGTTGGTCTGGTGGCTTGGTGTTTCTACCAGGGAGCCGATCTATATCTGAAATATGCAACTCGCATGAAAACGATATTCAGTGCAAATAACATATTTAGGTACATACCTTTAAATCCCATATCAGAATCACACACACATTCTCCATCACTGTCACAGATCCCATGAGTGTTGCATATTGCATCACATGACCATCCTGAAACATGTGAGTCAAAACATTTATAGAGATAACAACTACATTAATGGATGAGTGAGTCAAACATTTATAGAGATAACAGCTACATTAATGCATGAGTGAGTCAATCATTTATAGAGATAACAACTACATTAATGGATGAGTGAGTCAATCATTTATAGAGATAACAACTACATTAATGGATGAGTGAGTCAAACATTTATAGAGATAACAGCTACATTAATGGATGAGTGAGTGAATCATTTATAGAGATAACAGCTACATTAATGGATGAGTGAGTGAATCATTTATAGAGATAACAGCTACATTAATGGATGAGTGAGTGAATCATTTATAGAGATAACAGCTACATTAATGGATGAGTGAGTGAATCATTTATAGAGATAACAGCTACATTAATGGATGAGTGAGTGAATCATTTATAGAGATAACAGCTACATTAATGGATGAGTGAGTGAATCATTTATAGAGATAACAGCTACATTAATGGATGAGTGAGTGAATCATTTATAGAGATAACAGCTACATTAATGGATGAGTGAGTGAATCATTTATAGAGATAACAGCTACATTAATGGATGAGTGAGTGAATCATTTATAGAGATAACAGCTACATTAATGGATGAGTGAGTGAATCATTTATAGAGATAACAGCTACATTAATGGATGAGTGAGTCAATCATTTATAGAGGTAACAGCTACATTAATGGATGAGTGAGTCAAACATTTATAGAGATAACAGCTACATTAATGGATGAGTGAGTCAATCATTTATAGAGATAACAGCTACAGTAATGGATGAGTGAGTGAATCATTTATAGAGATAACAGCTACATTAATGGATGAGTGAGTCAACATTTATAGAGATAACAGCTACATTAATGGATGAGTGAGTCAATCATTTATAGAGATAACAGCTACATTAATGGATGAGTGAGTCAATCATTTATAGAGATAACAGCTACATTAATGGATGAGTGAGTCAATCATTTATAGAGATAACAACTATATAATGGATGAGTGAGTCATCATTTATAGAGATAACAGCTACATTAATGGATGAGTGAGTGAATCATTTATAGAGATAACAACTACATTAATGGATGAGTGAGTCAATCATTTATAGAGATAACAACTACATTAATGGATGAGTGAGTCAATCATTTATAGAGATAACAGCTACATTAATGGATGAGTGAGTCAATCATTTATAGAGATAACAGCTACATTAATGCATGAGTGAGTCAATCATTTATAGAGATAACAACTACATTAATGGATGAGTGAGTCAATCATTTATAGAGATAACAACTACATTAATGGATGAGTGAGTCAATCATTTATAGAGATAACGGCTACATTAATGGATGAGTGAGTCAATCATTTATAGAGATAACAGCTACATTAATGGATGAGTGAGTCAATCATTTATAGAGATAACAGCTACATTAATGGATGAGTGAGTCCATCATTTATAGAGATAACAGCTACATTAATGGATGAGTGAGTCAATCATTTATAGAGATAACAACTACATTAATGGATGAGTGAGTCAATCATTTATAGAGATAACAACTACATTAATGGATGAGTGAGTCAATCATTTATAGAGATAACAACTACATTAATGATGAATGAGTCAATCATTTATAGAGATAACAACTACATTAATAGATGAGTGAGTCAAACATTTATAGAGATAACAGCTACATTAATGGATGAGTGAGTCAATCATTTATAGAGATAACAGCTACATTAATGGATGAGTGAGTCAATCATTTATAGAGATAACAGCTACATTAATGGATGAGTGAGTCAATCATTTATAGAGATAACAACTACATTAATGGATGAGTGAGTCAATCATTTATAGAGATAACACTACATTAATGGATGAGTGAGTCAATCATTTATAGAGATAACAGCTACATTAATGGATGAGTGAGTCAATCATTTATAGAGATAACAGCTACATTAATGGATGAGTGAGTGAATCATTTATAGAGATAACAACTACATTAATGGATGAGTGAGTGAATCATTTATAGAGATAACAGCTACATTAATGGATGAGTGAGTGAATCATTTATAGAGATAACAACTACATTAATGGATGAGTGAGTGAATCATTTATAGAGATAACAGCTACATTAATGGATGAGTGAGTGAATCATTTATAGAGATAACAACTACATTAATGGATGAGTGAGTGAATCATTTATAGAGATAACAGCTACATTAATGGATGAGTGAGTGAATCATTTATAGAGATAACAACTACATTAATGGATGAGTGAGTGAATCATTTATAGAGATAACAGCTACATTAATGGATGAGTGAGTGAATCATTTATAGAGATAACAACTACATTAATGGATGAGTGAGTGAATCATTTATAGAGATAACAGCTACATTAATGGATGAGTGAGTGAATCATTTATAGAGATAACAACTACATTAATGGATGAGTGAGTCAATCATTTATAGAGATAACAACTACATTAATGGATGAGTGAGTCAATCATTTATAGAGATAGCAACTACATTAATGGATGAGTGAGTCAATCATTTATAGAGATAACAGCTACATTAATGGATGAGTGAGTCAATCATTTATAGAGATAACAGCTACATTAATGCATGAGTGAGTCAATCATTTATAGAGATAACAACTACATTAATGGATGAGTGAGTCAATCATTTATAGAGATAACAACTACATTAATGGATGAGTGAGTCAATCATTTATAGAGATAACAACTACATTAATGGATGAGTGAGTCAATCATTTATAGAGATAACAGCTACATTAATGGATGAGTGAGTCAATTATTAAAGAGGTATGAACAGTATTAATGGATGAGTGAGTCAATCATTTATAGAGTTAACAGCTACATTAATGGATGAGTGAGTCAATCATTTATAGAGATAAGAGCTACATTAATGGATGAGTGAGTCAATTATTAAAGAGGTATGAGCAGTATTAATGGATGAGTGAGGCAATCATTTAAAAATGAATTAATTAGTTTTGATTATTAACACTGTACAGTGTTGATGGAGTAGTCGTGTTATGTGGCATCATGTTCTACAAGGTAATACATACAGATAAATGCACTAAATACAAAATGAACAGGTTACCTGTATAACATGTCTTTGTACACAAGCAGCTGGAACTGTCAACACTAGTGCCGTTTATGCAAGGACTACTACAATCTTCGCCAAACCAATTATCCCCACAGTTGCACACGCCTGTCTGTGACTCATCATCTAACTCACAAACTCCTTGTCCCTTAACTGCCATCAAAATATGTAATTATCAAGCGGTGTACAACATTTCGGGCTGATTATATATGGGAACATTTGAGGTAGGTTACTTATAATTATGTATGAACTTCAAAATGGGCTCCTGCATGTAGGCGGGACTTTCTTAGACTGGGGACCATATCCAAACACCATCGCAGGCATCAACATGTAGATTAGGCATTTGTAACATCGGGTGGCATTTTCAGCATCAGTGATTTAAAACACTGTACCAGTCCATGTATGAAGAAAATTCAATGTCATGATTTTCTGTAGCTTGATAGTCATGTTGTAGTCGACTTCCTTGATGTCAGAAAACTAACAATTAAACCTCATTTCTTAGACATATTGTGCATTGCGCTTTACGGAGCACAGTTACATATTACCAATTAAATGCAAAAAAGTAAAAGAGCAAACTTAATATTACCTATTGACTGTAGAACATTATGCAAAGAGCAAAGTTAAATATGACTTATTGACTGTAGAACATTATGCAAAGAGCAAAGTTAAATATGACTTATTGACTGTAGAACATTATGTAAAGAGCAAAGTTAAATATGACTTATTGACTGTAGAACATTATGCAAAGAGCAAAGTTAAATATGACTTATTGACTGTAGAACATTATGCAAAGAGCAAAGTTAAATATGACTTATTGACTGTAGAACATTATGCAAAGAGCAAAGTTAAATATGACTTATTGACTGTAGAACATTATGCAAAGAGCAAAGTTAAATATGACTTATTGACTGTAGAACATTATGCAAAGAGCAAAGTTAAATATGACTTATACATTTCCTAAGATCTGTTGTAATACATACTTCATAATACGTTCTATAAATTCAAGTATACACACATTATAAATTCATCAAAATGAATGTCGTATTTTGTACATTTCAAATAGGATATATATTTCTAGAAATATCCAGTTGTATGTCAATGTTTAATGAGTTTAGTACATTTGTAATACTTCTGCATTCTATTTTGTGTTTATTTATCGTCGCTACCGGTTACCCATATGAGTGACGCCTCCTGAAGAGATTAATCATTTTAGATTTTTGGAGGATAGTGCAATGATACAGACAGAAACCCATTCCAGAGTCTCCTCTGGTTCGTTTACGTGCACGGTGTACACTGTACAGCACCGACACGAGACATCGGTTTAAAGTCCCATCTGAAAGACTGTTAATTTTATTAGGGTCAGACGGGGGATTGAACCTGTGATCCCTGGATTACCAGTCAACCGTGTTACCACTGGACTACAGATCCATCTGCATTCTACCATCTGTAGTCATTATTTAGTTAAATCATTTATTGTCTACTTTTTAAAATAATCACCAATTGATAAGAGATTTATACTGTTATGTGACAGTCATTTCCCTACCATAAATCTCTGTTAGGATTAATACAATATGTGGGTTTAATCCTTTTATTCCCACTTGCTGTTGTCCAGTAGACATATATGTGGGTTTAATCCTTTTATTCCCACTTGCTGTTGTCCAGTAGACATATATGTGGGTTTAATCCTTTTATTCCCACTTGCTGTTGTCCAGTAGACATATATGTGGGTTTAATCCTTTTATTCCCACTTGCTGTTGTCCAGTAGACATATATGTCATATGCATACAACTTAAAGTTATGGCGAATGCACAAGTTCAAATTGAGTTTGTCCGCAACAAACGCGGTGGACAAAGTCTTGTTGTTGGTGGTTACAGGTTCATGGTATGTATATATATAGTTGCTGTCTGTCTGCGTGTCTGTCCGTCCGTTTGATTGTATTTGATCTTAAACACTCTTAAACACATTCTGTCTGTCTGCATGTCTATCCGTCCCACACCCGTTTTTACCTAATTTTATATAAGTGGGAACAATAGGACTACACCAATATGTGTTGTCACCAATCCCTTCAAAGTTCAAATGTAATCAGATTGTTTATTGTTTTATTAATAATGAAATTGACACATGCTTTCCATATTGTTAACAATGAGAGACATCGTTCAGTTACTGTCCCTGAATACTCCCTAAAAGTATATGTGCCTTCTCTTAACCCTTTCAACACCACATACCTCTAAATAGGCTTACAAAAAGTGTAGATCCAGATGAGCCGGCTCATGACGAGCCGTCTCATCAGGATCTGCACTTTTTGCCAGTGATATGACTATTTTTAGACATAATTACCCATTTTGATAAATGAACTTGTCCAAATGTGATTTTCTGATTCATTTATTGGTTTATGAATATCATGGACCAGTCCATGTGAGTTACTTGGTGTTGAATGGGTTAAGTGGTTTTCTCACATTTGTATCGTTGTTTCCTTTGCACACAAGGCTGTCAATTTTCTTTCATTGTCTAATATTACCATTATTATGTTACTATATCTGGACAGAAATCTTACAGTATATCCAATGGGTAAAACAATCTAAATTTGTTTGTATCGATTACCTAAATTGATATTGATAAAATCACATACACCATATGCACCTTATAAGTTCCAAAACAAGTCCAAGTTATAAGTGTTTATTTAAATAAATTTCTATGGTGTGCCCAAGCACCATATGGAGCTTTCAATAATCCCAGTTTATCTCCCCCTAATCTAAATTTATCCCATCTTTTATAGAGAAGCAAGCAGTTAGTACAGTTCCATGTATAACAACCGTATACAGTATTATTATAAATGGACCAATACTCATGAATATGTATCATGCTCTACAACTAATTATGGAGGTTAATTAATTAACATAATCAACACATAACCCCATTATGTTACACATAACACAACATCTGGTTATGAAACAACTGTGAAAACAAAGGATTCCAATTAGTTTAAACATATTTTATTTCCCAATATAATACATATTGAACAAAATACAGAAAATGGATTAGAATGAAAGACAGAGTCTTATATAATTCTTCTCCTCTAAAGGATTCCAATGAGAGACATCAGTCAGTTACTGCCCCTGAATAATCCCTAAAGTAGATAGGTCCTATTAAGTGTCTTTCTCTGTTTTTATCGTTGTTTCCTTTGCACAACATACTAGCAATTTTATTCCACTATCGCTTCTTATGAGTATTAAATTACTATATCTCCACAGATCTCATACAGTATTAGCAATGGGTACTTATTTGTAAAAGAATGTTATCAGTTAACAGGATTTCGATAAAATCACATTTATCATACTGCAACATCTGGTTAGGGAATAGAAAATTAGAGATGTCTCTTATTGAAAGGCCATTATGCCATTTGGGATCAATCAGACTTTATCTGCAAAGGAAGGTAATACAAAAGCCAGCGAGGTCCCTCATTACAAAGAAAAGACGGATATGTAGTTAAGTGGTAACACGCTGGACTGGTAATCCAAGGATCACAGGTTCGATCCTCCGTCTGACCCTAATAAAATTAACAGTCTTTCAGATGGGACGTTAAACCGATGTCTCGTGTCGGTGCTTTACACTGTGCATGTAAAAGAACCAGAGGAGACCCTGGAATGGGTCTCTGTCTGTATCATTGCACTATCCTACAAAAATCTAAAATGACTAATCTCTTCAGGAGGCGTCGCTCATATGGGCAACCGGTAGCGACGATAAATAAACATAAAACACACACATTACAAAGACTGGAATACATAGCCCAGAATATATTTAATTAAACAAAGGCTCACCTTATGCTGCAAACTGGAGCAAAACTCTTCATAATACTTTTGATATAAATCTGAAGGTCTTGCGAAATTTTGACAACTTATATTAATCACTCTCGTTGCGGATGAAAACACAAATGTGGCGATTCCTGTGGGAGAAACAGGGAGTAGGCATACCCGGAGAAAACCTACTTGATAGATCTGATGGCCACTGTACTATTTCACATATTTCCTGGTCTGAGGATCGAACACTGGTTGCATTGGCGAAAAGCAAAGATTAGAAAGACGGACAACCATACTTTAAAGCGACACTACATCGATGAAAACGCAAATGTCTTCAAAATGTAATTTGCTGTTATATGGTATAATTTCCCCCCAAATATTTGCCTCAAAAACTGAGTATTTCAACAAATAAACAAACGTCGTATATACAGTTTGTTGACATAACAAAATAATGTAAATATGGTCGACATTCATGCATAATACAATGCGCTTATTCTGAATAACACGATGTATGGTACATATTTACCGTGATATCTCACATGTGTGCCTATTTATTTGTAGACTAATCTTAATTAAATTATCTCTAATTGACAATATCACGCGTTTAGTATTGACTCCATTGACGAACAAACATCAATTCAGCGCGGATGACTGTTGTATGAAATCCTACTTTCACTTTTGAAAGTTTGTATACTACAAAAACACTGTTTATTGATTCAATGTTGGTGTTCGATTTATTCAGAGGAATCTGTAGTAGCTATGCATTTATAAGTGAACAAATGCTTTATATTTGCTTATTGCAATGTAATGTCCCTTTAACTAAATACATATAAAATGAAAACTGTTACGGTACCGTTGAAGCAGTCGTTGGGACATTCTGGTGTGTTACAATCGTAGTCTTGCCAACCGGGATTACAGTAACACGTCACGTTCATACAGGAACCATGATCACTACACGTGGGCACTCCTGGACAAGCTTCATCCTCGCAGTACGATATACCTGTTCAAACTCACCATTGTAATTTCTAAACAAGTTATTTTAGTTTATACAAATTTATTTTAGCTCAATTGCGAAACAAGTTCTTACAACTTATATTAATCAGTCTCGAGAACTCATTCCTGATGGATTCCATCGCCACGAGGGAGAGAAGAGGCAACGTAGAATTTAAATGCTTTGCCTAAGGGCACAATCATAATGGTTCCAGCGGGGATCAAACTCCAGGCCTTTCGCACTTGAAGCGAATACTCTACCAATGCGCTAACACGACTTCCAAGTTGTTTTGATACAATTGTATTCGTTACAAAACGAGTATGACACACGTTTTACAGTAAGGAAATCCAGCATTGAAAACTATATACTAGGGTAGCCTTTTTCCTTTGCCTTTCTCCATAACTCTGTTTCTCTGTAACAAACTATAGTAGCACAGAATTAATGTGTATCACATTTAGCACGTTTTATTTACCCATTTCATTCTGGACACATTTACGGCTTTTGCAAACAACATAGATCCAGATCAGCCGCAGCGTGAAGCTGCGTGCTGAACAGGATCTATGTTGTTTGCTACATAGCCAAGTGCCTTAGCAAGATCATCTGAATGGCAAACAGCATAGAGCCTGATCAGATGGCACGTTCCGTGGCGGTATCCAGAATCAAATGGGTTAAAATTGCTGGGATAAAAAATTGGGAAGTTGGACATGAAGTTAAAATTATTAATTAAGTTACAATAATAATAAAAATAGATGGATAATTTCAAAATAAAAGTCACCAAAATCAATTTTTTATCGAAAGATGATTAATAACTGTTTCACAACAAGTTTTGCAACAACCAATTACAGAATTTGATGTTTGCCTCAAATGCAGTTAATTATGATAACCTTGAGATGTTGAGAATGAGATGTCTGAGTAGGTGTTGACATGTTGAGAAAATTAAGTGGCTTTAATTTAATCATAACCTACTGACACATATATGTCAAACACACTTATTTAGTGGTCTTGTACCACAAAATTTAGTATCACGTTTTGTCTCATAATCCATAGCGACCTATATACAAAATATTACCGTACTAGATATTGTGGGAACATGTAAATATCGTTGTCCATAATCCATAGCGACCTATATACAAAATATTACCGTACTAGATATTGTGGTAACATGTAAATATCGTTGTCCATAATCCATAGCGACCTATATACAAACTATTACCGTACTAGATATTGTGGTAACATGTAAATATCGTTGTCCATAATCCATAGCGACCTATATACAAAAGATTACCGTACTAGATATTGTGGTAACATGTAAATATCATTGTCAGTTGCTTCAACATTATTTACAGACAAATGAGATGATGAATACTACATGTATTGCTTATTCCACTTCCTGGGTTCATCAAAGCAGAGAAATTCCACTTTGTTACAGACTCAACTTACCATAGTTCTTATAGCAATCACATTTTCCATCATTGCAGTCACCATGACCTGAACACTGAAGTTGACACCGATCACCACTGTAACAGTCGGCGCAGACACATTCTCCAAGCATGGTGTTGAATTCCACAGTTCCATTTTCACACAGTTTCTCACAGGATGTGCCAAAATAGTTCTGTGAATACACATGTTTATAACATAATTTGCGCTGCAGATGGGTAATATCGCCATTACATATTTGTCATATTTCACTAGTTTATACAAATTTATTTGAGCTCGATTGCGAAACAAGTTATTTCAACTTATATTAATCACTCTTGAGACCTCATTCCTGATGGAATCCATCGCCACGAGGGAGAGAGAAGAGGCAACGTGAAATTTAAATGCCTTGCCTAAGGGCACAATCGTAACTGCTCCAGTGGGGCTCGAACTCCGGACCATTCGCATAAAGCAAACGCACATCCACTGCGCTATCACGACTTCCATATTTCACTAGTGTTATTACTAGGCAAATTAGCACACTATGTATTCATATGCTCTGTTAACCCATTTCATTCTGGATACCGTTCAAACAGTATTTGCAAAGAACATAGAGCCAGATCAGCCGCCATGGAACGTGCTGTCTGATCAGGCTCTATGCTGTTTGCTATTCAGATGATCTTGCTAAGACACTTGGCTATGTAGCAAACAACATAGATCCTGATCAGCGTGCAGTGTCACGCTGTGGCTGATCTGGATCTATGTTGTTTGCAAAAGCCATTAAATGTATCCAGAATGAAATGGGTTAAAGAAATTAAACAAACATGGTGTTGAAAATCCAGTAGCACCAAAAATCCTCATCTAGCTATATGCTATGCACGGTGGGCTATTAACACTACAAATCCTGCACAATTGCAGAATTCATCAACAATCATGCCCTGAGGTTATAAAACATTTTTCAGATCTCAAACTCAAACTCAAGAAATTTGATTGGTTGATTGTGAGTTTCACACTCAGCTGAACCAATCAGAAGCTTGAGACTGAGTTTGAATAACAGTTTTATAACCTCCAGCCATGTCCAGTTACAGTAGCAATTCCAATGTTGTTACTAAAAGTTGTGCAAATAATAGGTATTTGAACGTTAAATGTTTTGACCAACTTTATAAATACGTACTTGTGAAGTCACTGTAAAGACAAAGAGTAAATAACAGAGAGATGGTAGATGCATTTAGTAGATACCAGAGAGATAGTGGATACATTTAGTAGATAACAGAGAGATAGTAGATACATTTAGTAGATAACAGAGAGATAGTAGATACATTTAGTAGATACCAGAGAGCTAGTAGATACATTTAGTAGATATCAGAGAGATAGTAGATGCATTTAGTAGATAACAGAGAGATAGTAGATACATTTAGTAGATACCAGAGAGCTAGTAGATACATTTAGTAGATATCAGAGAGATAGTAGATACATTTAGTAGATACCAGAGAGATGGTAGATACATTTAGTAGATAACATAGAGATAGTGGATACATTTAGTAGATAACAGAGATAGTAGATACATTTAGTAGATACCAGAGAGATAGTGGATACATTTAGTAGATACCAGAGAGATAGTGGATACATTTAGTAGATACCAGAGAGATGGTAGATACATTTAGTAGATAACAGAGAGATAGTGGATACATTTAGTAGATAACAGAGAGATAGTGGATACATTTAGTAGATAACAGAGATAGTAGATACATTTAGTAGATACCAGAGAGATAGTGGATACATTTAGTAGATACCAGAGAGATAGTGGATACATTTAGTAGATAACAGAGATAGTAGATACATTTAGTAGATAACAGAGAGATAGTGGATACATTTAGTAGATAACAGAGATAGTGGATACATTTAGTAGATACCAGAGAGATAGTAGATACATTTAGTAGATAACAGAGAGATAGTAGATACATTTAGTAGATACCAGAGAGATAGTGGATACATTTAGTAGATAACAGAGATAGTAGATACATTTAGTAGATAACAGAGAGATAGTGGATACATTTAGTAGATAACAGAGATAGTGGATACATTTAGTAGATACCAGAGAGATAGTAGATACATTTAGTAGATAACAGAGAGATAGTAGATACATTTAGCAGGTAAATAGTCAACCAAACTTACATTTATGCATATACATTTCGTTATTCCATCAGATCGGTCACAGTGACCTCGCTCTTCTTCAGCGAAACAAGCGTCATCGCCACAGTCTGGTGTGTTGCAGTCAATGCCCTTCCAACCTAAAGCACAGCAGAAAATTACAAGAATATAACTACATGCATTATATTGATGTACAGTCAAAGCCGAAGTTTGACATAATGGATATTGACCATATTTCCAAAAATGATGTTCTTCATGCTAGTAGATCACAGCCATACACTTGTCCAATAAATCATGTTCCATGTTGTCATTGTTATAACTGTCACACTTTTTGGCTGTCCGATTAGCGCAGTGGTTAGCAAGCTCGCTTCTCACCAATGCAAACCGGCTTCGATCCACGGACCGGGGAGTATGTGAGATGGTACAATGGTCGCCAGATCGGACAGGTAGGTTTTCTCTGGGTACTCCGGTTTCCTCCCACACGAATGACCACATTTACGTTTTAATCTGTGCCAACGAGAGTGATTAATATAAGTTGTTAAAACTTACTTCGCAACCGTTGTAAAATAAATAATTTTAAAAAAACCGTGACACTGTAATATCTTATTTAATATTTACTAATATGCGGCACAATGATGATTGAGTTTATTTACCCTCGCCGCCGGCGAACCATGTGGGTGAGCGAAGATGCAGCACATACATGTAAAGTAAATAACATTTATATACGAAAATGTTATAAAAATATCGCTGATGCAATAACGGTGTATTAACGGTGTAGTAATAAACTGATGCTTGATTAAATAATCTGCTGTATTCTTTTGAATTTAAACATATCTCTTTTACACTCTGTCAGATTTGATCATGTACACTTTTCTGAAAAATTTGGTTTGCCTAAATATGTTAATTGAATCAAAACAATCTTATTAATTATAATTATTACGATGAGCCATTTATCCAGTGATAGGTTAATTGCCGATAAGTGCCGATAAGTTTGTACCTGCTGAAGTGTGAACATACTGTCATGGTGAACAGTACCAGTATAGATCAGTATGGTATAGGTATGTGGTTGTACCAGTATAAACCAGTATGGTACAGGCATGTGGTTGTACCAGTATAGATCAGTATGGTATAGGTATGTGGTTGTACCAGTATAGATCAGTATGGTATAGGGGTTGTACCAGTATAGATCAGTATGTATAGGGGTTGTACCAGAATAGATCAGTATGGTATAGGGGTTGTACCAGTATAGATCAGTATGTATAGGGGTTGTACCAGAATAGATCAGTATGGTATAGGGGTTGTACCAGTATAGATCAGTATGGTATAGGGGTTGTACCAGTATAGATCAGTATGTATAGGGGTTGTACCAGAATAGATCAGTATGGTATAGGGATTGTACCAGTATAGACAAGTATGGTATAGGGGTTGCACAAGTATAGATCAGTATGGTATAGGTGTTGTACCAGTATGGTATAGGGGTTGTACCAGTATAGATCAGTATGGTATAGGGGTTGTACCAGTATAGATCAGTATGGCATAGCGGTTGTACCAGTATAGATCAGTATGGTATACCAGTATAGACCAGTATGGTATAGGGGTTGTACCAGTATAGATCAGTATGGTATAGGTGTTGTACCAGTATGGTATAGGGGTTGTACCAGTATAGACCAGTATGGCATAGGGGTTGTACCAGTATAGACCAGTATGGTATAGGGGTTGTACCAGTATAGACCAGTATGGTATAGGGGTTGTACCAGTATAGCTCAGTATGGTATAGGGGTTGTACCAGTATAGATCAGTATGGTATAGGGGTTGTACCAGTATAGATCAGTATGGTATAGGGGTTGTACCAGTATAGATCAGTATGGTATAGGGGTTGTACCAGTATAGTGTGTATCAGTATGGTATAGGGGTTGTACCAGTATAGATCAGTAGGTATAGGGGTTGTACCAGTATAGATCAGTATGGTATAGGGGTTGTACCAGTATAGATCAGTATGGTATAGGGTTGTACCAGTATAGATCAGTATGGTATAGGGGTTGTACCAGTATAGCAGTATGGTATAGGGGTTGGATCAGTATGGTATAGGGGTTGTACCAGTATAGATCAGTATGGTATAGGGGTTGTACCAGTATAGATACAGTATGGTATAGGGGTTGTACCAGTATAGATCATATGGGTTGTACAGGGTTGTAAGTATAGACCAGTATGGTATAGGGGTTGTACCAGTATAGATCATAGGTGTTGTACCAGTATGGTATAGGGGTTGTACCAGTATAGACCAGTATGGCATAGGGGTTGTACCAGTATAGACCAGTATGGTATAGGGGTTGTACCAGTATAGACCAGTATGGTATAGGGGTTGTACCAGTATAGCTCAGTATGGTATAGGGGTTGTACCAGTATAGATCAGTATGGTATAGGGGTTGTACCAGTATAGATCAGTATGGTATAGGGGTTGTACCAGTATAGATCAGTATGGTATAGGGGTTGTACCAGTATAGATCAGTATGGTATAGGGGTTGTACCAGTATAGATCAGTATGGTATAGGGGTTGTACCAGTATAGATCAGTATGGTATAGGGGTTGTACCAGTATAGATCAGTATGGTATAGGGGTTGTACCAGTATAGACCAGTATGGTATAGGGGTTGTACCAGTATAGACCAGTATGGTATAGGGGTTGTACCAGTATAGATCAGTATGGTATAGGGGTTGTACCAGTATAGATCAGTATGGTATAGGGGTTGTACCAGTATAGATCAGTATGGTATAGGGGTTGTACCAGTATAGATCAGTATGGTATAGGGGTTGTACCAGTATAGATCAGTATGGTATAGGTGTTGTACCAGTATAGATCAGTATGGTATAGGTGTTGTACCAGTATAGACCAGTATGGTATAGGGGTTGTACCAGTATAGATCAGTATGGTATAGGGATTGTACCAGTATAGACAAGTATGGTATAGGGGTTGTACCAGTATAGATCAGTATGGTATAGGGATTGTACCAGTATAGACCAGTATGGTATAGGGGTTGTACCAGTATAGATCAGTATGTAATAGGGGTTGTACCAGTATAGATCAGTATGGTATAGGTGTTGTACCAGTATGGTATAGGGGTTGTACCAGTATAGATCAGTATGGTATAGGGGTTGTACCAGTATAGACCAGTATGGTATAGGGGTTGTACCAGTATAGATCAGTATGGTATAGGTGTTGTACCAGTATGGTATAGGGGTTGTACCAGTATAGATCAGTATGGTATAGGTGTTGTACCAGTATGGTATAGGGGTTGTACCAGTATAGATCAGTATGGTATAGGTGTTGTACCAGTATAGATCAGTATGGTATAGGTGTTGTACCAGTATAGATCAGTATGGTATAGGTGTTGTACCAGTATGGTATAGGGGTTGTACCAGTATAGATCAGTATGGTATAGGTGTTGTACCAGTATGGTATAGGGGTTGTACCAGTATAGATCAGTATGGTATAGGTGTTGTACCAGTATGGTATAGGGGTTGTACCAGTATAGATCAGTATGGTATAGGGGTTGTACCAGTATAGATCAGTATGGTATAGGGGTTGTACCAGTATAGATCAGTATGGTATAGGTATTACACAAGTATAGATCAGTATGGTATAGGTGTTACACACCCCAAAACGATGCATAAAGCCCGTTCATGTGAGAAAAATCAGTCTAGTGTAAGAATGTGGTTGTACTGGTATAAATCAAGTCTAGTACAAAATTGTGGTTGTACTGGTATAAATCAAGTCTAGTACAAAAATGTGGTTGTACTGGTATAAATCAAGTCTAGTACAAAATTGTGGTTGTACTGGTATAAATCAAGTCTAGTACAAAATTGTGGTTGTACTGGTATAAATCAAGTCTAGTACAAAAATGTGGTTGTACTGGTATAAATCAAGTCTAGTACAAAATTGTGGTTGTACTGGTATAAATCAGTCTAGTGTAAAAATGTGGTTGTACTGGTATAAATCAGTCTAGTGTAAAAATGTGGTTGTACTGGTATAAATCAGTCTAGTGTAAAAATGTGGTTGTACTGGTATAAATCAAGTCTGTTCACATTAAATCGAATAATAATGTAATTTAACTTATCAATTAACCAAAAGGCTGTCCGATTAGCGCAGTGGTTAACACGCTCGCTTCTCACCAATGCAACCCGGGTTCGATCCTCGGACCGGGAAGTATGTGAGATGGTACGGTGGTTGCCAGATCAGACAGGTGGGTTTTCTCCGAGTTTTCCGGTTTCCTCCCACACAAATGATCACATTTACGTTTCCATCCGCGCCAACGAGAGTGGTTAATATAAGTTGTTAGAACTTGCTTCGCAATCGTTACCATTTTAAATAATAAACATGGCACGAGAATCTAGAAATTAATTGATAATGAACATACCCGGTGTGCATGTGCAATTGTGAGATGCTGTGTTGCATTTGCCTTGTAATGTACAATCGTCTCCAACACCTGGACATCCCGCAGTTTCACACTTGGAGTCTCTCCATCCGCTATCACAAACACAGACTGATTCATTGCACATTCCATGTCCGGCACATTCAACATCACAGCCACTACTGGTGTAGCATGTGTCACATTCACAAGTCCCACTGTTCATTGGATATTGCACTCCATGGTCGGCATCACAGATATCATTGCATGCTTTGCCCATGAAGCCAGAAGTGCAGTTCATGCATTTGGGTTCCGAGAACGAATCATCACACACCCCATTATCGTTACAGTCGGGCACACCGGGACAGTCAGCAAGATCGCAGGCATTAATGAGTGGATTTACTACACCATCGGCTCCTGCCTCTCCTGTCCAGCCATCATCACATGAACATGTATGCTGTTCGGTGTTACATTCACCATGCCCGGAACAATCCTCCGTCTTACCCGGGCACCCATCAATATCACAGAGGTTACCCCTATATCCGACATCACAGATACATGATGTGCCATCAATTTTACCATGGTACGAGCATTCTGCATCACAGTTGAGGCCAGCCCATCCCGGGTTACATTCACAGTTTTGACTGCCTACTGGATTCATCACACCGTTGACACATTCTTCACTGCAGTCTTCCCAAAACCAGTCAGAAGAGCAACTGGAGAATATACACAAAACATGCATCAATGAAACTGGAGAAAATAAACAAAACATGCATCAATTTTATTAGTTATATTGGGAATAGAGAACGAGATGTCATTTACCTATTGGGGGGGGTCCAGATAGGGTAAGGTGGGGAGTTATATTGTGGAGGGTAAGGTGGGGAGTTATATTGGGAATAGAGAACGAGATGTCAATTACCTATTGGGGGGGTTCCATATAGGGTAAGGTGGGAAGTTATATTGTGGAGGGTAAGGTGGGGAGTTATACTGTGGAGGGTAAGGTGGGGAGTTATATTGGGAATAGAGAACCAGATGTCAATTACCTATTGGGGGGGGGGGTCCAGATAGGGTAAGGTGGGGAGTTATATTGTGGGAATAGAGAACGAGATGTCCGTTACCTATTTGGGGGGGTACAGATAGGGTAAGGTGGGGAGTTATATTGTGGGAATAGAGAACGAGATGTCAATTACATATTTGGGGGGGGGGGTACAGATAGGGTAAGGTGGGGAGTTATTTCGGGAATGGAGAATGAGTGTGTGTGTGTTTTACGTTTATTTATCGTTGCTACCGGTTGCCCATATGAGCGACACCTCCTGAAGAGTTTAGTCATTTTAGATTTTGGACGATAGTGCAATGATACAGAGACCCATTCCAGAGTGCAATGATACAGAGACCCATTCCAGAGCCTCCCCTGGTTCTTTTACGTGCACGGTGTAAAGCACCGACACGAGACCACGGTTTAACGTCCGATCTGAAAGACTTAATTTTATTAGGGTCAGACAGGGGATCGAACCTGCGATACCTGGATAACCCATTCAACCCCAAATAACTGACATGGACTGGTGCATGATATTAACCCATTCAACCCCAAGTAACCGACATGGACTGGTGCATGATATTAACCCATTCAACCCCAAATAACTGACATGGACTGGTGCATGATATTAACCCATTCAACCCCAAATAACTGACATGGACTGGTGCATGATATTAACCCATTCAACCCCAAGTAACTGACATGGACTGGTGCATGATATTAACCCATTCAACCCCAAGTAACTGACATGGACTGGTGCATGCTATTAACCCATTCAACCCCAAGTAACTGACATGGACTGGTGCATGACATTAACCCATTCAACCCCAAGTAACTGACATGGACTGGTGCATGACATTAACCCATTCATCCCCAAATAACTGACATGGACTGGTGCATGACATTAACCCATTCAACCTCAAGTAACTGACATGGACTGGTGCATGACATTAACCCATTCAACCCCAAGTAACTGACATGGACTGGTGCATGACATTAACCCATTCAACCCCAAGTAACTGACATGGACTGGTGCATGACATTAACCCATTCAACCCCAAGTAACTGACATGGACTGGTGCATGACATTAACCCATTCAACCCCAAGTAACTGACATGGACTGGTGCATGACATTAACCCATTCAACCCCAAGTAACTGACATGGACTGGTGCATGATATTAACCCATTCAACCCCAAGTAACTGACATGGACTGGTGCATGATATTAACCCATTCAACCCCAAGTAACTGACATGGACTGGTGCATGACATTAACCCATTCAACCCCAAGTAACTGACATGGACTGGTGCATGACATTAACCCATTCAACCCCAAGTAACTGACATGGACTGGTGCATGACATTAACCCATTCAACCCCAAGTAACTGACATGGACTGGTGCATGACATTAACCCATTCAACCCCAAGTAACTGACATGGACTGGTGCATGACATTAACCCATTCAACCCCAAGTAACTGACATGGACTGGTGCATGACATTAACCCATTCAACCCCAAGTAACTGACATGGACTGGTGCATGACATTAACCCATTCAACCCCAAGTAACTGACATGGACTGGTGCATGATATTAACCCATTCAACCCCAAGTAACTGACATGGACTGGTGCATGACATTAACCCATTCAACCCAAGTAACTGACATGGACTGGTGCATGATATTAACCCATTCAACCCCAAGTAACTGACATGGACTGGTGCATGATATTAACCCATTCAACCCAAGTAACTGACATGGACTGGTGCATGATATTAACCCATTCAACACCAAGTAACTGACATGGACTGGTGCATGATATTAACCCATTCAACCCCAAGTAACTGACATGGACTGGTGCATGATATTAACCCATTCAACCCCAAGTAACTGACATGGACTGGTGCATGATATTAACCCATTCAACCCCAAGTAACTGACATGGACTGGTGCATGACATTAACCCATTCAACCCCAAGTAACTGACATGGACTGGTGCATGACATTAACCCATTCAACCCCAAGTAACTGACATGGACTGGTGCATGACATTAACCCATTCAACCCCAAGTAACTGACATGGACTGGTGCATGATATTAACCCATTCAACCCCAAGTAACTGACATGGACTGGTGCATGATATTAACCCATTCAACCCCAAGTAACTGACATGGACTGGTGCATGATATTAACCCATTAAACTCCAAGTAACTGACATGGACTGGTGCATGATATTAACCCATTCAACCCCAAGTAATGACATGGACTGGTGCATGATATTAACCCATTCAACCCCAAGTAACTGACATGGACTGGTGCGTGATATTTTCCCATTTAACCCCAAGTAACTGACATGGACTGGTGCATGATATTAACCCATTCAACCCCAAGTAACTGACATGGACTGGTGCATGATATTTTCAGACCAATAAATTAATAAGAAAATTACCTTTGGACCAGTTCATTTATCAAAATGGGTAATTTTATCTAAAAATAGTAATAATTATTACTGGCAAAAAAGTGCAGATCCTGATGAGACGGCTCGTCACGAGCCGGCTCATCTGGATCTACACTTTTCATAAGCCTATTTAGAGGCCTGTGGGGTTGAAAGGGTTAAGAGAGGTCAAGAACAACAAGGACATTACAGCAGTGTTATCATACTTACGAACATATCGCAGTATCGCTCAGACATTCGCCATGATCTAAACAGTCTGGGTCCCCAGGACAATCTGCCTTTTCACAACCAAGACCTTGCCAGCCTTTATCGCACGTGCATTTTGCTGAAGCTGTATCACATCCACCTGCAATAGGAATCCCTTATTACACATGAACTCTATAGATATATTATACCTGCAATAGAATCGCTTATTACACATGTACTCTATAGATATATTATACCTGCAATAGGAATCCCTTATTACACATGTACTCTATAGATATATTATACCTACAATAGGAATCCCTTATTACACATGTATTCTATAGATATATTATACCTGCAATAGGAATCCCTTATTACACATGTACTCTATAGATATATTATACCTGCAATAGGAATCCCTTATTACACATGTACTCTATAGATATATTATACCTACAATAGGAATCCATTATTACACATGTACTCAATAGATATATTATACCTGCCATAGGAATCCCTTATTACACATGTACTCAATAGATATATTATACCTGCAATAGGAATCCCTTATTACACATGTACTCAATAGATATATTATACCTGCAATAGGAATCCCTTATTACACATGTACTCTATAGATATATTATACCTGCAATAGGAATCCCTTATTACACATGTACTCAATAGATATATTATACCTGCCATAGGAATCCCTTATTACACATGTACTCTATAGATATATTATACCTGCCATAGGAATCCCTTATTACACATGTACTCTATAGATATATTATACCTGCAATAGGAATCCCTTATTACACATGTACTCTATAGATATATTATACCTGCAATAGGAATCCCTTATTACACATGTACTCTATAGATATATTATACCTGCAATAGGAATCCCTTATTACACATGTACTCTATAGCTATATTATACCTGCAATAGGAATCCCTTATTACACATGTACTCTATAGATATATTATACCTGCAACAGGAATCCCTTATTACACATGGACTCAATAGATATATTATACCTGCAATAGGAATCCCTTATTACACATGTACTCTATAGATATATTATACCTGCAATAGGAATCCCTTATTACACATGTACTCTATAGATATATTATACCTGCAATAGGAATCCCTTATTACACATGTACTCTATAGATATATTATACCTGCAATAGGAATCCCTTATTACACATGTACTCAATAGATATATTATACCTGCAATAGGAATCCCTTATTACACATGTACTCAATAGATATATTATACCTGCAATAGGAATCCCTTATTACACATGTACTCAATAGATATATTATACCTGCCATAGGAATCCCTTATTACACATGTACTCAATAGATATATTATACCTGCAATAGGAATCCCTTATTACACATGTACTCAATAGATATATTATACCTGCAATAGGAATCCCTTATTACACATGTACTCAATAGATATATTATACCTGCCATAGGAATCCCTTATTACACATGTACTCTATAGATATATTATACCTGCAATAGGAATCCCTTATTACACATGTACTCAATATATATAGTATACCTGCCATAGGAATCCCTTATTACACATGTACTCTATAGATATATTATACCTGCAATAGGAATCCCTTATTACACATGTACTCTATAGATATATTATACCTGCAATAGGAATCCCTTATTACACATGTACTCTATAGATATATTATACCTGCCATAGGAATCCCTTATTACACATGTACTCTATAGATATATTATACCTGCAATAGGAATCCCTTATTACACATGTACTCTATAGATATATTATACCTGCAATAGGAATCCCTTATTACACATGTACTCTATAGATATATTATACCTGCAATAGGAATCCCTTATTACACATGTACTCTATAGATATATTATACCTGCAATAGGAATCCCTTATTACACATGTACTCTATAGATATATTATACCTGCAATAGGAATCCCTTATTACACATGTACTCTATAGATATATTATACCTGCAATAGGAATCCCTTATTACACATGTACTCTATAGATATATTATACCTGCAATAGGAATCCCTTATTACACATGTACTCAATAGATATATTATACCTGCAATATGAATCCCTTATTACACATGTACTCTATAGATATATTATACCTGCAATAGGAATCCCTTATTACACATGTACTCTATAGATATATTATACCTGCAATAGGAATCCCTTATTACACATGTACTCTATAGATATATTATACCTGCAATAGGAATCCCTTATTACACATGTACTCTATAGATATATTATACCTGCAATAGGAATCCCTTACCATATTCAATAATGGTTCAATCATAATATATAACTAAATAATAATCTTCATCTTGAGATGGAATATGTATGTATGTTCCATTAATGTCAAACACCTTGCGGGGACTGAGACATGTTTTCCTGGGCAGGCTTAGCTGACCTAAGTGGTAACCAGTACTAAGCAATGTGTGTGAGGTGCCTTGCTCAATGACACTACATACGTGGCCTGACCCGAGTACGAACCCGGACGATTCCAAATCCGACGCTCTACCACTGGATGCCACAATATGGTGGAAGAGTGGTATAAAAATGCATCTACCCGGGTAAGTAAAACACACTAAATAGATCTATCAAATATTATAATAAACATTTTGGTAAATTATTCAATAACATCAAGAACTAGGGCATATTTGATACTCCGATAATGGTATAACATTTGCAATTCATTAACATTGTGCTCCTCACAAAAGCAGATGTAATTTTAGAGCATTTAGTACACTACATACAACACTGCTCGAACACTCCATCATACATGCGTAGGTATAACTGTACACAGTACAATCTTGAAAGACAATCACCCAATGATCATTGCTATGGTGGTTGTTGGAAGAGTGGTTCAGGCACATGTAGAGATATCGTTTGATGTAAAATGTCAACAATGGATGATGATGGTGGACACAGGGTGATCACAAAAGCTAACCTTGAGCACTTTCTTTGTGGTTGTGCGAGTTAAATACACAATTCATTATGAGGTAAATAAATGTTTAGCTTACCTCTACCACTACAGTTCTCATCAAACAATCCGGGGCAGCCTGGCACATCACACACAGGTCCTCTATAACCTAGTTCGTAGGTACATTCACAAGCTCCGGAAATTATGCTACCATGCTCCGAGCACTGCGAGTCACATCCGACGCCGGCCCAACCAATAATGCATGAACAGTTACCACTATCCATCGGTGTCTGGATACCTTGTATACAAGGGTCGTTACAAGCTGGGCCCATCCAGTTGGAATCACATGATACACAGAGCGGCGGACTGGTGGACTCGTCACAAGTACCGCGATCATAGCAGTTTGGATCGCCGGGGCAGTCAGACACATGACACGCAGCACCCTGCCAGCCAGCAGCACAATCACATATATGCTTCTCAGGATCACAATTACCACGGAGACTGCATTGAACATTTGTTTCAGGGTTTCGTGGGCAACCTAGAATAGAATTTGATTACCAAATCATTCGAATAAAAATTGGAAGAAGTCATTACACAGAAGCTGGATGCAAGCTGCAGCCTTCACTGTATAATGGATAGTAGTGCGGTGAACAACACATTGAATACATCACCGATGACATATCACTGTTCTCATTTTGCTCGTGTTGTTCTATGTGTATTTACATAAATGCCAAGTCTGCTTCAAGATTAAGGGGTTGTGATTTAGAACTCTTAGAATGGTGGTGGTGGTGTCCTTAGGCAAGACATTTATATTCACACTGCAACTTCTCTCTCGGATCGGGAGTATGTGAGATGGTACGGCGGTCGCTAGATCGGACAGTTGGCTTTTCTCCGGGTACTCCGGTTTCCTCCCACACGAATGACCACATATACGAAATGAAAGCGCCAACGAGAGTGATTAATATAAGTTGTTAGAACTTGCTTCGCAATCGTTGTAAAATAAATAAAGTTTAAAAAAAACCTCTCTCTCCTTTCTGGCGATAGCTTTCATCAGGAATCGGGTAGAGAGCAAGCAAGTAATACCATTTAGCACACGGTTGCAACATTTTCTGAATGAAGGTATATATATTTTCATTGGCTGTCCGATTAGCACAGTGGTTAGCACGCTCGCTTCTCACCAATGCAACTATGTGAGATGGTACGATGGTCGCCAGATCGGACATGTCCGACAGGTGAGTTTTCTCCAGGTACTCCGGTATCCTCCTACATGAATGACCACATTTACGCTTTCATCCGCGCCAACGAGAGTGATTAATATAAGTTGTTAAAACTTGCTTAGCAATCTTGGCAATAAATAAAGTTTAAATATATTTTATTCATTCAATATTAGTGTAGCGTAGTGACAGTTGTGGTACTGTATGCCTTGGTTCTTGCTCCGTGATCGTTTTTGGAGACAGTACCCAAATAATAAATTTTACACATCTGGCTTGCAACATTCTAACAAGCACACGGACACATGATGCTGCTTGCTCTCTATCACTCTATTACAAAGAGAGTGCACTACTTTATACAACTTTTGAGATCAAAACAGTCAAATTATCATAGAGAGAGAGAGAGAGAGAGAATTAACCAATCAATTCATCCTGTATTAGAAACAACATGAAAATAACAAAATTGTGTTTTATTTCTTCTAAATGAGATTAATTAAAACGAGACGGCCGCCATGATGGCTCTGTATCACTCATCTAACTCATTTTTACCCCAGGGTAGTCATTTTGAAAGAGCATTGTACATTGGTCATTCCTACCAAATGTTGCCCAACTCCAACTGGTAGTTTGTGAGATGTTTTGAAGAATTTGTGTTATTTTATAGATGGTGGCCATCTTTTATTCGTGACAACCTCTGCCGTAACAAATCTGAAAAGGCTACCCATGGATTATAACTGTGAAATTTGGGGGAAAGAAGAATTTTTAAATCTATAATAAAAGAACGATATTTTGACCTTTTGGTGGCCATCTTGGATGACAAAAGCATCTAATTTTGATAATAATTGCATCAGAGCGATCGCCTTGTCGATACGCCCATTTTTTAAATCGAGGTCACCATTTGAACAACTTTGAATGAGCATTGTACATCGTTCATTGCTACCAATATTCGGCAAAATACGGCTGGCTAATAATGAGAATAAGATTTTTTAAGAATTTGCGCTATTTGTAGATGGCTGCCATTTTGGATTACATACTGACGTGATTTTAACAATTATATAATCCCCCACCAGCCCAAGTATCATGACCATAAATTGTGGCTATATATATATATACCCAATGGTTACTCAGGAGAAAGACGCTTGAAAATATTCACGGACGCCAGTCGACTGACGGACACATTGTGGTAATGAGCTCAAAAAGTCTCTCCCTTGTAATCTTGCCTACTGGTCATGATGCTATACTTACCTCGGTTAGAGCACAAGACACACATTTTTGGAGGATAGTGCAATGATACAGACAGAGCCCTATTCCAGAGTCTCCTCTAGTTCTTTTATGTGCACGGCGTAAAGCACCGACACAAGACACGACATGTTCTGTCTGATCTGGTTCTCTGCTTTTTTGCAAAGTCGTTTTTATGCGACATTGGCGGTGAAAGAGTTAAAATATCAACAAACCAATGAGATCACACCAAAAGTGGGACAGAAAATAGCAACCATGCCTACAAGACAAATGTTTGCTATTGGATGGATATTCATACACACAAAATGATAATGGTGTGGCTACTACCCCTTAGTTTAAACATATTTTATTTTATCAATATTTACATCATGTTGTAACATTAATATACAAGAACAAATGGATTAAATCGCAAGCTAGTAGCTTATTTAGATTTTCTCCATATATGTACTACCCCTTGGTGTTGGCCACATAAAACAGAGAAATTGCCTCACAACTATGATGAAATCAATAGATTTACTACTTGTATCTATGAATGCCTCTAATAATATTTAAAGATATAAAGTATATGTGTGTACATTTATGGTATATTTTTTAAAGAAACCGTGATCAAACAATAGTAGCTAACCTGGGACTTCACAGTATGTGCCACTCCAGCCAGACAATGGTTCACAGAAGCATTCCCCAGATCCATTTGTGCTGCATACACCATTTCCAGAACATTGGATATCACAACCAATACCATGGTAACACGTTTGGTCACAGATACATTCATGCTCATCCTCACTCGGCATTCCATACATACAAACTGTTCCGCAAGCAGGTCCCATCCACCCCTGGTTACAATCTGTACATTCTGGCGGGTTATAATTCTCTCCATTACAATATCCCTGATCGTTGCAGTCCGGTTCACCAGGGCAGTTGGGTTCACCGCAATCATCACCTAATATCATATTATAAATATAAGCACTGCCTAAATCAAAGCAAGTACCTTCGCACGTGGTACGATTTACTCATTTCAAAATATTAATACGCCATAAAGTGCTTGACAGATAATGGCGGTTGAATCGCTCCATCCTTCTTTTGCCTAAAATGGCAAGTTGTGCCTTTTAGTTGGCTCAGTTTGTTATTATATGTTATATTTCGGGTTTTACGCCTGCATCAGCACCATTTTTGGGCTATATCGCCGGCGGGCAGTTTACCTAACAACACCTTTCCTGGGCAGGCTCCAGCGGTTAACCAGTACTTGGGTGCACCAACCTCCGTAAGAAACTGCCAACTTTTTCATATAAATGAAACACGGTCTGAGCGGGGCTCGAACCCGTGATCATCAGTGATGATAGGCTACAGTGGTATACAAGTCAGCGACCTTAACCACTCGACCACGGAGGCGGACAAGGGCTCAGTTTGTGTATGTTCCATTAGTGACATAATCTATATAAGGAACAGTGCATTTAAAGATACATTCCAGTTCAGCACATGTTCTAAATAGATCACCAAGTAACTGACATGGACTGGTGCATCATATTTTCAGACCAATCAATTAATAAGAAAATTACATTTGGACCAGTTCATTTATCAAAATGGGTAATTTTTCTCTAAAAATAGTAATATTACTGGCAAAAAGTGCAGATCCTGATGAGACAGCTCGTCATGAGCCGGCACATGTGGATCTACACTTTTTGTAAGCCTATTTAGAGGCCGAAAACAATAAAATCTTGTTGGAATATCATAGTGTTTATTAGAAAGATATTATCCTGAATTTGGCCAAAAATTGTTCGGCCAATCACAATCTAGTGACATGATGGTAATTTCAGTAACTCCTAAAATAGAGCACTGTATGTAAATTAGTATCACCGCTCATTACTGAGTGGCTTGTTAATGGTATTGATAGAAACAATATGTAAATTATGCAATCAAAATGTAATTGAATCAGAATACCATTTTATATTATGTTGTGAAAAATACAGAGATATAAGATTAAAATATTTGGGCTACATAGCATCATGGCCATCAATAAATAAATTTATATCTATCATGTCATGCAAAAATAAAAAATATATTTGATAAATGTTTGTAAGTACATCAAAGAAGCTATGTCATTACGTAGTAATACCCTGTCAATTACTACTGTTTCTTAAATGTATTGTATTTGTTTATATATGTACATCTGTAACATGTTTTGTGATATCTTTGCCATATTTCTATCATTCTATCATTCTATCATCATATAGTTGCTGATTATGCCAATAAATTTGAAACTTGTTAATGGTGGTGGGATTCATAAGTTGGACATTTTTGTTTTAGTTAATCACAACAGTTAGGACCTGAATGTGCATAAATTATTTCAACAAATAAACAAACGTCGTATACGCGGTTTGTTGACATAACAAAATAATGTAAATAGGGTTGACATGCATGCGTTTATCCTGTTATGCTACATATTTACCGTGATATCTCACATGAGTGCCAGTGCATATTTATCTGTAGAGTAATCTTAATTACGAATCTCTAAACGAAATTATCGCATGTTTAATATTGACTTCAGTGATAACAAAGGTCAATGCAGGAGCCTGGATGACCGTTATATGAAATCCTACTTTCACTTTTGAAAGTTTGTATACTACAAAACACTGTTAAATTGATTCAATGTTAGAGTTCGATGTGGAAGTCGTGATAGCGCAGTGGATGCGCGTTCGCTTCAGGTGCGAAAGGTCCGGAGTTCGAGCCCCACTGGAGCCGTTACGACTGTGCCCTTAGGCAAGGCATTTAAATTCCACGTTGCCTCTTCTCTCTCCCTCGTGGTGATGGATTCCATCAGGAATGAGGTCTCGAGAGTGATTTATATAAGTTGAAAGAACTTGTTTCGCAATCGAGCTAAAATAAATTTGTATAAACTTAAACTGTTAAATTGTTCGATGTATTCAGAAGAATTTGTAGTAGCAATGCATTTGTACGTGAAAAAATGTCACTTTAACATTGCAAGTATAAAACAATGGGACACTCGCATACAATGCAATTTCGTCTTTCTCAACAGGAATGTATCTTTAAAGAAAATTGCCATCGATTTACAGAAATGTTATCATACATGCATTCTGTTGTTATTTTATGTAGTTATAGCTACAGTACCTGGAAGTAAACACAAAAATATCTCTTTGCAAATACATGATAACTGTTTTAAAATAGCCAAAGTAGAAATTATGAATTATGTCCTTTACACAATGTAACTACTCACTAAACTACCACCTCGTGCAACTGTTCACTACTACATTCTCATTAAACTACTCACTAAACTACCACCTCGTGCAACTGTTCACTACTACATTCTCATTAAACTACTCACTAAACTACCACCTCGAGCAACTGTTCACTACTACATTCTCATTAAACTACTCACTAAACTACCACCTCGTGCAACTGTTCACTACTACATTCTCATTAAACTACTCACTAAACTACCACCTCGTGCAACTGTTCACTACTACATTCTCATTAAACTACTCACTAAACTACCACCTCGTGCAACTGTTCACTACTACATTCTCATTAAACTACTCACTAAACTACCACCTCGTGCAACTGTTCACTACTACATTCTCATTAAACTACTCACTAAACTACCACCTCGTGCAATTGTTCACTACTACATTCTCATTAAACTACTCACTAAACTACCACCTCGTGCAATTGTTCACTACTACATTCTCATTAAACTACTCACTAAACTACCACCTCGTGCAATTGTTCACTACTACATTCTCATTAAACTACTCACTAAACTACCACCTCGTGCAATTGTTCACTACTACATTCTCATTAAACTACTCACTAAACTACCACCTCGTGCAATTATTCTGTTCACTAATACATTCTCATTAAACTACTCACTAAACTACCACCTCGTGCAACTGTTCACTACTACATTCTCATTAAACTACTCACTAAACTACCACCTCGTGCAATTATTCTGTTCACTAATACATTCTCATTAAACTACTCACTAAACTACCACCTCGTGCAACTGTTCACTACTACATTCTCATTAAACTACTCACTAAACTACCACCTCGTGCAATTATTCTGTTCACTAATACATTCTCATTAAACTACTCACTAAACTACCACCTCGTGCAACTGTTCACTACTACATTCTTATTAAACTACTCACTAAACTACCACCTCGTGCAACTGTTCACTACTACATTCTCATTAAACTACTCACTAAACTACCACCTCGTGCAACTGTTCACTACTACATTCTCATTAAACTACTCACTAAACTACCACCTCGTGCAACTGTTCACTACTACATTCTTATTAAACTACTCACTAAACTACCACCTCGTGCAACTGTTCACTACTACATTCTCATTAAACTACTCACTAAACTACCACCTCGTGCAACTGTTCACTACTACATTCTCATTAAACTACTCACTAAACTACCACCTCGAGCAACTGTTCACTACTACATTCTCATTAAACTACTCACTAAACTACCACCTCGTGCAACTGTTCACTACTACATTCTCATTAAACTACTCACTAAACTACCACCTCGTGCAACTGTTCACTACTACATTCTCATTAAACTACTCACTACTACATTCTCATTAAACTACTCACTACTACCTTCTCATTAAACTACTCACTACTACATTCTCATTAAACTGTTCACTACTACATTCTCATTAAACTACTCACTACCTTCTCATTAAACTACTCACTACTACATTCTCATTAAACTACTCACTACCTTCTCATTAAACTACTCACTACTACATTCTCATTAAACTGTTCACTACTATATTCTCATTAAACTACTCACTACTACCTTCTCATTAAACTACTCACTACCTTCTCATTAAACTACTCACTACTACATTCTCATTAAACTGTTCACTACTACCTTCTCATTAAACTGTACACTACAACTACTCATTACGACCTTCTCATTAAACTGTTCACTACTACATTCTCATTAAACTACTCATTACTACATTCTCATTAAACTACTCACTACCTTCTCATTAAACTACTCACTACTACATTCTCATTAAACTGTTCACTACTACATTCTCATTAAACTACTCACTACCTTCTCATTAAACTACTCACTACTACATTCTCATTAAACCGTTCACTACTATATTCTCATTAAACTACTCACTACTACCTTCTCATTAAACTACTCACTACCTTCTCATTAAACTACTCACTACTACCTTCTCATTAAACTGTACACTACAACTACTCATTACGACCTTCTCATTAAACTGTTCACTACAACTTCTCATTACAACCTTCTCATTAAACTGTTCACAACTACTCATTACGACCTTCTCATTAAACTGTTCATAACTACTCATTACAACCTTCTCATTAAACTGTTCACTACATCTACACATTACAAACTTCTCATTAAACTGTTCACTATAACTACTCATTACAACCATCTCATTAAACTGATCACTACATCTACTCATTACAACCTTCTCATTAAACTATTCACTACATCTACACATTACAAACTTCTCATTAAACTGTTCACTACAACTACTCATTACAACCTTCTCATTAAACTGTTCACAACTACTCATTACAACCTTCTCATTAAACTGTTCACAACTACTCATTACAACCTTCTCATTAAACTGTTCACAACTACTCATTACAACCTTCTCATTAAACTGTTCACTACAACTACTCATTACGACCTTCTCATTACACTGTTCACTACAACTACTCATTACAACCTTCTCATTAAACTGTTCACTACAACTACTCATTACAACCTTCTCATTAAACTGTTCACTACATCTACACATTACAATCTTCTCATTAAACTGTTCACTACAACTACTCATTACAACCTTCTCATTAAACTGTTCACAACTACTCATTAGGACCTTCTCATTAAACTGTTCACTACAACTACTCATTACAACCTTCTTATGAAACTACTACATTCTCACACCACTTCACTGCTAGCTCACCAGAAACTACATTTTCGAGCTTAATGTATGCCTACATCATTATGGGTGGAGCTTAATGTATGCCTACATCATTATGGGTGGAGCTTAATGTATGCCTACATCATTATGGGTGGAGCTTAATGTATGCCTACATAATTATGGGTGGAGCTTAATGTATGCCTACACCATTATGGGTGGAGCTTAATGTATGCCTACATCACTGTGGGTGGAGCTTAATGTATGCCTACATAATTATGGGTGGAGCTTAATGTATGCCTACATCATAATGGGTGGAGCTTAATGTATGCCTACATCATTGTGGGTGGAGCTTAATGTATGCCTACATCATTATGGGTGAAGCTTGATGTATGCCAACATCATTATGGACATAGCTTAATGTATGCCTACACCATTATGTGTTGAGCTTAATGTATGCCTACATCATTATAGGCGGAGCTTAATGTATGCCTACATCATTATAGGCGGAGCTTAATGTATGCCTACATCATTGTGGGTGGAGCTTAATGTATGCCTACATCATTATGGGTGGAGCTTAATGTATGGCTACATCATTATGGGTGGAGCTTAATGTATGCCTACATCATTATGGGTGGAGCTTAATGTATGCCTGCATCATTATGGGTGGAGCTTAATGTATGCCTACATTATTATGGGTGGAGCTTAATGTATGCCTACATCATTATAGATTAAGCTTTATGCAGTTTTGAAACTGAAATTCTTGGTAAACAGCTAACCCAGATGCATCAATAGTCTAGCTGATTTAACTAATCGTGAACTAACCATAACACTGAAAACCAAGAAAGAAATCATTCTTACCTGTCCACCCATTGCTACAATAACATTTGCTGTCTCCCGAGTTACAGATTCCATTTCCATTACAGTTGAGGTCAACGCCGGGACAACCTTTCTTTGTACACTTGTCATCACCCCAGTTATCATCACACGAGCAGTTACCGGCCTCGCTGCATGTACCATGTCCATTACATTCAGAGCCACACAGGACACCTAGGTGACAGCTGTCGCATACGCACTGGTTAGCTCCACATAACCCAAATCCCCCGCATTGAATTGAGCACTCTGACCCAGAGAAACAAGGATCACACACGCAGGCACCACACGTTGAACAGTCACCATTCCCAGAACATTGGTCCTCTCTAGTACACGGACTATCGCAGTGCGTGCCAACAAATCCAGCACTACATTCACACTGTCCATGCTCATTGCAGAGACCATTTCCTCCGCAAGTGGTGGTAGCGTTACAATAGAACTGGCAGTCAAGTCCGACATGGTCATCATCACAATGACAGAGCAAGTTGGCAGTGTTCCATGAACCATAGCCGCTACACTTTCCGCCGTGACTGATATACTTAGAGCCTTCACCACCATTGCGATAACCCGTTCCACCAGCCACTGACATTTGATGCTTCACAACTTTGCTTGTGTACTCTTTACCATAGGAGCGTACTCTTCCCCCGCCCCCGCCACCACCTTGGTTAGTATTGTGGTAACAGCTACTTTGACTACCAGAGCCACCTTTAGCATACAGGTAACCCCAACCTGCAACAACATCCGCATCAACCCACACTGATCCCCCAGCCCCACCACCTCCGCCGCTAAGACTAGAGTCTCCATTCATAGTCACCATGCCTTCTACAACAGTAAATGTGTGTACCAGTCTAACCGCGGATCCTCCACATCCACCGGTGCCAAGACCACCCCCACTTCCTGACTGAGATGGTAAAATATTACTGTCATAGGCGCTGCCACCATTACAACTACCGCATCCAGTACACGAACCTCCAGCACCACCGTGCCCGCCACCGGAACCACAACTGCATGATTGGCCTGGACCAATCCCGGCAGCTGTTAAGTATCCTTCACCATTGCCATCTAATATTGACTGCTTCTCAATTTCAAATACCCTGCCCATCACATTAGCAGAATGGATGATATAACTGTGAGACTGTCCTTCCATGCGGAACGTGTCTGTGAACATCGTCATGGCATCAGTCACAGAGAAACTACTGTCATCGGCCATACTGAAACCTCCATCGCTCAATGTGGTAACTGATGTGAAATAGTATTGACCTCTGTGTTGTGCTGATGAGCAACTTGATTGGCCAGTCGAGACAAACTTGGTATGACCACGGGAGTACCAATGCTCCACTCCCACGATGTGACCCTCGTTGGTGACGTACTGTTCTGCGTAGGTAGTAGTTGGGAGTGTGACAATTCCATTGATGTAGAGAGATGATTGGATGTGGGTACGCACATAGTCTGCAGCGAGATCCATGGTGATGTCATCACCAATCTGTATCATGCCATCTCCGTCACCTCCAATATGTTCCACCACAAGATTCTGCAAATGTAAGTTGAACCCCATTCATCCAAGTCAAACTCCCATAATGTAATCTAAAGTCCCAATATGCAAGTCAAAACTCCCATAATGTAATCTAAAGTCCCAATATGCAAGTCAAATGTCTATATTGTAATCTAAAGTCACAATATGCAAGTTAAACTCCCATATTGTAATCTGAAGTCATAATATGCAAGTCAAACTCCCATAATGTAATCTAAAGTCCCAATATGCAAGTCAAATGTCTATATTGTAATCTAAGGTCCCAATATGCAAGTCAAAACTTCCATAATGTAATCTAAAGTCCCAATATGCAAGTTAAACTCCCATATTGTAATCTGAAGTCATAATATGCAAGTCAAACTCCCATAATGTAATCTAAAGTCCCAATATGCAAGTCAAATGTCTATATTGTAATCTAAAGTCCTAATATGCAAGTCAAAACTCCCATAATGTAATCTAGTCATAATATGCAAGTCAAAACTCCCATAATGTAATCTAAAGTCCCAATATGCAAGTTAAACTCCCATATTGTAATCTAAAGTCCCAATATGCAAGTTAAACTCCCATATTGTAATCTAGTCATAATATGCAAGTCAAAACTCCCATAATGTAATCTAAAATCTCATAATATTCAAGCGCATTTAAAGGCTCACTATGTAAGTTATAGTTCAGCTATGCAAGTTTAAAACACCACTCATGCAAGATAAAATCCCATATTTCAAGCAAAAGTTCAACCCCCCCCCCGATATAGTTAAAGCCCCTAAATCCCTACATTTTACAAGCTAATCCCCAATCTATGCAATTTAAAGTCCCATAATGCAAGCTAAAACCCAAGTTAGGTAAGTTACAATCCACAGATGCAAGCTAAAGTAACAATATGTAAGTAGTTATAACACCAATATGTTACTTAAAATGCCAAATATGCCAGTTAAAGCACAAATTATGACCAGCCAACACATGCCTCCTTGCCTGACCAGCCGCCAACTGCCCCCTTGTTCAAACATTACATGATCTGACCTGCTCCCAACTGCTCCCTTGTTCAAACATTACATGATCTGACCTGCTCCCAACTGCTCCCTTGTTCAAACATTACATGATCAGACCAGCTCCCAACTGCCCCCTTTGTTCAAACATTACATGATCTGACCAGCTCCCAACTGCCCCCTTTGTTCAAACAGTACATTATCTAACCAGCCCCCACCTGCATCCTTGTTCAAACAGTACATTATCTAACTAACCAGCCCCCACCTGCATCCTTGTTCAAACAGTACATTATCTAACTAACCAGCCCCCACCTGCATCCTTGTTCAAACAGTACATTATCTAACTAACCAGCCCCCACCTGCATCCTTGTTCAAACAGTACATTATCTAACTAACCAGCCCCCACCTGCATCCTTGTTCAAACAGTACATTATCTAACCAGCCCCCACCTGCATCCTTGTTCAAACAGTACATCATCTGACTAGCCCCCACCTGATCCTTGTTCAAACAGTACATTATCTGACCAGCCCCCACCTGCATCTTGTTCAAACAGTACTTTCTGACCAGCCCCCACCTGCATCCTTGTTCAAACAGTACATCAGCCCCCACCTGCACCTTGTTCAAACGTACATTATTACCAGCCCCCACTGCATCCTTGTTCACAGTACATTTCTACCAGCCCCCACCTGCATCCTTGTTCAACAGTACATTATCTAACTAACCAGCCCCCACTGCATCCTTGCAGCCCCCACCTGCATCCTTGTTCAAACAGTACAGTATCTGACTAACCAGCCCCCACCTGCATCCTTGTTCAAACAGTACATTATTACCAGCCCCCACCTGCATCCTTGTTCAAACAGTACATTCTGACTAGCCCCCACCTGCATCCTTGTTCAACAGTACATTATCTGACTAGCCTATCTGACTAGCCCCCACCTGCATCCTTGTTCAAACAGTACATTATCTGACCAGCCCCCACCTGCATCCTTGTTCAAACAGTACATTATCTGACTAGCCCCCACCTGTATCCTTGTTCAAACAGTACATTATCTGACCAGCCCCCACCTGCATCATTGTTCAAACAGTACATTATCTGACCAGCCCCCACCTGCATCCTTGTTCAAACAGTACATCATCTGACCACACCTGCCTCCTATCCCTGCCATGGTGAAGACATGAACCCATAGAAATATAATGTGCATAGCAGTATATGTATACCCAAAATGTTACCTCACACAGGTATGCGAACTACCAAACCTGTGTGAGGGGTTTACACATACATGTGTGAGGTAATAAACACATACATGTGTGAGGTAATAAACACATACCAATTTGGGTATACACATACCTGCATGTGGTATACACATACCTTTTGAGGGTATACACAAGCCTTCCTCATGGGATGAAAGTTGTTTATGGAGGTGACATCAATGTTAACTGGGTAGCTAGAGCAGTCGAACGTCCTGTCTACATGGTCAACCCACAGATGGCTTGTTTCAATCTCATCAACAGTGGACATCACCCAGACAGTCCCCGGAGACCCGTGCTGATGGGAACTACTGCCGCCGAGAGCAGATAGAGTTCCCAGGAATCGCAGTTCTTCTCTCAAATACACACATATTCTCCCTCCGGAACCAGCACCATTTGCTTAAAATAAAACAGTTTTATTACAATACAATGGAATATTTCCAAACAGGAACCCCTGTAAACTGAAATTGCCTCCATACCGAACAAATTACTTAGTCCCAATATTTTCCCTTCTTTGTTTATTGTAATATAAACCTCTGTAAACAGCTTAGTTTATACAAATTTATTTTAGCTCGATTGCGAAACAAGTTCATTCAACTTATATTAATCACTCTCGAGACCTCATTCCTGATGGAATCCATCGCAACAAGGGAGAGAGAAGAGGCAATGTGGAATTTAAATGCCTTGCCTAAGGGCACAATCGTAACAGTTACACCTCTATTCTGAATACCGAACAGATTTTTAAAACATTTATATGAATTTTCACCTGTAATTTAATCCTCTAAACCGAACAGTAAATTTTCTAGATCAAATATGAAACTGTTATGTTACATTTCGGGTTTTACGCCTGCATCAGCACCATTTCGGGCTATATCGTCGGCGGGCAGTTTACCTAACAACACCTTTCCTGGGCAGGCTCCAGCGGTTAACCAGTACTTGGGTGCACCAACCTCCGTAAGAAACTGCCAACTTTTTCATATAAATGAGACACGGCCTGAGCGGGGCTCGAACCTGTGACCATCAGTGATGATAGGTTACAGTGGTATACAAGTCAGCGACCGTAACCACGCGACCACGAAGGCAAACCAAATATGAAACTGACTATTCATCTAAACAAGTTACTTTCACCTATTTGTTTCAGAATAATGTATTGTACATGTCAAATTAATCTGTTCATTCAAACTGCCAAACCATAAACACCATATCTCAGTCTCCTTCTCTGCACTGCAGAGTTGGATTAACCCATTCAACACCAAGTAACTCACATGGACTGGTCCATGATATTCATAAACCAATAAATGAATCAGAAAATCACATTTGGACAAGTTCATTTATCAAAATGGGTAATTATGTCTAAAAATAGTCATATCACTGGCAAAAAGTGCAGATCCTGATGAGACGGCTCATCACGAGCCGGCTCATCTGGATCTACACTTTTTGTAAGCCTATTTAGAGGTCTGTGGTGTTGAAAGGGGTAATATTTAGGAGAAATCTACCCCATTATGGGTAAACTCCTCTAAACCGGAAACCCATCCAAATGTCATGTTATATTTTATTATATTTCGGGTTTTACGCCTGCATCAGCACCATTTTGGGCTATATCGCCGGCGGGCAGTTTACCTAACAACACCTTTCCTGGACAGGCTCCAGCGGTTAACCAGTACTTGGGTGCACCACTTTTTTCATATAAATGAGACACGGTCTGAGCGGGGCTCGAACCCATGACCATCAGTGATGATAGGTTACAGTGGTATACAAGTCAGCGACCGTAACCACTCGACCACGGAGGTGGACCATGTTATATTGTAAGTAAGTAAGTAAGTATTTGGTTTAACGGCGCATCAGCACAGTTCAGGCTATATCGCGCCGGGTTAAGTACATTGTTATATTGTATATAGTATCTTAAAAAATTTTTTTTGTCATGTTGATAACTTATATGTTAATATATTTGATCATGTAACTACAAACATTGTATGTTTACGTTACTTAATAAAATCTTGAATCTTGAATCTAAAATAATTTGTGACACATCACCTAAATCATAAATAAAGATAAAGATGTGGTATTGGTAATGGCGTTGAGAGGTGCTTCTATGGGAGAAAGTGTTTATGAACATTGGTTTGGCTACTACATTGTCAATGTATGTGGTATTGGTAATGGCGTTGAGAGGTGCTTCTATGGGGGAAAGTGTTTATGAACATTGGTTTGGCTACTACATTATCAATGTATGTGGTATTGGTAATGGCGTCGAGAGGTGCTTCTATGAGGGAAAGGGCTAAGTAATAAGCAAATTCCGAATCCTTTCTGGATCATGTTAAAAGATTCGGAAATTACTAATTTCACCTTTGCATAAACCTTGTTCAGTGATGAAAATTAATTACTTAAATTATTTAGGAAGAATGTGTAGCATCAATACTATTCATACGTAAAAACATGAATAGTTTTGCTTTTTTCCGATGTAATGTCACTTAACTGTTTGTTTGGAAACTCGGAACACATATAAAAAATCTCACTTTGTTTTATGCCACTGGTTCCAAGCAACCTCCGTTAAAATATTGATAGTGTTAAGGCTTGAACCCAAAGTGTGGGACAAGATGTAGGACAGACAATGGAACGTACGATTGGAATGTAACTCTACTAACCTATATATGTGCTGGAGTATGTCCCTGCTGACCCAGATCCGCCATGACTTGTGAAGCTTCCACGCCCGACCAAAGCACCTGCCGTTACAAGAATTGTCCCTCCACTGCCTCCTCCACTCACGTAGTTACCGCTGGAACCGTCGTCACCATCCACAGTTATTGTGCCATACAGAGTCAATGTCTGCAAAAAATCAAATCCATCAAACTGATGTGAACATACCGATCTATAACATACTGATCTATAACATGCATCTCTCTCTCTCTCACTCTCAACGATCTATAACATGCATCAAGTGTGAACATACCGATCTATAACATGCATCTCTCTCTCTCTCTCACTCTCAACGATCTATAACATGCATCAAGTGTGAACATACCGATCTATAACATGCATCTCTCTCTCTCTCTCACTCTCAACGATCTATAACATGCATCAAGTGTGAACATACCGATCTATAACATGCATCTCTCTCTCTCTCTCACTCTCTCTCTCTCTCTCTCTCTCTCTCTCTCTCTCTCACACCGATCTATAACATGCATCTCTCTCTTGAACAAAGTACACATGTAAATAAGCATCACGACTGAAGGAACTGTGAAAATACCATTCTACAACATGCTCTCTCTAGCACTGTACACGTAAACTAGCATCACAACTGAGGGAACTGTCAACTGTTAACATACTGATCTACATGTTCTCTCACTCTCTCTAGCTCTCTCTACCTCTATCAGGGTTCCCCGCTGTTGATCGCTGATGGTGCCAATTGCTTAGAAAAAAGTGTAGATCCAGATGAGCCGGCTCGTCACGAGCCGTCTCATCAGGATCTGCACTTTTTGCAAGTAATATTACTATTTTTAGACAAAAAATTACCCATTTTGATAAATGAACTGATCCAAATGTAATGTTCTTATTAAATTTATTGGTCTAAAAATATCATGAACCAGTCCATGTCAGTTACTTGGTGTTGAATGGGTTAACTATCATGAACCAGTCCATGTCAGTTACTTGGTGTTGAATGGGTTAACTATCATGAACCAGTCCATGTCAGTTACTTGGTGTTGAATGGGTTAACTATCATGAACCAGTCCATGTCAGTTACTTGGTGTTGAATGGGTTAACTATCATGAACCAGTCCATGTCAGTTACTTGGTGTTGAATGGGTTAACTATCATGAACCAGTCCATGTCAGTTACTTGGTGTTGAATGGGTTAACTATCATGAACCAGTCCATGTCAGTTACTTGGGGTTGAATGGGTTAACTATCATGAACCAGTCCATGTCAGTTACTTGGTGTTGAATGGGTTAACCAGTGCACGATAACTCACCGTTCCAGCGATTATGTTCATATAGCTACCACCTGCACCCCCACTACTGCCACCACCCCGGCTGCCATACTGAACATCTAAACAATTTGTGCTGCCGTGGGGATCACCTCCTGCACCGCCATGGTTGCTACTGCCACCTAAAAAAAGAATAGAGAACATGGGATAATTACTGAAACATTCAGTTGATTAAATGTTATATTTCGGGTTTTACGCCTGCATCAGCACCATTTCGGGCTATATCGCCGGCAGGCAGTTTACCTAGCAACACCTTTCCTGGGCAGGCTCCAGCGGTTAACCAGTACTTGGGTGCACCAATCTCCGTAAGAAACTGCCAACTTTTTCATATAAATGAGACACGGCCTGAGCGAGGAAATCACCAATCACAACATGAACACTTCACACACCTTTTAACAACAACCACTGAAGATATACCGGTATAGGGTACTTGGTTTAAACAATATTTATTCCACAGACAGATCTGTAGTCCAGTGGTAACACGCTGGACTGGTAATCCAGGAATTCGACAACATTTGACCTGTACCATGTTATCTATCTATCTATCTATCTATCTATCTATCTATCTATCTATCTATCTATCTATCTATCTATCTATCTATCTATCTATCTATCTATCTATCTATCTATCTATCTATCTATCTATCTATCTATCTGACTATCTATCTATCTATCTATCTATCTATCTATTTACTATCTATCTATCCTATCTATCTATCTATCTATCTATCTATCTATCTATCTATCTATTTCTATCTATCTATCTATTTCTATCTATCTATCTATCTATCTATCTATCTATCTATCTATCTATTTGACTATCTATCTATCTATCTATCTATCTATCTATCTATCTCTATCTATCTATCTATCTATTCTATCTATCTATCCTATCTATCTATCTATCTATCTATCTTTCTATCTATCTATCTATCTATCTATCTATCTAATCTATCTATCTATCTATCTATCTATCTATCTATCTATCTATCTATCTATCTATCTATCTATCTATCTATCTATCTATCTATCTATCTATCTATCTATCTATCTATCTATCTATCTATCTATCTATCTATCTATCTATCTATCTATCTATCTATCTATCTATCTATCTATCTATCTATCTATCTATCTATCTATCTATCTATCTATCTATCTATCTATCTATCTATCTATCTATCTATCTATCTATCTATCTATCTATCTATCTATCTATCTATCTATCTATCTATCTATCTATCTTATCTATCTATCTATCTATCTATCTATCTATCTATCTATCTATCTATCTATCTATCTATCTATCTATCTATCTATCTATCTATCTATCTATGCTCATGCACAACAATTCAACAAAATTTGACCCAAATACCATGTTATCCAACGTGTCCATATTTCAATATATCTACCGGTATGTATGCTCATGCACCGGAATTCAACATTTGACTTTGAACTATGTTTATCAATGTGAATTATGTTTAATCAATGGGAAATATGTTTATCAATGTGAATTATGTTTAATCAATGGGAACTGTTTATCTCTGGGAATGATATAATTTGCAAGTTTCAAGATTGTAGGCAATAGTGTTGTTGAATAAGAGCAGAGAACCAAGGTTACAAAGTGTTTCTACAAAGTAAATATAACGCATATTCACCTTTACTTGCCAGGGCACCCCCACCGGCATCATAGGAACTTGCTTTACCAGCTCCCAACTCATCACCAGAATCACCACCTTGACCTGAGCCATCAATGGAACCTTCCCTTTCCACTTCTAACTTAGTAGTTTCTATGGTGATTGTTTTCGTATTGGATGCAAATATGCCACCATTGCGTACAGTGAACAATCCTGCTTTGATTATTGGATGTGTAGGGTTCATGTCTGTTGTGAACAATCCACGGTTATTGATTGAAATTGTCGGTACTTGAAATACACCTGGATTTGGAGATTGCATATGTCCACTATCAATAACATCAACAGTCAAAGTTCCAGCAGCATATTCTATAACAAATTCTGCATCTCGTTCCAGTATTAATTCCTCTACGCCAATCAGCAATCCGCCAAGTATCGTCTTCTCTGTAAGCATGACAACCGTGGAAGGAAGTATAATTTCTCCATCAGGGTCGACATGGAAACCACAGGGCGTGTTCAGGTATGTGTGTGTAGCTTCTACGAAGTGTATCATGAGTTGCTGATCACTCTGTACTCTCACCATGCCTTGTTTGTTGCCAGTCAGCTCATGAATTACGATCTCGACAACTTCCACAGAGCTGGGATGGTAGAAATGAACATAACTGTAGCCTTCCACCTGAATCTCCTCAAATTCGTAGTAGTAACTATTTGTTTCCATGACTACAGCTGGGTTTGTGGTTCTTCGATCACCATTTTCTACTGTCAGTTTCCGATGTTCTGGTTGTATCATTGTTATGTTCAGCCTGGGGTTGTATTTCAGCTCCCTATATGACGGGCCTCTGTTGGACTCAAACTTGTATATAGATCCTGGGCCTCCAGCATTCTGAGCACTATTTCCTAGACCGCCGTGTGAAAGGTAATGACCAGCAAAGAGGTTGAAGCTATCTATATGGGTGGCAAGTCTTCCACCACTACCACCATATCCAGTACCTCTCCCGTCTCCACCGGATACGTCGAGAGTTCCGAGTCCAGACATGTTGTATGCTTTGATGAATATTGTCCCACCGCTGCCACCACCACCATTTCCAGTGGCATCCGCTCCATAGGCATCAACATACCCATCAATGTGGAGGGAATTACCAATGGTGAAATTGACGAAGCCACCTCCTGCACCACCTGTGCTGCTGGCTCCCCCACTGCCAAGATGGTTAGGATCAAACACAGAGCCGTAAGCATCTGAGTCACCAGCACCACCGGCAACACCACCATAACTGCCACCATTATTTCCCGTTCCCTTACCTGGTCCACGCTCGGCTTCATTCCCACGACCTTCAAGACTAAATACACTAGTGGACTCCATATCAAGATCACCAGCTTGAATGAACCCGTGATTCATCAGAATTGTTCCCCCATATTTCAGTTCCAGGAAAGCTGCACCGATTGTAAAATCTTCAGTTATCTTCCTGAACTCCAGGATTCCATCCATCCTCACATTAATGGTTGGTAGTTCAAAGTTGCCTTCATCTGACACGTCATCATACTCTTCATTCACAAGTTGTGCTGTCTGGGCTGTGCCGGATACACTTAACGTACATCCATCTTCCACGTACAGATGGTGCACACCGGTGATCATCCCATCCTGTGTGGTGTTGATACCTTGCAAGTGGACCTCGCTGGGGAAGACGACCTCAGCACCGTAGTCAATGATGTAACTTACGGGAGCTTCAGTGACATTGGATTCTGACTCGACATATTCAACATAGATCGTTTGATTAGATCTGATATGGACTTGACCAGTACGATCACCCAGGAATCGGTGTATGACCACTTTCACCATAGAATTTTCTGGGTGGTAGAACAGCACCCTGGTGAACCCGTCAACCTGGGTCTCATTGAATTCATAAAGTTTGGTTTCGTTTTCCATAATCATTGTTGCAACAGGAGATTGAATGTTGTTGTTATCCATGTGTATATATCTGCAGAGAAAAGGTTAAAGAGACATTATACGTTTCTTAGAATATTCTGAACAATAAGACAATCAAAGCCATGAATGATAAGGATTGTGTGTGTTTTATGTTGCCATATGAGCGATGCCTCCTGAAGAGATTAGTCATTTTAGATTTTTGGAGGATAGTGCAATGATACAGACAGAGACCCATTCCAGAGTCTTCTCCGGTTCTTTTACATGCACGGTGTACAACACCGACATGAGACCTAGGTTTAAAATCCCATCTGAAAGACTTAATTTTATTAGGGTCAGACGGGGGATCGAACCTGTCGAATGAATAATGATTACTGACTTATATAATGGACTTAATGTAAACAGCATAAATCATGAATGAAAATCTTAACGAGTGACAATCCTTATAATTCTAACGCTTCTCACCAATGCAACCCGGGTTCGATCCTCAGACCGGGAAGTATGTGAGATGGTACGATGGTCGCCAGATCGGACAAGTGGGTTTTCTCCGGATACTCCGCTTTCCTCCCACACGAATGACCACATTCACACTTTCATCCTCGCCAACGAGAGTGATTAATATTGTTAGAACTTAGAACTTTGTTTAAACTAAACATAATATGTTAGCCAGGCTTGCTGCTAGCGACTTTATTAGTCCATTTTCTTTTGTGGTGGAAAAAAAAGGTGTCTGAAATGTTGTGGGACAGGGGGGAATGATCATGTGGGTAACAACATCATCACAGCACAGAAATATTTTTTTGAAAGGCATCCTATGGAAATTTAAATTAGGATCCTTACTCCGCCCCTCTTCACATGCTGCCCCTGCTGACAAGGTTATAATACCAGACCAAGAAATTCAGGACTCTGCATTCATTTAATAACATGTAAACACAGTACATTATAGTCATACTATATATAATATTTCAAAATTAAAAACAAATACTCGTTATTTAAAAGAATAAATAACATATTTAATTCTCGTTTATAGAAATCGATATATGCGTACATGTACATTGCTAACTAAATCCTAGTTGTAGTTCATATCATGTATGTATTTATCATCCATAATCATGTATGTATTTATCATCCATAATCATGTATGTATTTATCATCATATCATGTATGTATTTATCATCATATCATGTATGTATTTATCATCATATCATGTATGTATTTATCATCATATCATGTATGTATTTATCATCATATCATGTATGTATTTATCATCATATCATGTATGTATTTATCATCATCATGTATGTATTTATCATCCATAATCATGTATGTATTTATCATCATATCATGTATGTATTTATCATCATATCATGTATGTATTTATCATCATATCATGTATGTATTTATCATCATATCATGTATGTATTTATCATCATATCATGTATGTATTTATCATCATATCATGTATGTATTTATCATCCATAATCATGTATTATTCTTGTAAATATTTGTAAATAAATGAGTAAAAAAAAAAAAAAAAATATTTAAAAAAATTGACTTAATTTCCACATGCCTCTTCTCTCTCCCTCGTGGCGATGGATTCAATCAGGAATGAGGTCTCGAGAGTGATTAATATAAGTTGTAAGAACTTGTTTCGCAATCGAGCTAAACAAACTGTGCAAACTAATTATTGATTTGACAGATGCGGGAAGACATGGGTATTAAGTTAAGCTTGTGTAGGGACAAATTGAATATCTATTAAAACTAGTTAGGGAGTCTGAAAGTTTGTGTAGCAACATTAAAGTAGTTCTTCACAGTGTTTATATCAATATTCAAACAGAATGTATTTAAGTATAGATGTGGTATTCAAACGGATTACTTTCCAATGCAAGATTGGACATTTTACACATATACAATAGACGATGCATATATGGAAGTCGTGATAGCGCAGTGGATGCGAGTTCGCTTCAGGTGTGAACGGTCCGGAGTTCGAACCCCGCTGGAGCCGTTATGATTCTGCCCTTAGGCAAGGTAATTAAATTCCATGTTGCCTCCTCTCTCCCTCGTGGCGATGGATTCCATCAGGAATGAGGTCTCGAGAGGTGATTAATATAAGTTGTAAGAACTTGTTTCGCAATTGAGCTAAAATAAATTTGTATAAACTAGACGTCGCATATGTGAGATGTTAAATTTATGCATTGTATAATGTTCAATTGAAAATATTATTTTAGTACATTAGCCCCACTAGTTACTGCCATTCGCTAGTCACGGGCCCTATTCTGTCCCAGCCCTGTGCCAAGCCCTAACTTGATGGTAGAGGGTTAAAACAACTATCATAAGGATCTTGCCTGTGGTCCACCTCAAAGTATTTGGTGCCGGATTCGGCACTGTACTTGAGAAGTCTGTACTCAAGCGGCCTCTTGTTGTTCTTCACAAACGTTGTACCTGCAGCTGCCGCATGACTTTCTCTGGTCTCTTCCAAGCTACTCTCGCCACCTTGGTTTTTGAATGTACCACCAAACGTGTAACGCCACTAAAATAGTTTTAAGACAATCCTCTATTACATACTACCACAGAATTGCAAGTGTTAAATTCTTGTACATGGTCATAGACGCTATGAATGTACCGGGACATGACACATACAGTTACAACAGACAGTATGAATGTACCGGAACATGACACATACAGTTACAACAGACAGTATGAATGTACCGGAACATGACACATACAGTTAGAACAGACAATATGAATGTACCGGGACATGACACATACAGTTACAACAGACAATATGAATGTACCGGAACATGACACATATAGTTACAACAGACAGTAAGTATGAATGTACCGGGACATGACACATACAGTTACAACAGACAGTATGAATGTACCGGGACATGACACATACAGTTACAACAGACAGTATGAATGTATGGAATAAATTCACAGAAAGTATATATTAATGAAATTAAATAAAACATTCAAACGGAGGTACAAAGTATATTTATATACCGGTAGCAATATATAAGCAACATATAGTATCAGATAGCAACATATAACATATAGTATATATAGTATTATATAGTAATATATAGTATTATATAGTATTATATAGCAACATATAGTGTAATATAGTAACATATAGTATTATATAGTAATATATAGTATTATATAGCATTATATAGTAACATATAGTATTATATAGTAACATATAGTATTATATAGTAATATATAGTATTATATAGTATTATATAGCAACATATAGTGTAATATAGTATTATATAGCAACATATAGTATTATATAGTAATATATAGTATTATATAGTAATATATAGTAATATATAGTAATATATAGTAACATATAGTATTATATAGTAATATATATGTATATATAGTATATATGTAAATATAGTAATTATAGTAACATATAGTATTATAGTATATATATATTATTAGTATTATATAGTAACATAAAGTATTATATAGTAACATATAGTATTATATAGCAACATATAGTGTAATATAATAGCATATAGTAATTATAGTATATCCAAAGATTTTCGCACATAGCACGGAAATTGGTATTGATCCCTCTACGGTAACGTGCACCAAATTCCATATAGTCTGCATATCAAAAAATCATAAATTTCCAGTTTGTTAACAGGTAGCCTGTCTACTAGGGTTGAGGAGATATGAAAACAGGGAACCAGCTTATGATTTTGTGTTTAATTCCCCGGCCCTCGGAAGTTATCGAAATTGTAAACATTCTTGAATCTGAAATGACGCCATCTTGAATATCAATTGAACTGTTGGTTGCGCAATTCAACTTTATGCTATGTTTGTGTAGTAGATGCCTTAGCATTTGGGGGGGGGGGCGCCTCAATTTTCTAAACATGCGACCGATAGTTTTACGGAAATATAATGTTACTAAGATCTGGCTTTGACAATGAGCATTTACTAACTGGCTGCTACTAATTTGCACAAGTTAACATTTTAAGTTAGCGCAATGGTAGCGCGTTTGCTTTAGGTGCAAAGGCCAGGAGTTTGAGCCCCACTGGAGCCGTTACAATTGTGCCCTTAGGCAAGGAATTTAAATTCCACATTTCCTCTTCTCTCTCCTTCATGGCGATGGATTCCATCAGGAATGAGGTCTCGAGAGTGATGAATATAAGTTGCAAGAATTTGTTTCGCAATCAAGCTAAAATAAATTTGTATAAACTAACATTTTAAGTGTAACCCATTTGAGAAAACATGCAGCCAATCCATGACTCGAACCCAGGGCCTCCCGCTAACTGGGCGAGTGCTTTACCGGGCTACCTACATATCTCACACAATGGGTTAAAATACACATCGTTGCATAATGAACCTGCAGCTTAGAGACGAGCTTAAACATTTGCTAAAATATACAACATATTATTACCTCACAGTGTATGGCCGCTCTACCGCCGGCACCACCACCTCCTTCATCGGTACCATTACCTCCAGCAGTATCTATCACACCATGTCCAGTGAAGTTCATAGACTCAATGAGCAGGGAACCACCACTGCCACCTGCAGCATTGCTTCCTTCGCCATTGGTTCCCTGTATAGCGAGTAGACCATGAAGCTCGAAGTAGTGACCTGTGATCCAGTGTAGGGCACCGCCTCCACTCCCACCGATACCACTACCATTACCACCACCGCTACCTGGTTCCCTAGGGGAGAAGATGCTACCATAGGGTTCTGGAGTTGCTGTAGGATCAGACCCACCACCATAGCCACCATGACCGGCACCATAACCAACATTTTTAGAATCTGTGTAACCACCTCCTGAACCTTCCGTCGCCTTATAGCCGTGTCCATTTAGATGAAATATACCTTCACTCTCGATCCAGGAATACGTGCTATTGATTGCCGCTTTATTCATGTACAAGTTGCCCTGATACTTTACTTTGATTTCACTAGTCTCTATAAGAAGTTCATTCTTTACGTCGAGGAATCCAGCTTCTCCACCCCTCTTTATGTGTAGTTGATCCCAAGAAAAGTGTCCTGGATCGGTGACGTCATGGTAATCGCCATTTATCAGCATAGCCGTGTTTCCTGTACTCTTGAACTCAACCCAAGCACCAGTTTCAATATATAGATTACTAACTCCTGTCACCAGACCAGCAAATGTGCTGTTAGTTCCATGTATGTGAACTTCAGATGGGAACACAACTTCAGCATTTTCGTCAATAATGTAACTGACTGGAGCTTCTGTTTTATTAGATACAGACTCGACATATTCCACCCAAACTTTCTGCCTTTCTCTGATGTGAAGTTGTCCAGTTTTGTCTCCAATGAACTTGTGAGCGATTAGCTGCACGAGATCTATCCCGGTCGGGTGATATATCCATGTGTAGGTTGAGCCAGTGATTTCCATCTCATCAAACTCGTATAACTCTCTAGGGGGGTCTTGAATCACCGTGGGAGCAGGACTGTACTTCAGTCGGTTATCCGAGTGGATCATATGATGGTCTACATCCATGAATGTGGTATTATGGACAGGATCGTATTTTGTCTTTCGGTATTCTATTGGTCTCTGATTTTCTTCTTTGAATGTAGTACCGGAGGCACCAGCATGCATTCCTTCATTAACACCAGCTCCATCACCACCGTAGTTGTGATATTCTCCTCCGTAGGAGTACCTGAACTTGCAGTTGATAGATATCCTTCCACCGGATCCACCACCTCCTGTACCTACACCGTTTCCTCCATTAACCGCCATGATTCCGTGCCCAGTGATGTTTGTTGTATGCATAAGAACGCTGCCACCGCTACCACCAGCAGCATTATAGCCAACTCCGTCAGATCCGGCCAGAGTCAGGAATCCATTCACCTCGATCAGGTCTCCAACATTCCATTCCAGGTATCCACCACCAGATCCTCCAATGCCGCCACCATTACCACCACCACTTCCGGCTTCCAGGGGCTCATAAATAGAGTTGTAAGGAATTCCTCCGTAGTTGGGACCCGGTCCTCCACCATATCCTCCGTGTCCAGCTCCTAATCCTGTACCATCATCGAACGTGAAACCAGCACCTGGACCAGTTTCTGGTTCGTAACCAACACCGTTCATGTTCAGTTCGCCCTGACTTTCAATGTGAGCATAGGAAGAATCGATCTGGACAAAGTTCATGAGGAGAAGAGCCTGGTACTTGACATACATTTCTGCAACAGTAATAACACATTCTCCAATGATATCTCTAAACTCAGCTCGAGCACCCGCCATTATTCTTAGAATTGCGAACGTGAAATTTCCCTCTGTTGTGATCATGACATATTCCCTGTTCTCCATTAAAGCTGTATTTGCTGTTGCCATGAACAGACTTGAACCTCCTCTAACCATCAAGTGTTGCACGCCAGTGATCTGACCAGCAAGAACAGTCCTCGAGCCCAGTAGATTAGTTGTAGTTGGCATGAACACTTCAGATTCACTGTCGATTCTGAAACTACACGGTGCAATGGTCTCATTTGACACAGATTCTATAACTTCCACATACAGTCTCTGTCCGTCACGCACTCTCACCACACCTGTCATATCACCATGGAAAAGATGGATCTTCACTTCAAGTGCCCAGTCTGTTTCAGCCTCTGTTCTATTCTCGGTACCAGTCGGATACTCAAACATTAAATTTGAATGACCTTCTAACATTGCTTCATCAAATTCATACTCTGTGTTTGCCTCTTCAAACAACATTGTGTACAGCCATGGTTCCTTGTGCCCAACATACAGGTAGCTATCTATATCATCGTTGTTTATTTCAATTCTACTGTGTTGCGCAGTGATATTTTGTTCACCTGTTTTAGAATCATATTTCACTTCAGCGTATTGTGGTCCTCTTGCATTCTCTTGCAGGTACACGGTTCCGGCTGCACCAGATGGCAATGTTCCAGTTCCGAGACCGCCAATGACATTCAATCGACCTATGTAGCGGTTTTTGAAGTTGATGTGTACACTAATTCTTCCTCCTGACCCACCACCACCATCACCACTTCCAGCACCACCATGGCAATCAATGTGACCAAAACCTGTGAAGTTCAGTGTTTCTATAAATAAACCACCACCACTTCCTCCACCACTATCTCCACTTTGACCAGCCTCTCCCTCAAGTGTGATCTCTCCATCAACCCACAGGGTTTCACCGATTTCCCAATGGAGATAACCACCACCTCTTCCACCTTGACCATTACCATTGCCGCCCCCACTACCAGGATGTGTTGGCTTGTACACAGAATCATAAGGAGTTCCACCAACGTATGGCTCTGGTGCGCCACCATGACCTCCATGAGCTGCACCATAACCGTAGCTACCATTGGAACTACCAGCCCCTGGTCCCATTTCCTTATCATGTCCCATGTAATCAACATTCAAAAGGCCGAGACTTTCGACGACGGCATTACTAGAAATGATGGTTCCTGCATTCATCGACATAATACCTTCATATTTGAGACTGAGTTTGATTAAGTCAAGCATGAGATTAGAACCTTCTTTCTCTGTAAATGTTGCCTTTGAGCCTCGTTGTATTGTAAGGTGGCTCAGGCTGATGTTGCCAAGCTTGGTCATGTGCACATACTCCCCAGCTTCAATAAGGGCCGTTTGGGCAGTGGAAGTGAACTCGCAGTTGGCTCCCTCAGCTATGGTGAGATTCTGTACCATGGTTAGTAGGCCACTCATCTCTGTTCTGGTTCCCAGGATAAATGTAGTAGACGGCAAGATAATCTCAGTTCCACTATCAATCTTGAAACTCACCGGGGCCACCATGTAACCACTAGTAGACTCTTTATACTCAGCGTACACTTTCTGATCTACTGTCAGATGCATCATGCCTGTTCTGTCGCCTTCAAACTTATGAACAATTAACTCTGAGTCACTGCCTTCCATCCAGAGAACTGCATGGTTGTTAGCATCTACCTCATCAAACTCAAATATCAATGGACTGGTTTCTTCATCGCTCATCACCATGGTACCGAGGACGTGATTGCGGTTATCGTTGTCAATCAGCAGGTAGGTGTAACCATCTACATATGTATTAACACCAGCAACCACAACCACCTCCTTCTTCTCCAGTCCGATAGAGTTTGAGTCAGTCGTATAAACTGTCCCACCAGCACCGTTCCTCGATTCTACTGTGTCTGGAACATTGCTTCCGGCGAAACCTCCGTACGATATTAAGTCGCCTGAATATTCTTTGAACCAATGCACGTGTACGGCAACTCTCCCACCAGAGCCGCCATATCCCTGTCCAAAACCATCACCACCAGTGGTTTCCACAAGACCGTGACCAGAGAAGTTCTGGGTGACAATATGCACACTACCGCCACTACCGCCACCACTGTCAGAACTGGACGCTGATTCGCCAAGAGTAACAATGTTACCGTCCAGATGCAATCCACGTGTGACATCCACATTAATCCGCCCACCTCCCATTCCTGGGTCACTACCTCCACCCTTACTGCCTGTGTGATGTGGTTCTATGTAAGAACCATATGGTTTTCCTAGAAATGAAGCAAAATAGGTAGAATGGATATACAGTCAAACCTGTGTTAGTGGTCACCTCTATTAACCCTTTCAACACCACATACCTCTAAATAGGCTTACAAAAAGTGTAGATCCAGATGAGCCGGCTCGTGACGAGCCGTCTCATCAGGATCTGCACTTTTTGCCAGTGATATGACTATTTTTAGACATAATTACCCATTTTGATAAATGAACTTGTCCAAATGTGATTTTCTGATTCATTTATTGGTTTATGAATATCATGGACCAGTCCATGTGAGTTACTTGGTGTTGAATGGGTTAAGCAGCCAACCTGCATTAAGCAGCCAGTTTTCAGAATCACAATATGTTACCATGTTATACATGTACCCTCTATTAAGCAGCCACCTGTGTTAAGCAGCCACTTTCTGTGATTCCCTTGGCTGGCTGCTTAAGACAGGTGTGACAGTACTTAGATCAGAAACATAACAATGAATTGCTGAAGAAAATCTAAAGTTGCATGCATATCATTGTGTATTATTGTATATTATTGTGTATTATTGTATATTATTGTATATTATTGTGTATTATTGTATATCATTGTATATTATTGAGTATTATTATATATTATTGTGTATTATTGTGTAATGTGTATTAGTGTATATCATTGTGTATTATTGTATATTATTGTGCATTGTTGTGTATTATTGTATATTATTATATATTATGGTGTATTATTGTGTAATATTATGTACTATTGTGCATTATTGAGTATTATTATATATTATTGTGTATTATTGCGTAATGTGTATTATTGTATATTATTGTATATTATTGTGTATTATTGTATATTATTGTGTACTATTGTGCATTATTATATATTATTGTGTAATAATGTGTATTAGTGTCTATTAGTGTATATTATTGTGTATTATTGTGCATTATTGTGTATTATTATATATTATTGTGTAATAATGTGCATTATTGTATATTATTGTATATCATTGTATATTATTGTGCATTATTGTGTATTATTATATATTATTGTGTAATAATGTGTATTATTGTATATTAGTGTGTATTATTGTGCATTATTGTATATTAGTGTGTATTATTGTATATTATTGTGTATTATTGTATATTATTGTGTAATATTGTGTATTATTGTATATTACAGTAAAAACCCTCTATGCGACCACCCCAATTTTGAGACCACCCCGCTATTGCGAATGATTTTTTTCAGAACGGGGATTTAAGGTAAAACATCCGATGAGATCGAGAATCAATCCACGGGTGAAAGTGTTTAAATAAGCAGTCAACCATTAAACATTGTTTTTAAATAATGAATGATTGATGATGATATGATATGATGATATGATGATGATATGTACTTCAAGGAAACTACTGTGCTTGGTATACACAATATAATTAATGAAAACAAGAAAATAAATTTTGAAAATAAATGGATTAACTCATTTACATTGTACTTTATTTTATTATTAATTAATCAATTGTGATATACAGTTGTATATGAATGAATTTCAGAAGTACAATCCTAATCCATAGAAACAACCAACTCTTCTGTAATTAAAACAGAAAAACCAAGAAATTATCATGTGTGAAAGTACATTGTACATGGAGTAAAATTATCATAATTTGGTCGTCTGGACCAAACTTGATAAAGAGACCACCCCGCTAATAAGACCACTTTTTGAAAGTCCCATAGGTGGTCTTATTATAGGGGTTTTACTGTATTGTATATTATTGTGTATTATTGATGTGTATTGTTGTGTATTATTGTATATTAGTGTGTATTATTGTATATTAGTGTGTATTATTATATATGATTTTGTGTATTATTGTGCATCATTGCATATTATTGTGTACTATTGTATATTATTGTGTATTATTGTATATGATTGTAGATTATTGTATATTAGTGTGTATTATTGTATATTATTGTGTATTATTGTATATTATTATATATTATTGTGTATTATTGTATATTATTATATATTATTGTGTATTATTGTATATTATTGTATATTATTGCGCATTATTGTATATTATTGTATATTATTATATATTATTGTGTATTATTGTATATTAGTGTGCATTATTGTATATTATTGTGTATTATTGTATATTATTGTATATTAGTGTGCATTATTGTATATTATTGTGTATTATTGTATATTATTGTGCAGTGTGCTTATATTAAAAGTTATGCTATGGAACATATCGTACTGATTTTATCAGTGATTTCACTAACGTTACGAATGTATATCAACACGACAGTTGCGTGGGAACTACATTTTCTAAATCTTACCAGAGTTTAACGAGTCATAGTCAGCACCTCCACCATAGCCACCATGGCCTGCCCCGGTACCAATTCCAGTTAGATTTGTACCTTGAGCATCAGTGATATTCCCCTCTCCTCCACGACCTAAACATGTAACAAAGGACATTAGCATGTTATATCGTACATATTCACTCACGGATCAAAGTGCACCCCCCCCCTCCGTAAATTAGGTTCAGCATTCACCACTCGCTTATTCATTAAAATGTAAGAACAACAATGTGGAAGTCATGATAGTGCAGTGGATGCGCGTTCACTTCATGTTCGGAGTTTGAGCCACCGCTGGAGCCATTATGACTGTGCCCTTAGGCAAGGCATTTAAATTCCACGTTGCATATTCTCTCTCCCTCGTGGCGATGGATTCCATCAGGAATGAGGCCTCAAGAGTGATTAATATAAGTTGTAAGAACTTGTTTCACAATTGAGCTAAAATAAATTTGTATATAAAAAAAAGAACAACAATTTTCATTTTCATTATTTTCATAATACGGGTATTATTAGAATCTATATCATTGTATAATATTTTATGCTTTCAATCATAACTTCCTGTTTTCAACTAATGATATACAGCTGACATGCACACTCGACGCTATGGGTATGCGTAATCGCAGTGTCAGGCAATGTTCGTTGCGAGAAAAGGTGTCTGTTACAGTTTAGGCTGTTCCATGGATGATCTATTTTAAATGCAAAGTGTGCTATATTTCTTTGGTGTCATTGAAAAGAATAATTAATGTAAACATAAGAAATGAATAGCCGGTTAATAGTTTCCATCGGGTTATGAACTACATTGGCCGTGTTAAAAGCCTCCACACACTTTAACCACGTCCAATATAATTCACACCCCGATGGAAAAGTTCTATTAACCCGCGATTCATTCCTTAATTGATATTATAACCGTGAAACGCCTCTAAACTGAATAGCTATTGGACCAGAAGTACAGTTCAGTTTTGATCGGTTTTATAAGAGGTTTCATAATGGGGTACATGTCTCCTAAATTAACAATTCATCTTTGCAATGCTTAGAGAAGGACTCTGGACCATGCGATGCGCCGCATAAAGAAGACATGGGGGCAAGCCAAGCTAGCGGCAACCGACCGTGTCAGATGGAGAGCTGTAGTGAAGGCCCTATACCCCAACAGGGGTGAAGAGGATTAAACTAACACAACAATGGAGAGCTGTAGTGAAGGCCCTATACCCCTGTTGGGGTGAAGGGGATTAAACTAACACAACAATGGAGAGCTGTAGTGAAGGCCCTATACCCCAACAGGGGTGAAGAGGATTAAACTAAAACAACAATGGAGAGCTGTAGTGAAGGCCCTATACCCCAACAGGGGTGAAGAGGATTAAACTAAAACAACAATGGAGAGCTGTAGTGAAGGCCCTATACCCCAACAGGGGTGAAGGGGATTAAACTAACACAACAATGGAGAGCTGTAGTGAAGGCCCTATACCCCAACAGGGGTGAAGAGGATTAAACTAAAACAACAATGGAGAGCTGTAGTGAAGGCCCTATACCCCTGTTGGGGTGAAGGGGATTAAACTAACACAACAATGGAGAGCTGTAGTGAAGGCCCTATACCCCAACAGGGGTGAAGAGGATTAAACTAAAACAACAATGGAGAGCTGTAGTGAAGGCCCTATACCCCAACAGGGGTGAAGGGGATTAAACTAACACAACAATGGAGAGCTGTAGTGAAGGCCCTATACCCCTGTTGGGGTGAAGGGGATTAAACTAACACAACAATGGAGAGCTGTAGTGAAGGCCCTATACCCCAACAGGGGTGAAGAGGATTAAACTATAATGCTTAGAAGGAGGCTGAGACATTTCATACTATGGCAGTAGGTAAAGAACTGATTCATTTTAAGTGTACAACAGCTGAAAGTTGTTTGTTTAACCCTTTCCCTCATACCACCACCACTTCCCAGTTACCAGTAGTCACATGCTGGACTGGTAATCCAGGGATCACAGGTTTGATCCCCCGTCTGACCCTAATAAAATTAACAGTCTTTCAGTAGGGACTTTAACCCTTTCCCTATTAGAAGCACCTCTTGACACCATTACGAATACGATACATTGACAATGTAGTAGCCAAACCAATGTTCATAATCAAGGCCAGAATCTCATGTAGTTCCAGTAATATCTATGGAGGTGGGATAGATATGGCGACTACTTATCCACTGCATGATAGCTAAATGGCTGTCGTTTGTATGGAGATAAAATAGTATGTTAACCTAAATCGCTATGCAAGAAAGGGTAGTCTGAGGTCTCTTGTCGGTGCTGTACACAGTCCACGTAAAAGAACCAGAGGAGACTCTGGAATGGGTCTCTGTCTGTATCATTGCACTATCCTCCAAAAATCTAAAATGACTAATCTCTTCATAGGCAGAGCAGCTGAGATTTGACTGGGACATTTGTGGCACAGAAATGATTGTTTTGCATATAAGCTGGAAATAGTATAGGCTATCCTAAATCACAAAGTTCCCAAAAGTTCCGGTCCGGGAAAAAAAATTGGGGCATTTTTTGACTTTTTTGATATTTTCATTGGGAATTTCTGGAATAATATCATATCTCCAAAACCGCTTAATGGATTTTGAACAAACTACACACATATATTAACCACCTTAGGAAGAATATGATAATGTTTATTTTTTGTCTGTATATGAAAGGTCAAGGTCACATTTCAAGGTCAAAGTTACAAAAATTCAATAAAATATGGATATTGGTAGCTCATATATTTCATTCTAATATTTAAGTTAACTCCAGACGAAGTTATAAACATAAGCAATATGGTAAGTATATTTAAGGTTAAGGTTACAAATTGAGGTCAGATGTCCATAAAATGAGATAAAATAACATCTTGTCAGGAATGGGTATACATATATAATCTGAATGTTGGAAGCATACCTAACTCTATAAACTTAGTGTATAACACATGAATTAAAATACATACAATTGATACATTGCAGTTTATACATTGATCACATGTCCACTCAGTGTATATTATATTACAAGAGAGAAGTATATTGTATACAGTATACACGTATATACATTATATGTATATATAATTAGGAGAAATGCTCATTCAATATGCCAATATCCACATTGTATTTCTATAGCAAATCTAGAATATCTTCACTGTAATTAAGATTTCTAGCAGCTGATTAATATTTTAGCAATGCTGTTAATATTATCTTGGGTCATATTCTACTCATTGGATCAGTGTTTGATTATGTCAGTACTCTGCTATTTCTGGTTGATTGGAGCAAAGTCCATCACAGTTGCGACACACTGTTGTACAATTCAGACCAAGCTTTCTGCAGCTGCATGACATACTACGACAACCTGTCTTGCATCCACATCGGACAACTTTTAGAATGTTGGCAGGTGCTGGGGGTATGTCCGACAATCTGGGAATCAATATGCCATGTGATAACACCCAACCATAATCACAAGGATCTTCTTCCAACCCTTTCCATTGCAGTATTTGATGGTATACTCGCAATGAATGATATATGGTTGCACTATGTGTTGGTGGTAATGTTTTAGGGTCAATTGATACAGAGTTTCTTGCTGTTTTGTCCAGGAATAATCTCATTCTGAGTTCATTGATAGATTCAACCTCATTTTCTGTGTAGGTGAGAATGAGTGCGTTTTCTCCAGTTTTCAGGATCACGCTGTGTGATACTTCATGGGGAAGTTTATCAAATTGTTCAGCACATTCTCTGAAGCTTGCCGACTTCTTTATTAGCCTTAACGCTGCAAGTTTACCAATGCCGTATGGTCTTGATACCGTATCGCATCCCAGTAATGCGTGAATAAACAAGATGTTTTTACATACTACCTCACCTAGGTTATTCTTTAACTCTAGTATGTTTACAGACTTTTTTCTACGTCCTTCACTGTTGAGATGAATGGAGTAGCCATGGTCATCTGCATAATGGCACAGTAATACTAACAGATCAGTATCTTCACCAACCACCACAGTGTTCATATACTTCGAACAGTCTATGGCCGTCATGACAATATCATAGTCTGCGTCTGCGTTTGCTTGAGTGACTTCAATGCTAGAATCTTCTAGCTTACTAGCTAGCATGTCTATAAACCTTTGTTTATTCTTAGAATTCAATAAGAAGTTTTGCTTCTTTGTATTCATGGTTAAGTCTTCTTGAACCCTGACCTCAGCCCCAACATGTCCACCAGTACTTCTTATGTGGGTGTTATCTTTAGTAGATGGACCAGCTATATAGCCATCAAACACAATATGACTGTTGGTGTAGTTATCTCTTACATACTTTATGTACATTGAACATATCTCATTATATGTTCTGCCTCTTGGCCAGTTGAGTCTTTGAATAAGGCAACCGCCATCAATTACATATATTATTTCCTGTTGTTGGTCAGGGACACTGTCATCAGTCAGTAACTGTTTTGTTAGTTCCTGTGCTAGTGTTGCTTTATTGGCCTGTCTCAATAGTTGTTTGCTCTCGAACAAGGAAGGCGGATAGGTACATAGCGCATATGCAAAGAAATTCTGTAGATCTTCTATTGGTACAGCGCCCTGGGCAGCAGCAACCAATCGCTGGAAAAGAAGCTGTGGGTCAATCTCCACATCACCACCACCAATACTGACACTAGCATTATCACTCATAGTGGTTACTTGGGCCTTCTTACTGAACTTGAAGTCACCCACTTTCTTCCCCTCCATATCTTTCAGAATGTTCATGCCCACTTCCCGCCCTTTGTCCACATTTACCTTGTCCCCGGCTACTACACCACTGGCTATACTTCTGAATGATTCTTCTGTGGATTCAAATGGATTTCTATCCATAAGAAAATCTACCATCTTTTTGATATCATCTCTGTCTCTGCTTTGCTTGGTCTCCCCACATTCCTTGTGTTGTTCACTAGTCTCATACCTGTGTCCGCTTAGCTCTTGCATCTTGTAGTTAATTTCAGAACACGCTGGCCTTGAGAGGATCCACTGTGCTTTCTGCGTTTCGTCCATGCCTCGCCCCCGAGTTAGGCCTCCAACTGTCTTCACACTACGCATAAGCATCTTCTCGATGATGAGGTCCGTTGACAGTCCAGCCCAGTATCGGTCCGATCTTCGTACAACATGCATACCTTCCATGAACATACTGTGAACATTGGGGTGTGTTATTGATAGGGCAAGCATTTTGTTTAAATATATGTACGATGATTTTGCATATGCGTTGTGGCCAGTGGCAGCAAAAAATGGTAGCATTTCTAACAATGACTGAAGGTGAAGGTTCCAATCACCTGTGCGTTCTGCTTTTATAAATGCCCTAAGGTTGTCTAGCAATTCTATGTATTGGAGCCATAGCTGGGCTGTTCGGCTTTCTTTCATTTTTGAAATGGCTTTCTGCATCTTGAATTTCATTTGTTCAACACATGTAGATTTCACAACCGATTCAATGTCTACCTCCGCAGCTAAAAGGCCAACTAGAACTTTCATCGCTTCTTCTAACTGTGAACTATTGTCGTTCTCATGCTCATTGTCCCCATACTCATCATCTTCAGCATTCTCAGCATTCATGTCTGGCTCAACACCATTTACGCCTGGGGATTTACTGGGACTGTTATTATTTATGTCTACTACATCATTTGCAATCACCAGACCACCTTCATCACAACTCTGACTCATTTCTTCATCCACATTAGTGTTACATCCATTGTCAGTTATGTCATTCTCTTCTATTTCAACACTAGATACATCTACAGCTGAATCATTATCCTCCTTTCGGTTATTACTATTATGAGGGATTTCAATAGTGAATATATTCGCTGCTAACAGCGAACACAGGGCTGACTCTGCCAGTAAATGCCCACGAATGGCTCTGCTGAAGGCCTTTCCACTCAGGAGATGTGGAACTACGTTCTCGGCATACACGGTCTCCAATAACTCCTTGAGACCGGAGTCGGTCATAATGGTTCCAATGGTACCAAGGAAGCTCATCTGGATGTGGAGACCTCCGAGGCGACAGATGATACGCCTCAGCGAACTGTTTGGTGGTTGTGTGTCAATTATGAAAGTATACAACAGCAGCACTGACTGGGTGTTATCGTTCGTGCAATGTGTATGTTTGTTGTTCCGCTCAAACCATATTTGCTACATAGTACACCGAAATGCACAGAAAAATCAGAAAGCCTAAGCTAGGTCTACTTCACCTAATGTAATTGAATGTTGATGTAAATTATAAATGATAGTGAAAGACCCTGCATTTGTGAATGCATTTGTGAACGGTTCTAAGAAGTTGTTTTTTCCTAGATGATTTTACCACCTTAGAATAGTAGGCTAACCCAGTTTTTATTTTGTAAGCACGCTTGTCCTTGTTTGTGATTAAAACACACACTCAGTCAAAAATGGAGTGGGAACAGAGTTCCACTGAGTAGCAATTATAGCTCTGTTACTGAAGCATATGTACTGTCCGAATTATTATGCCATCTGAATACTCTACACTAAAATATGGTTAAATAACCTGGTATTAAATCAATATATTATCTAATTGTAGTTATATTAATAAATCACATGAGTGGGGGGGTACCTAAGAATATTTTATTATGACAATAAACAGTTTTTACCATACAAAATTTGCTAATGAAGATATGTGTTCATATCTAGTCTGCAAACTTTAATGGCGAAATTAAAACAAAGGGAAGTAACTATAACTATCTCACCACTTTTCTTGGAATCTAATATTTATACATCCACAATAGGTATCAGTTTGGAAATAATGATCTTTGAATCAAAGGTAATGCATTTGTATAATTTTAAATAGAATTATAAAAAAGCAGTACTATTGAAATGGATATACAGTAAAAGCTTACCTGAGGCAAATGGTATCATCTTCCCGCAGACATCACTCTAATAGATGGATATGGACTATTTATAAACTGTTCTTAAACAGTGAACAATGGAAGTGGATGTACACGTTTATAAAATGAATAATTGTAATATAGAAGTATGAAAAACTATTAAATAAATTGAGTTTTAATATATTTTTTATTATCATTTTCAGGGGTCAACTTACCCCACCCACTTTTATGGCCGTTATTTTTTAGAAAACAGTACATATCTATCTCTAACCACTTAAACTTACGTCCAGTCTCTCCAACTCATGATTCTATATCATATTTAAGATGATATGTCAATATATGTGAGTTTTATAAGAAATGATTTTAGGTGTGTCTTCAAAATACAGCATGTTTTAGCTCTTTTTCTGTGGATAAAGTCAACTTTTTCAGAAAATATACAAAAAAGGTAAGAAAATGCATTATTTGCATGTAGTTACATGCATTTAGCATCACTATGAATAATAAAATATAGTAATTTCAAAATGCCAGAAGAATTTAAATCTTTATCTAGATAATTGGGTATTTTTCTGTTTTTGTCGGCCATCTTGGCGGCCATCTTGGATTGTTCAGTTTCCCAAGTGAGAACTTTTGGGAACTTTATGGTGCAGGATTCTATGGACATTGAACTATATGAAAACATAAATTTCATTTCTGTGCCAGAAATGTCCCAGTTTAGCATTATTCAGGGCCAGCTGCTCTGCCTATCAGGAGGCGTCGCTCATATGGGCAACCAGTAGTGACGATAAATAAACGTAAAACACTGTAATCATACCTGAGGTGTCGAAGGCAGCTTCACCTTCCATCAGTATTTCTCCGGCATTGATCGTTATTCTGTTTGCAGCGATGGTGGAGCTGAACCGCATGTGGACACCAGTGACGAGAAAGTTGAAATGGTCTTCATGTTGTATTACGGAGCCCGATTGTAGACTCAGGATACCGATTCCAAGGACACCTAAATATAGAAGAACATCACATGACATGCATCAATGATGAGATATATCTGCTACTATATAAATTTGTTTAAAGTCGTCACCGCATAGATGCATTTGGGCGACTAAAGAGCATTTGGGCGACTAAAAATATATCTATATATCGGGGCATCTAAAATTTTCAAAACCAAATAGGTCCAGGCCGAAATCAGACTACCCCCCCCCCTTCCATGTAATTCCAATAAAATGAGAGTGATTAATATAAGTTGTTAAAACTTGCTTTGCAATCGTAAAATAAATAAAGTTTAAATAAAATAATTCTAATATTTTTGTGATACTTGCCCCTCCCCTGCCCATAAATTCGTGTTTTTTATCATTTTTTAAATGTTTATTAACTTTTCTGTTGTTAATATATTTTAATTATATTATTATACCAACATATATATAAAGATATATTTAGAATACGGTAGAAGTAGCTCGTGGACATATTTTATTTGCTTCTGTACCTGCTGATACGTACGTATGCTGTTTGAATGTGTGCATGTAAGTGCGAGTGTTTGGGTGAGAGAGCGAGAGCATGAGTGAAAAAAATAATTCTATATTCATTTCTTATTGAAAATTAAATGTTTTATGTACATGCATATAGAATGAGAAAAATGACCAAATAAATAACAAAAAAAAGAATGACAAAAAAATGAGGCTTTGTTTATTGATATTTGAACATAAAAATCGCAAATCGCCGCAGTATGCATACTACGGCCAGGGGTACTATGGTGTAAGACGAGGCAGAGTTGACTATGGTACTGGTTGACCGTGTACCTGTATATATGTCAGAGCTGATCATCACCAACTGCTTAGGTCATCTGGCGACTATTCACCTATTATTGGCTGGAGGTACACCACGGGTGCCTCTCCGAGCAGTATTTCAGACACGGACAAGCACCCAGGTAGAACCGCCCCTCTTTTGCAAGCCAACTGAATGGAGAAGACTCGATCTAATGTTGATATAGCACTCACTTCTCACCAATGCAACCCGGGTTCGATCCTCGGACCGGGAAGTATGTGAGATGGTACGGTTGTCACCAGATCGGACAGGTGGGTTTTCTACGGGTACTCCGGTTTCCTCCCACACGAATGACAACATATAAGCTTTCATCCGCGCCAATGAGAGTGATTAATATAAGTTGTTAAAACTTGCTTCGCAATTGTTGTAAAATAAATAAAGTTTAAACTTAATGTTGCTATAACTTGTGGTCCAACCCATTTGTGTATGGATGTAATACTTGTTCGATTGTGTTTATGTATAGATATATACTGAGTCAAAAAAGAAACGATACCAAACTAAAAATGACGTAAAACGGATAAAACCATAGAAAGGTTTAATATATTATTACGTATCAGTACCGGGTATCTTATTGCAACGTCAGCCAACCATAAACACAGGTAAATAAACACCCGATAATCCTGGATCGCCGAATTTCCGATTTGCACTCGCTCCTCAACAAAGACAACTTCCTACACATGTACAAATCGGAAAACCGGTTTATTGTACTGGTATTGCATTATCATCGAGGAAAAACACCTTACATACCCATTGTTACCTCTAACAAAATGCCTAGGCTAAACCGCAATCAGAGAATGAGTGCCATTGGCATGATTGACGGCAGTTTACGTCAGCATGACGTCGCAAATCGACTCGGAGTTACGCGGATCACGATAACACGTCTACTTCGACGTTATCGAACACATGGATCGGTGGACGACCGTCCAAGATCTGGTCGACCACGTGTGACGACGCGTGAACAGGACCGTCACATTCGGACGTCACATTTACGTGACCGGTTCCTACCTGCTACGCACACAGCTGCCGTTACTCCTGGGATGACCAACAATCGCATCAGTGCACAAACAGTCAGGAACCGGCTCGGTGAACGTGGCATTCGTGCCTATCGGTCATACGTTGGACCCATCCTGACACGACGTCACCGTGACGTACGGCGGGAATGGACGACGGAACGTGCTCGCTGGACTCGGTTACAGTGGAATTCTGTGATGTTTAGCGATGAATCGTTCTGTTTGCGTCGAGCGGATGGCAGAGAGCGGGTATATCGCATACGCGGTGAACGTTACGCCGACACATGTGTACGTCAGGTCGATCTGTTCGGGGGCGGAAGCGTTATGGCGTGGGGCGGTATCACCTTCGGTAGTCGCACTGAACTGTTAGTGGTGGACGGGAACCTAAACGCCCAGCGGTACTGTGATGAGATCCTTGCGCCAGTTGTTGTGCCGTTCTTTAACGCCAACAGAAACGTCACACTGTTCCAACAGGACAACGCCAGGTGTCATACTGCTCGGATTTCCACCACATTATTGGAGCAGAACAATATTGAAACCCTGCCGTGGCCTGCTTTGTCACCAGACTTGTCACCCATAGAACATTTGTGGGATACGTTAGACCGCCGCGTCAGACGACGTCAGCCGGTAACGTTAAACCAACTGAGGGATGTTTTGCGTCAGGAGTGGACACATATTGACCAGCAAGAGATTCAGACACTCTTCCGTTCGATGCGACGGCGGTGCATTGCAGTGAGAGACGCAAATGGTGCCCATACTCGGTATTGACATCTGTGTGAAAACTCCATTAGAACACTGTCCGACGAATTACGTCATCACGCAGCAGACAGTTTCGGAGGCTCATTATGCTTTATGTACTCCTCTTTCAAACATGTTGGACTATCATCTTATGAATTTTCAAAGAATTTTCTTAATAAATGTTGAAATTATAGACACATAAACACCAGGTATCGTTTCTTTTTTGACTCAGTATACAATGAAATATGATTAAACTAAGCCAGCTGAATGGCTTCCTCACTATGTTCTAATGTAAAGGCTGCATTCAATAGTAGGGTGAGAAATCTATGTATTCTGCATAGACAGATCAGTAGTCCAGTGGTTAACACCTTGGATACGGTTGATCGCATGTTCGATCCCCCATCTCACCCTAATTATTAACAGTCTTTCAGATAGGACTTTATACTGAGGTCTCGTGTCGGTGCTTTACACCATGTACGTAAAAGAACTCAGCCGAGATTCGGACTGTGGAATGGGTCTGTATCATTGCACTATCCTCCACAATCAAAACTGACAAAAATCTCTACAGGAGGCATCTCTCATATGGGCAATCGGTAGCGACGATAAATAAACATAAAACACACAGTTATTCTGTGTCTCCCCATGTGTACAATGTACTAATATGGATCTACACCTGTTTTAACTGCAGCGGAAAAAATAAACTAATTCAGTACCATCATCAAATACCACTGGCTTGCCACCGACTACAATGCTGTTGGAAGCCGTGTCAGACACGTGCATTTCTCTGTCTTCTTCTAGCGTCAAATTCAGTACTCCTATCATCTGACCATCCAGCTAGAAATACACAAGAATATTAACTCTTTGCATGCTGAGTAAAATTAAGGTTATAAGTAGTTCGAATAATTGTAGCAGACGACAATTCATTAATGTGTTTCTTTCTTATTAGTAACAGAATACTTTGTATGTGTCATGTACTTTCATTAGAATTGGTAACGATACAATTCTAATGAAATTTCATGACATATTTAACTGTTAGTTTATACAAATTTATTTCAGCTCGATTGCGAAACAAGTTCTTACAACTTATATTAATCACTCTTAACACCTCATTCCTGATGGAATCCATCGCCACGAGGGAGAGAGAAGAGGAAACGTGGAATTTAAATGCCTTGCCTAAGGGCTCGAACCTTTCGCACCTGAAGCAAATGCTGAGCAGGACAGACTGAACCATATTGAGCGGGCAGGACTGACTAAATTGTATTGACTAGGCACGGCACACTGCACCGAATTGACTGGGCAGGACATATTGGACAATATTAAAATTGGTTATTATTAGCATTCTGATGAAGAAATCTAACCTGGAAGGCTGGAAGCTGCTGTCCCATGATCTTCGTGTCTGATGAGAGCCAGATCTGCGAGCCATTATCTATGCGGAAGTTGATAGGTGGGATGGATCTTAGCACAGAGAATTCAGAGTACTCCATGAATGCCTGCTGTCCATCTTGCATGTGTAAATAGCCAGTCTTATCTCCCATCACAAGGTCCATATTGATAGACTTAATACTGTCGGTGCCTGGGCCTATCTCCAACATTGCCTACAATAAAGGATGAATATATGAGTTAGGACAAACACTGCTCACAAATGACGAGTATGGTTTGTACAAATTTATTTTAGCTCGATTGCAAAACAAGTTCTTACAACTTACATCACTCTCAAGACCTCCTTCCTGACGGAATCCATTGCGACGCTTACGCATTAATATGTAGGCCATGCCGAGCGGCGATTGGAATGTTAACCCCTTTTAATTATACAGTCATTGTGCTAACTCTGTACATAATTATACAGTCATTGTGCTAACTCTGTACATAATTATAGTCACTGTGCTAGCTCTGTACATAATTAGTGCCACTGTGCTAGCTCTATATATAATTATAGTCAGTGTGCTAGCTCTGTACGTAATTATACAGTCATTGTGCTAGCTCTGTACATAATTATAGTCACTGTGCTAGTTCTGTACATAATTATAGTCATTGTGCTAGCTCTGTACATAATTATACAGTCACTGTGCTAACTCTGTACATAATTATACAGTCACTGTGCTAGCTCTGTACATAATTATACAGTCATTGTGCTAGCTCTGTACATAAGTATACAGTCATTGTGCTAGCTCTGTACATAATTATACAGTCACTGTGCTATCTCTGTACATAATTATATAGTCACTGTGCTAGCTCTGTACATAATTATACAGTCTCTGTGCTAGCTCTGTACATAATTATAGTGCCACTGTGCTAGCTCTGTATATAATTATACAGTCATTGTGCTAGTTCTGTATACAATTATAGTCACTGTGCTAGCTCTGTACATACTTATACAGTCACTGTGCTAGTTCTGCACATACTTATACAGTCATTGTGCTAGCTCTGTACATAATTATACAGTCACTGTGCTAGCTCTGTACATAATTATACAGTCACTGTGCTAGCTCTATACATAATTATACAGTCATTGTGCTAGCTCTGTACATAAGTATACAGTCATTGTGCTAGCTTTGTACATAATTATACAGTCACTGTGCTATCTCTGTACATAATTATACAGTCACTGTGCTAGCTTGGTACATAATTATACAGTCTCTGTGCTAGCTCTGTACATAATTATAGTGCCACTGTGCTAGCTCTGTATATAATTATACAGTCAGTGTGCTAGCTATGTACATAATTATACAGTCATTGTGCTAGCTATGTACATAATTATACAGTCACTGTGCTAGCTCTGTACATCTAGCACAGCTCTGTAAATAATTATACAGTCAGTGTGCTAGCTATGTACATAATTATACAGTCATTGTGCTAGCTCTGTACATAATTATACAGTCACTGTGCTAGCTCTGTACATAGTTATACAGTCACTGTGCTAGCTCTATATACAATTATACAGTCACTGTGCTAGCTCTGTACATAATTATACAGTCACTGTGCTAGTTCTGTACATAATCATACAGTCATTGTGCTAGCTATGTACATAATTATACAGTCACTGTGCTAGCTCTGTACATAAGTATACAGTCATTGTGCTAGCTCTGTACATAATTATACAGTCACTGTGCTATTTCTGTACATAATTATAGAGTCACTGTGCTAGCTCTGTACATAATTATACAGTCTATGTGCTAGCTCTGTACATAATTATAGTCATTGTGCTAGCTCTTTACATAATTATACAGGCACTGTGCTAGCTCTGTACATAATTATACAGTCACTGTGCTAGCTCTGTACATACTTATAGTGCCACTGTGCTAGCTCTGTAAATAATTAAACAGTCAGTGTGCTAGCTATGTACATAATTATACAGTCATTGTGCTAGCTCTGTACATAATTATACAGTCATTGTGCTAGCTCTGTACATAGTTATACAGTCACTGTGCTAGCTCTGTACAACATTATAGTGCCACTATGCTAGCTCTGTATATAATTATACATTCAGTGTGCTAGCTCTGTACATAATTATACAGTCACTGTGCTATCTCTGTACATAATTATACAGTCACTGTGCTAGCTCTGTACATAATTATACAGTCATTGTGCTAGCTCTATACATAATTATACAGTCAATGTGCTATCTCTGTACATAATTATACAGTCATTGTGCTAGCTCTGTACATAATTATACAGTCATTGTGCTATCTCTGTACATAATTATAGTCATTGTGCTAGCTCTGTACATAATTATACAGTCACTGTGCTAGTTCTGTACATAATTATACAGTCACTGTGCTAGTTCTGTACATAATTATACAGTCACTGTGCTAGCTCTGTACATAATTATACAGTCACTGCGCTAGTTCTGTACATAATTATACAGTCACTGTGCTAGCTCTGTACATAATTAAACAGTCACTGTGCTAGTTCTGTACATAATTATACAATCACTGTGCTAACTCTGTACATAATTATACAGTCATTGTGCTAGCTCTATACATAACTATACAGTCACTGTGCTAGCCCTGCATATAATTAGTCATTGTGCTAACTCTGTACATAATTATACTGTCATTGTGCTAGTTCTGTACACAATTATATAGTCATTGTGCTAACTCTGTACATAATTATACAGTCACTGTGCTAGTTATGTACACAATTATTAGTCATTGTGCTAGCTTTGTAGATAGTTATTAGTCATTGTGCTAGCTCTGTACTTACATTTTGGTTGACCATGAGATGTTCAAAATCTAGGTTTGCTAAATTTGTTGTATAAAGTCCATCTTCAGCATCACTCACATGTCGCGGGTTAATTTCAGTAACTACAACTGGTTTTGGAAGTTCTAGGTTTCGGCCGTCCAGGTATAATCTAAGAAAATAAAGGTATATTACCGTACCATTGCATTGGTGAAATGCGAGCGCGCTTACCACTGCACTAATCGGACAGCCTGCGCTAATTGGACAATCTTATATACAAAATATATATAAAATACAGAAATTCTCTTACACGATTTAAAACATCCTCACATGATCTAGCTATGGAACGTGGTCGTTACATACACCTACCACGGAACGAAAGATTATGTATTTATTGTAATTCTAGAAAATGAGTATCACTTCATATTAATTTGCCCACATTACGCAAACCTAAGATCGAAATTCATTAAAAGATACTACCATACTTGGCCGACTGTACAGAAATTTATTAATCTTTTGTCATGCAAATAAAAAAAAAATCACCATTGGTCCCAAATTTATATATTTTGCAAATAAGCAACGAAACTAACTCATATTTTACACATATATTTGAACTTGTGGTTGTGTTCTTTTGTAAAGTTCCATGTCTTTACCTGTTTTTACTTAATTGCTATAAAGTTTATAGTATAAACATGTATATACCTGTATATATAATTGGTTTAAACATATTTATTTATACATGTAATATACAGAAACATACATACATTTATACCGTGCTATGTGGATTGAACTGAAAGCTAATAGCTTACGGTAATTCTTTCCACTGCGTACTAGATGTTAGTACCAGGTATATATGGCAATTTTAAAAATTTGTGTAATATCGAAAATGAGAAATTAGAAACGCATCGAAACTCTTATAAATATCTGAAAATTGGTAGCTAAGGGCTTAGAAAAAGAAATAAGGTTGACAACGGAATAGAATAAATTATGCAGAAATGAGATCTAGAGTTATTGATGTGCAGTATTGATTGAGAGTAAGAAATATGGGTGGAGCGGATTGTGAAGGTGATTTCATAGTGGACGTCTTGGACTACACAACTCAGTGAAATCGTTTTGACTTTTCTATGAACCCGTGTACGGCAAGGCAGATCTGTTCGTTGGCATCATTATATTTATGTTTGTGATGATAAGCTTTACAAGCTTAAATCCTAATTAATTATTCTGTATTCTAGTATAGAGAAATATATCCCATGTTGACACATTTTCTTAGAAATGGAAAAAGTAGATAAGGATTCATTATCCAACTCGGCATAATTAATAATCAATGTCTTCAATAGTTCTAAATCGATAATATACATGTTTGTTGCTCAATGACACTACATACGTGGCCTGACCGAGTATCGAACACGGGACCGCTCGATTCCAAATCCGACGCTCTACCACAATCGATGATATACATGTTTGTTGCTCAATGACACTACATACGTGGTCTGACCGAGTATCGAACCCGGGACCGCTCGATTCCAAATCCAACGCTCTACCACTGGACTACGTAGCTTTTTGCGAGGATATAGATTTACGGGAAATGTTTCTTACTTGCTCTCATAGTTAAAGGGTGCGATTTTATCCTCTACAAAAACCGTGCCGGGGCCTCCCATGTCGCCATTGGTTGTTCCACCGGAGCCATATGCAAGGAGGGATCCTTTGAAGTCATTGGAGTCCCAGGAGTGAATACTAATTCTACCACCAGCCCCGCCACCCGCTGATTCATAACCTTCACCTCCAATAGCTGATATTGTGCCATGACCTGAGAGCTGACCTATGAATTAGACAATATTGAAATACATTAGTCAACAATCATGGAAATGTTCTAAAGATATTGAAATAAACATACTGACACTGAACTAAAGACACTGACATATAACACATTGACCCTGAACTAAAGACACTGACATATAACACATTGACCCTGAACTAAAGACACTGACATATAACACATTGACCCTGAACTAAAGAAACTGGCCTTGAAATAAACACACACATACCCTGAAATAAACATACTAATTCACGAAATAAACATATTGATCCTTAAATAAACATACTAATTCATGAAATAAACATATTGATCCTTAAATAAACATGCTAATTCATGAAATAAACATATTGATCCTTAAATAAACATACTAATTCATGAAATAAACATATTGATCCTTAAATAAACATACTAATTCATGAAATAAACATATTGATCCTTAAATAAACATACTAATTCATGAAATAAACATATTGATCCTTAAATAAACATGCTAATTCATGAAATAAACATATTGATCCTTAAATAAACATACTAATTCATGAAATAAACATATTGATCCTTAAATAAACATACTAATTCATGAAATAAACATATTGATCCTTAAATAAACATACTAATTCATGAAATAAACATATTGATCCTTAAATAAACATACTAATTCATGAAATAAACATATTGATCCTTAAATAAACATACTAATTCATGACATAAACACATTGATCGTTAAATAAACATACTAATTCATGAAATAAACATATTGATCCTTAAATAAACATACTAATTCATGACATAAACACATTGATCGTTAAATAAACATACTAACCATGAAATAAACACATTGATCCTAAAATAAACATACTAACCATGAAATAAACACATTGATCCTAAAATAAACATACTAACCATGAAATAAACACATTGATCCTAAAATAAACATACTAACCATGAAATAAACACATTGATCCTGAAATAAACATACTAACCATGAAATAAACACATTGATCCTGAAATAAACATACATTGTACTAACCATGAAATAAACACATTGATCCTGAAATAAACATACTAACCATGAAATAAACACATTGATCCTTAAATAAACATACTAACCATGAAATAAACACATTGATCCTGAAATAAACATACTAACCATGAAATAAACACATTGATCCTGAAATAAACATACTAACCATGAAATAAACACATTGATCCTGAAATAAACATGCATTGTACTAACCATGAAATAAACACATTGACATAGCCTGGGAACAGGCGTTGATATATTTTGCCGGTCAGTCAAATAAATATATTTTAACACAGAGACAATTAATTGGGCCATATTGAGTTTCTGATTTTGCCAGAAGTTAAAAAGTGAAAATTCGACAGACTGGAACTCAGGCTAACATTGACACTGAAATAAAGACACTGACAACACAGTGACCTTGAAATAAAGACACTGACAGCACAGTGACCTTGAAATAAAGACACTGACAACACTGTGACCTTGAAATAAAGACACTGACAACACAGTGACCTTGAAATAAAGACAATGACCCTGTTCTAAAGACACTGGTTCTGAAATAATTCTGTTCAAAATGACTATAGTCAAACCTGTCTATAAAGGCACATGAGAGGCGTCCATTTTCGTTACTAAAAACAGCATTTAAAACAAAAAATGCATCAACGGTGGAACGACCTTTCCTAAAACCAGACCGAGTATCATTAATTACCTTATTTGCTTCACTCCATTTGGTTAACCTTTTATTAAACACACCTGTAAATATTTTCGAAAGGCAACTCGCCTAGACTAATCCCTCGATAAATACTTGCAACATTGGAATCATTTTTCTTAAATAACAGTACAACAATACTGTTCATCCACATATCAGGGTAAATCCCACTACAGCCAAACCTGTCTTCAGCAGCCAGAAAAGGGAGTCAGAGAAAGTGGCTGCTTAGCACAGGTGGCTGCTTAATAGAGGTCAAATATATAATAAGGAGAGGACAATCATAAGCTATACAGCTTTCTGTCCAATTCCTTATATCAGTTGTTGTAAATAATCATGTATTGACAGAACATAAATATGTTTAAACTAAATATATAATAAAACAACTGATTGGGAATCTGGAAACTGACTGCTTAATACAGGTTGGCTGCTTAATGGAGGTGACCACTAACACAGGTTTGACTGTACAGTGTTAGTCATAAAACAAGTATTACCCAAGGGTTTCCAGTAAAGAAATTCCACCTTTATGACACTTCTTTTCAACCGTTCTTCAAAACTATACATTACGTTATATTTCGGGTTTTACGCCTGCATCAGCACCATTTTGGGCTATATCGCCGGCGGGCAGTTTACCTAACAACACCTGTCCTGGGCAGGCTCCAGCGGTTAACCAGTACTTGGGTGCACATATAAATGAGACACGGTCTGAGCGGGGCTCGAACCCGTGACCATCAGTGATGATAGGTTACAGTGGTATACAAGTCAGCGACCGTAACCACTCGACCACGGAGGCGGACTTCAAAACTATATAAGCTGATTTATATATTATATAGTCTTGATATCGTTCGGCTCTCCCCGTAGCTCTAATTCTCCGTAGCAAATAATAACAATGGAATCAAGGTAAGCAAATAATTTTTAGCAGATTTTAATGCATTCGGCAACATTGCCTGCCATTTCTGTTACCTCCATTGGGAGGTGAGCAAAACACTTTTAGCAGATTTTCATACATTCAGCAACATTGCCTGCCATTTCTGTTACCTCCATTGGGAGGTGAGCAAAACACTTTTAGCAGATTTTCATACATTCAGCAACATTGCCTGCCATTTCTGTTACCTCCATTGGGAGGTGAGCAAAACACTTTTAGCAGATTTTCATACATTCAGCAACATTGCCTGCCATTTCTGTTACCTCCATTGGGAGGTGAGCAAAACACTTTTAGCAGATTTTCATACATTCAGCAACATTGCCTGCCATTTCTGTTACCTCCATTGGGAGGTGAGCAAAACACTTTTAGCAGATTTTCATACATTCAGCAACATTGCCTGCCATTTCTGTTACCTCCATTGGGAGGTGAGCAAAACACTTTTAGCAGATTTTCATACATTCAGCAACATTGCCTGCCATTTCTGTTACCTCCATTGGGAGGTGAGCAAAACACTTTTAGCAGATTTTCATACATTCAGCAACATTGCTTGGCATTTCTGTTACCTCCATTGGGAGGTGAGCAAAACACTTTTAGCAGATTTTCATACATTCAGCAACATTGCTTGGCATTTCTGTTACCTCCATTGGGAGGTGAGCAAAACACTTTTAGCAGATTTTCATACATTCAGCAACATTGCTTGGCATTTCTGTTACCTCCATTGGGAGGTGAGCAAAACACTTTTAGCAGATTTTCATACATTCAGCAACATTGCTTGGCATTTCTGTTACCTCCATTGGGAGGTGAGCAAAACACTTTTAGCAGATTTTCATACATTCAGCAACATTGCTTGGCATTTCTGTTACCTCCATTGGGAGGTGAGCAAATCACTTTTAGCAGATTTTCATACATTCAGCAACATTGCTTGGCATTTCTGTTACCTCCATTGGGAGACAAATTCCGATTTTATCCCGATAGGTATAATGGTCCTTTTAGTTGAAATCCTTTGTTTTTACTGTTGTTGCCTAACCAGATGTTGCGTTATGATAATTGTGATTTTATCCAAATCATGTTAACTAATGGATAACAAATCTTTACAGATAAGTACCCATTGGATATCTGTCGAGATATAGTAATTTAATAATTATAAGATGAGAAAGTGGATGAAAATTGATAACATGTGGTGCAAAGGAAACAACGATAAAAACAGGAAGCCACTGAAGATGACCTATATATATTTAGAGAGTATTCAGGGGCAGTAACTGACCGATGTCTCTCATTAATAAAATACCGATCAAGCATGCTACACTCCGATACAGTGCAATTGTCTATTTCTGAACAGGAAAATGCAAGCTACAGAATGGAAACGTTTAAGAAATAATATTCGTTTTGTTGTTGTTTATTGGTTAATAATATGGCTGTCCGATTAGCGCAGTGATTAGCAAGCTCGCTTCTCACCAATGTGACCCATGTTCGATCCTCGGACAGGGAAGTATGTGAGATGGTACGATGGTCGCCAGATCGGAAAGGTGGGTTTTCTCCGGGTACTCTGGTTTCCTCCCAAATGAATGACCACATATACGCTTTCATACGAGCCAACGAGAGTGATTAATATAAGTTGTTAAAACTTGCTCCGCAATCGTTGTAAAATAAATAAAGTATAAAAAAATAAATTTAAAAAATACATGTTTTGGAGTTCTGGCTCATGTTGATAAACTATATACCATTACTTACATATTGATATAACTACATTATTGTATGTTGACTGATGAACAGTGCTCTGATTTAATATTTCGCTTCACCAGGCCATCACTCACGGTCAGCACAAAATTATATACACATAATCATTTGCTTCACGGTGGGGTAGTGTTACAGTGAGCAATGTTTGATAACTAATATAAGTAACCATCGTCACTCATGGTATATGGACTGGTAATCCAGGGATCGCAAGTTCGATCACCCCCGTCTGACCCTAATAAAATTAACAGTCTTTCAGATGGGACTTTAAACCAAGGTCTTGTGTCGGTGCTGTACACTGTGCATGTAAAAGAACCAGAGGAGACTCTGGAATGGATCTGTCTGTATCATTGCACTATCCTCCAAAAATCTAAAATGACTAATCTCTTCAGGAGGCGTCGCTAGTATAGGCAACCAGTAGCGATGATATATAAACGTAAAACACAATTTTGGGGCTTATTAATAAGTGAGGTTACTTTGGAGGTTGAAATGTGAAGCAAAACAATTTTTAAAAAACAAGATAATTGACACCAGACATGTCTTGTGTTTTGCTTGAATCAAATTGCACTGTTTAATGATAAAACTAGGAATAACTGACCAGTCTCGATGAACACGGCGCCACCGCTGCCACCTCCGCTTGACACATCAATCACTCCATCTCCACCATCAGCCATAATAAAACCATCTAGAAGGAGCTCGGCAGGCACGAGAATCTTCAACTTTCCCCCACCGAGGCCACCGTTGGGTCCTCCACCCTTGCTTCCCGATTCCACAGGTTTATAAACAGAGCCGAAAGCGGTGCCACCAGTTGTAGGGTTACCGAATACTGCAAAATAAAACATGTGTTGTAGCAATTGTAACTTGTAACAATTGTAACTTGTAGCAAGTGTAACCTATAGCAAATTGTAACAATTGTAACTTGTAGCAATTGTAACCTATAGCAAATTGTAACAATTGTAACCTATAACAATTGTAACTTGTAGCAATTGTAATCTATAGCAAATTGTAACAATTGTAACCTATAACAATTGTAACTTGTAGCAATTGTAACCTATAGCAAATTGTAACTTGTAGCAATTGTAACCTATAACAATTGTAACTTGTAGCAATTGTAACCTATAGCAAATTGTAACTTGTAGCAATTGTAACCTATAACAATTGTAACTTGTAGCAATTGTAACCTATAGCAAATTGTAACTTGTAGCAATTGTAACCTATAACAATTGTAACTTGTAGCAATTGTAACCTATAGCAAATTGTAACTTGTAGCAATTGTTTTTGTTTGTGTTGTTTTGTTGTTTGTGTTAACCAGTCGGGAAATGCCCTATCGCTCCGCCCCTAAGATCACGTGATCCAGTAATGTGAAACCTCCAACAAACAAATATAATATGGCTATATGATATATAGAACTATATGGATTGAACCAGGACTATAGATAGATAAAACAGTAACCTCCGACAAACAAATACAATATGGCTATATGATATATAGAACTATATGGATTGAACCAGGACTATAGCTAGATAAAACAGTAACGCGAAACCTCCGACAAACAAATACAATATGGCTATATGATATATAGAACTATATGGATTGAACCAGGACTATAGATAGATAAAACAGTAACCTCCGACAAACAAATACAATATGGCTATATGATATATAGAACTATATGGATTGAACCAGGACTATAGATAGATAAAACAGTAACCTCCGACAAACAAATACAATATGGCTATATGATATATAGAACTATATGGATTGAACCAGGACTATAGCTAGATAAAACAGTAACCTCCGACAAACAAATACAATATGGCTATATGATATATAGAACTATATGGATTGAACCAGGACTATAGATAGATAAAACAGTAACCTCCGACAAACAAATACAATATGGCTATATGATATATAGAACTATATGGATTGAACCAGGACTATAGATAGATAAAACAGTAACCTCCGACAAACAAATACAATATGGCTATATGATATATAGAACTATATGGATTGAACCAGGACTATAGCTAGATAAAACAGTAACCTCCGACAAACAAATACAATATGGCTATATGATATATAGAACTATATGGATTGAACCAGGACTATAGATAGATAAAACAGTAACCTCCGACAAACAAATACAATATGGCTATATGATATATAGAACTATATGGATTGAACCAGGACTATAGCTAGATAAAACAGTAACGCTCCGACAAACAAATACAATATGGCTATATGATATATAGAACTATATGGATTGAACCAGGACTATAGCTAGATAAAACAGTAACCTCCGACAAACAAATACAATATGGCTATATGATATATAGAACTATATGGATTGAACCAGGATTATAGATAGATAAAACAGTAACCTCCGACAAACAAATACAATATGGCTATATGATATATAGAACTATATGGATTGAACCAGGACTATAGCTAGATAAAACAGTAACACGTAACCTCCAACAAACACATACAATATGGCTAAATGATATATAGAACTATATGGATTGAACCAGGACTATAGCTAGATAAAACAGTAACCTCCGACAAACAAATACAATATGGCTATATGATATATAGAACTATATGGATTGAACCAGGATTATAGATAGATAAAACAGTAACCTCCGACAAACAAATACAATATGGCTATATGATATATAGAACTATATGGATTGAACCAGGACTATAGCTAGATAAAACAGTAACACGTAACCTCCAACAAACACATACAATATGGCTAAATGATATATAGAACTATATGGATTGAACCAGGACTATAGCTAGATAAAACAGGCTCTGATTGAACATATTAAATTTAGAATTTGCCGGAAATATTTGTCTGAAGGGAGTGGTGTCGAAAAATACACTGTAACTATTTATGTTATACTAGTACTACACTAAAATAATAAGATGGGTGTCAGTGGCATATATAGCAGTAAATATTGCTGATGGATGGTCATGATTATAGTAAGTAGATATTGTGTGGCACAAAGAGTGGGGACAAGGAAATACCTGTCATTTATTTATATAAAACATCAATGCATCTATCAATTTCCTGTTGTATATATATATATACTCTATTTCCCTCGACATACACGGATTACAAGTAAATAAACATAAATTTACATATGAACGAACTTATATAACTACTAAGACATTTACTGAGAATGATCCTTATAACAGTGTAATGATGCAATATTTCTGCTTATAATTTTCTAATAATTAAAACAAATGTAAAACATAAACTATGTATTGACATAACTATCAGGCTTGATATTTATAAGATGGTTGACAGCTGTCTAAACATCCAATCAGTCTGAGTGTCCCCAATCAGTATAATGGTATATTGTTAAATGCACAAGGTGATTAAGCACTTCAAATATGGTGCATCACATAGCCTGGAGCATTCAGATTAGTAAAAAATGGTCACCAATTAAAATTCCATTGCCATACAGACGGATCTGTAGTACAGTGGTAACACGCTGGACTGGTAATCCATGGATCGCAGGTTCCATCCCCCCGTCTGACCCTAATAAAATTAACAGTCTTTCAGATGGGATGTTAAACCGAGGTCTCATGTCGGTGCTTTACACCGTGCACGTAAAAGAACCAGAGGAGACTCTGGAATGGGTCTCTGTCTGTATCATTGCACTATCCTACAAAAATCTAAAATGACTAATCTCTTCAGGAGGCGTCGCTCATATGGGCAACTGGTAGCGACGGTAAATAAACTTTAAACATACACACACATACACACAACTTCCATTGCCAATAACAGTGAAAAAAATATTTCTATGTTTGCTTAACAAGCATGCATATCGTTTATCATTGTGCCGATTTATCTTTAAATGTAATTAGCTACAATTTTTATCTGTAGTCTATAAATAATATTTGTTAAATGTTTATATACAATTCATTTCCATATCTATATCTAATAAAAGGTTAACCATTATTTTCTAATTTTAAAACGGCAGTTTTCCCGTTATTACAATGTAGTTTTCATGGTAGCTTGTTGGAGGATATTAATTCGAGACACTTGTGAAATAACGATATCTGATTGGATTATTAGTTTGATTGACAGGCAGTATTTGAATAGAAGGAGTGCTTTATAATGTGTATCTTACTGGACAATATTTTGTCTGAAAATAGTAACAAAAATTATATTTTTTTAGGGAGAAGTGGTGCCCCCAGGGACGAAGCCAGGGTCCCAAGGGCGACTACTTCACCCATGTTGCCCTCCAGAATAAGCACAGGGTAGGTCAAACTGTTCTCTAGTTATTGAGCAGACAAGAGAAGGTTTAATAATAGGGAGTTCCTACCTCCACCACCCATTGCAGCATGGCCACCGCCGGCCCCAGTAAGTAGAGAGTCACCAGTTTGGTTATCACGCCCAGTACCAATACAGATAAATTGAGCCAGTGGTTCCAAGTAGAAGTCGGTGGCCAGTATCTCCATGGAGTCCGATTTGAATCGAGAGTCATATTTGATGTCCTATAATGTATTGAAAACAATTATAATTCTATGTGTGAATAAGAAACGTCCGAATAAACATTCATACCTGTCAGGTCTCACAGGTTTGCCGTGAGTGTCCCTGTTTTGCCGTGAGTGTCAGTTTTGCCGTGAGTGTCACTGTTTTGCCGTGAGTGTCAGTTTTGCCATGAGTGTCACTGTTTTGCCGTGAGTGTCTGTTTTGCCGTGAGTGTCACTGTTTTGCCATGAGTGTCAGTTTTGCCATGAGTGTCACTGTTTTGCCATGAGTGTCAGTTTTGCCATGAGTGTCACTGTTTTGCCATGAGTGTCAGTTTTGCCGTGAGTGTCACTGTTTTGCCATGAGTGTCACTGTTTTGCCGCGAGTGTCAGTTTTGCCATGAGTGTCACTGTTTTGCCGTGAGTGTCACTGTTTTGCCGCGAGTGTCGCTGTTTTGCCGCGAGTGTCACTGTTTGCCGCGAGTGTCACTGTTTTGCCGTGAGTGTCACTGTTTTGCCGTGAGTGTCACTGTTTTGCCTACTTGAGTCTCCCTCATTTCTTAATGAAATCGCGGTGATTTTCTAATTTCTCTTGCATGATAAAAATAAACAATAATAATTAATTTGATATATAAATAAATCATATTCTGTTCTGTTCGTAGCCTCATCCGGCCGAAATATCTCCTAACGAAATGTCTTTTCACCGTATTATTATATTTCATTTAATTATTTGTGTCGGACCAAAAAGTATAAAAATTGACGACAATGTAATATATCAAAGCGCTAAGCCAGGATCAATGCAAACAAAATGGAATAGTCTGCTCAAGAAAAACTTGACGGTCACGTCAGCGCTCAAACTCACGACCCTATGATCCTGTGATTAGTTGGAACAATTCCACACCATACATCAAGTTTGAACATTGAAAAGGTTTGATAACCTCGGACCGTAAATTCATTAAAATCGAACAAATCAATACATACATGTATCGAATGAAAATTCTGGTAAATTAATTGTCACAGTTAAGAAAATTGACACACAACCATGTTTATGTTTAGTGGCATCCGTGGTCCAATGGTAGAGCGTCGGATTTGGAATCGAACGGTCCGGGTTCGATACTCAGTCAGGCCACGTATGTAGTGTCATTGAGCAAGGCACCTCACACACATTTCTTAGTACTGGTTAACCGCTATGGTCAGCTAAGCATGCCCAGGAAAACATGTCTACGTCCCCGCAAGGGGTTTAACATTAATGGTACATACATACATACATCTCCTATCAAGACCTTAGTACTGTATTTTAACCTCTACGGATCGAGAGGGCACCTGTCAGGCAACAAATACCATCGTTTACCATTCCCATATTATGTGTATTAACACACAGCTTTCACTTTTATTATACACATGTATATCGTGGCCGAGTGGTTACGGTCATTGACTTCAAATCACTTGCCGCTCGCTCACTGCTGTATGTTCGAATCCCACTGGGGGTGTCAAATTCTGTCTAGGTATGAAGCTATCCAAACTATATTGATGAAGATAGGTGGTTCTACCTGGTTGCCTGCCTGTACCCGAAATACTGCTTGGGTGTTCCTCCAACAATAATGGTGGGAGAGGCAACACATAACCCAAGCTGTCCGTACAACATCATCCCCCAAAACCAAAAACATACAAAACACACGAGTCAACCCGCCCGTCACTGGCATCTAAATTGGTACTTTATATGTTATGTTATATTTCGGGTTTTATGCCTGCATCAGTACCATTTTTGGGCTATATAGCCGGCGGGCAGTTTACCTAACAACACCTTTCCTGGGCAGGCTCCAGCGGTTAACCAGTACTTGGGTGCACCAACCTCCGTAAGAAACTGCCAACTTTTTCATATAAATGAAACACGGTCTGAGCGGGGCTCGAACCCGTGACCATCAGTGATGATAGGTTACAGTGGTATGCAAGTCAGCGACCGTAACTACTCGACCACGGAGGCGGACCTAAATTGGTACTTTAAGTTAACAAGTAAAGGGTTAAATGCTTTCATTCCTGCCGAGTGAACAAACATTAGCATCCTCTAAACCCACCAGTATTCCTACTACAAGAACTAGAGGCATCGGTGGTGGCAACTCCAGGACAGCAAACGCTCCTAACTCCAAGGACGAGAACTCAAATTTTCCAGGTGTTCCTTTCACAAGATTTCCTTCTTCCTCGTAGCTTGTCATTGCTTCACTCTTGATGTTGATCACCCTGCCCGGAACTATGCGGATGTGACGCACGCCAACCATTTCTCCATTCCACTTGAGAGCGATTTCTCCGTATCCGAGGATGTAGACGAGCGGGGAGAGGTAGACGATCGATGCGTCATCAATCCATAAGTTTATCGGCAGTTTTGTTAATGACTGGTATTCTTCTAGGTAACCCGTCTGGTTGGCCTGTTCATTGAAACAGTATACATGTTTATTATATGCCAAAGAAATATAGAAGGATATCGATGAAATACAAATGTTTTATGTAATCGGTTTTGGAAACCAGTTGGAAGAAGTAAAATGCAGGATGGATACAATGCAGGATGGGATGGATACAATGCAGGATGGATACAATGCAGGATGGATACAATGCAGGATGGATACAATGCAGGATACAATGCAGGATGGATACAATGCAGAATACAATGCAGGATACAATGCAGGATGGATACAATGCAGGATGGATACAATGCAGGATGGATACAATGCCGGATACAATGCAGGATACAATGCAGGATGGATACAATGCAGGATACAATGCAGGATGGATACAATGCAGGATGGATACAATGCAGGATACAATGCAGGATACAATGCAGGATACAATGCCGGATACAATGCAGGATGGATACAATGCAGGATACAATGCAGGATGGATACAATGCAGGATACAATGCAGGATGGATACAATGCAGAATACAATGCAGGATACAATGCAGGATGGATACAATGCAGGATGGATACAATGCAGGATACAATGCAGGATGGATACAATGCCATACAATGCAGGATGGATAGATCATACAATGCAGGATGGATACAATGCAGGATGGATGCAGGATGGATACAATGCAGGATGGATACAATGCAGGATGGATACAATGCAGGATACAATGCAGGATACAATGCCGGATACAATGCAGGATACAATGCAGGATGGATACAATGCAGGATACAATGCAGGATGGATACAATGCAGAATACAATGCAGGATACAATGCAGGATGGATACAATGCAGGATGGATACAATGCAGGATACAATGCAGTGGATACAATGCCATACAATGCAGGATGGATAGATCATACAATGCAGGATGGATACAATGCAGGATGGATGCAGGATGGATACAATGCAGGATGGATACAATGCAGGATGGATACAATGCAGGATGGATACAATGCAGGATGGATACAATGCAGGATGGATACAATGCAGGATGGATACAATGCAGTATGGGTGCAGGATGGATACAATGCAGGATGGATACAATGCAGGATGGATACAATGCAAAATGGATACAATGCCAATGCAGGATGGATACAATGCAGGATGGATACAATGCCAATGCAGGATGGATACAATGCAGGATGGATACAATGTCAATGCAGGATGGATACAATGCAGGATGGATACAATGCAATATGATTTCCGTTTAGAAATACACGCAGCACAATATGATGTGATCAGTTAGACAAAACTGATGCATCACGATAGATACCCATGACTGGACATATCCGTATATAAATCCATCCCGATGCATGACCATAGATCTACCTGTATATAAATCCACCATAGATCTACCTGTATATAAATCCACCATAGATCTACCTGTATATAAATCCACCACAGTTCTACCTGTATATAAATCCACATAGATCTACCTGTATATAAATCCACCACAGTTCTACCTGTATATAAATCCACCATAGATCTACCTGTATATAAATCCACCATATATCTACCTGTATATAAATCCACATAGATCTACCTGTATATAAATCCACCACCTATCTACCTGTATATAAATCCACCATAGATCTACCTGTATATATATCCACCACCTATCTACCTGTATATAAATCCACCATAGATCTACCTGTATATAAATCCACATAGATCTACCTGTATATAAATCCACATAGATCTACCTGTATATAAATCCACCATAGATCTACCTGTATATAAATCCACCACCTATCTACCTGTATATAAATCCACCATAGATCTACCTGTATATAAATCCACATAGATCTACCTGTATATAAATCCACATAGATCTACCTGTATATAAATCCACTACAGTTCTACCTGTATATAAATCCACCATAGATCTACCTGCATATAAATCCACCATAGATCTACCTGTATATAAATCCACCACAGTTCTACCTGTATATAAATCCACCATAGATCTACCTGTATATAAATCCACCTTAGTTCTACCTGTATATAAATCCACCATAGATCTACCTGTATATAAATCCACCATAGTTCTACCTGTATATAAATCCACCATAGATATACCTGTATATAAATCCACCACAGTTATACCTGTATATAAATCCACCATAGATCTACTTGTATATAAATCCACCACAGTTCTACCTGTATATAAATCCACCATAGATCTACCTGTATATAAATCCACCATAGATCTACTTGTATATAAATCCACCACAGTTCTACCTGTATATAAATCCACCATAGATCTACCTGTATATAAATCCACCATAGTTCTACCTGTATATAAATCCACCATAGATATACCTGTATATAAATCCACCACAGTTATACCTGTATATAAATCCACCATAGATCTACTTGTATATAAATCCACCACAGTTCTACCTGTATATAAATCCACCATAGATCTACCTGTATATAAATCCACCATAGATCTACTTGTATATAAATCCACCACAGTTCTACCTGTATATAAATCCACCATAGATCTACCTGTATATAAATCCACCATAGATCTACTTGTATATAAATCCACCACAGTTCTACCTGTATATAAATCCACCATAGATCTACCTGTATATAAATCCATCATAGATCTACCCTGTATATAAATCCACCACAGTTCTACCTGTATATAAATCCACCACAGTTCTACCTGTATATAAATCCACCACAGTTCTACCTGTATATAAATCCACCATAGATCTACTTGTACATAAATCCACACAGTTCTACCTGTATATAAATCCACCATAGATCTACTTGTATATAAATCCACACAGTTCTACCTGTATATAAATCCACCACAGTTCTACCTGTATATAAATCCACCATAGATCTACTTGTATATAAATCCACATAGATCTACCCTGTATATATCCACCACAGTTCTACCTGTATATAAATCCACCATAGATCTACTTGTATATAAATCCACATAGATCTACCCTGTATATAAATCCACCACAGTTCTACCTGTATATAAATCCTTCTGTTGTATCACCATATATCTTGTTATCCGTTAAGGTACATAACCATATACATCTTGTTACCAATAATTGTACATACCCGTATATAATTCCCACTCGATGCATAACCATAAACATTGTTACCCGTGATTGGACATACCCATATATAAATCCTTCCCGATGTATCTCCATAGATGGTTTACCCGTGATTGGACATACCTGCAGATATATCCTGCCAGATGCATCACCATATATTTTGTTACATATCAATGTCCTGAAAATTCCATCTCCTGTCTTAAGTTGTAAGGACGCATTGCGTGTGATGTATATTTCGTCAAAATAGTATGTTTTCATTGTAGAGCTGTCATTATTTTTCTCATCCAGGACATATTGATGATCCCAGGATCTTTCCAGGTTATCTATGTGAAACTGTTCATACTCTAGATTAGACCTACAATAATACACAATCATATACAATAATGCACAATCATATACAATAATACACAATCATATACAATAATACACAATAATATACAATCATATACAATAATACACAATCATACACAATAATACACAATCATATACAATAATACACAATAATATACAATCATATACAATAATACACAATCATATACAATAATACACAATCATATACAATAATACACAATCATATACAATAATACACAATAATACACAATCATATACAATCATATATAATAATACACAATAATACACAATCATATACAATAATACACAATCATATACAATAATACACAATCATATACAATAATACACACTCATATACAATAATACACAATCATATACAATCATATATAATAATACACAATCATATACAATAATACACAATCATATACAATAATACACAAGTATATACAATAATACACAATCATATACAATAATACACAATTATATACAATAATACACAATCATATACAATAATACACAATTATATACAATAATACACAATCATATACAATAATACACAATCATATACAATCATATATAATAATACACAATAATACACAATAATACACAATTATATACAATAATACACAATCATATACAATAATACACACTTATATACAATAATACACAATCATATACAATAATACACAATTATATACAATAATACACAATTATATACAATAATACACAATCATATACAATCATATATAATAATACACAATAATAAACAATTATATACAATAATACACAATCATATACAATAATACACAATCATATACAATCATATATAATAATACACAATAATACACAATCATATACAATAATACACAATTATATACAATAATACACAATCATATACAATAATACACAATAATACACAATCATATACAATAATACACAATAATATACAATCATATACAATAATACACAATCATATACAATAATACACAATACTACACAATAATACACAATCATATACAATAATACACAATCATATACAATCATATATAATAATACACAATAATACACAATTATATACAATAATACACAATAATATACAATCATATACAATAATACACAATAATACACAATCATATACAATAATACACAAGTATATACAATAATACACAATCATATACAATAATACACAATTATATACAATAATACACAATCATATACAATAATACACAATTATATACAATAATACACAATCATATACAATAATACACAATCATATACAATAATACACAATTATATACAATAATACACAATCATATACAATCATATATAATAATACACAATAATAAACAATTATATACAATAATACACAATCATATACAATAATACACAATCATATACAATAATACACAATAATATACAATCATATACAATAATACACAAGTATATACAATAATACACAATCATATACAATAATACACAATCATATACAATAATACACAAGTATATACAATAATACACAATCATATATAATAATACACAATTATATACAATAATACACAATCATATACAATAATACACAATTATATACAATAATACACAATCATATACAATAATACACAATCATATACAATAATACACAAGTATATACAATAATACACAATCATATACAATAATACACAATCATATACAATAATACACAATCATATACAATAATACACAAGTATATACAATAATACACAATCATATATAATAATACACAATTATATACAATAATACACAATCATATACAATAATACACAATTATATACAATAATACACAATCATATACAATAATACACAATCATATACAATAATACACAAGTATATACAATAATACACAATCATATACAATAATACACAATTATATACAATAATACACAATCATATACAATAATACACAATTATATACAATAATACACAATCATATACAATAATACACAATCATATACAATAATACACAATAATACACAATAATACACAATAATATACAATAATACACAATCATATACAATAATACACAATCATATACAATCATATACAATAATATACAATCATATACAATAATACACAATTATATACAATAATACACAATCAAATACAATAATACACAATCATATACAATAATACACAATAATACACAATTATATACAATAATACACAATCATATACAATAATACACAATCATATACAATAATACACAATTATATACAATAATACACAATCATATACAATAATACACAATCATATACAATAATACACAATAATATACAATCATATACAATAATACACAATCATATACAATAATACACAATAATATACAATCATATACAATAATATACAATAATACACAATCATATACAATAATACACAATAATATATAATAATACACAATCATATACAATAATATATAATAATACACAATCTATACAATATATACAATAATACACAATCATATACATATATACAATAATATACAATCATATACAATCATATAAAATAATATACAATAAACACAATAATATATAATAATACACAATCATATACAATAATATACAATCATATATAATAATACACAATCATATACAATAATACACAATCATATACAATAATACACAATCATATATAATAATACACAATCATATACAATAATACACAATAATACACAATTATACACAATAATATATAATAATACACAATCATATACAATATTACACAATAATATACAATAATACACAATAATACACAATTATATACAATAATATACAATCATATACAATACTATATAATAATACACAATCATATACAATAATACACAATCATATACAATAATACACAATCATATACAATAATACACAATAATATACAATCATACACAATCATATACAATAATACACAATAATACACAATTATATACAATAATACACAATCATATACAATAATACACAATTATATACAATAATACACAATCATATACAATAATACACAATCATATACAATAATACACAATAATACACAATAATACACAATAATATACAATAATACACAATCATATACAATAATACACAATCATATACAATCATATACAATAATATACAATCATATACAATAATACACAATTATATACAATAATACACAATCAAATACAATAATACACAATCATATACAATAATACACAATAATACACAATTATATACAATAATACACAATCATATACAATAATACACAATCATATACAATAATACACAATTATATACAATAATACACAATCATATACAATAATACACAATCATATACAATAATACACAATAATATACAATATATACAATAATACACAATCATATACAATAATACACAATAATATACAATCATATACAATAATATACAATAATACACAATCATATACAATAATACACAATAATATATAATAATACACAATCATATACAATAATATATAATAATACACAATCATATACAATAATATACAATAATACACAATCATATACAATCATATACAATAATATACAATCATATACAATCATATACAATAATATACAATAATACACAATAATATATAATAATACACAATCATATACAATAATATACAATCATATATAATAATACACAATCATATACAATAATACACAATCATATACAATAATACACAATCATATATAATAATACACAATCATATACAATCATATACAATAATACACAATAATACACAATTATACACAATAATATATAATAATACACAATCATATACAATAATACACAATAATACACAATTATATACAATAATATACAATCATATACAATACTATATAATAATACACAATCATATACAATAATACACAATCATATACAATAATACACAATCATATACAATAATACACAATAATATACAATCATACACAATCATATACAATAATACACAATCATATATAATAATACACAATCATATACAATAATACACAATCATATACAATAATACACAATAATACACAATTATACACAATAATATATAATAATACACAATCATATACAATAATACACAATAATACACAATAATATACAATAATACACAATAATACACAATTATATACAATAATATACAATCATATACAATACTATATAATAATACACAATCATATACAATAATACACAATCATATACAATAATACACAATCATATACAATAATACACAATAATATACAATCATACACAATCATATACAATCATATACAATAATATATAATAATACACAATCATATACAATAATACACAATCATATACAATAATACACAAGTATATACAATAATACACAATTATATACAATAATATATAATAATACACAATCATATACAATAATACACAATAATATACAATAATATATAATAATACACAATCATATACAATAATACACAATTATATACAATAATACACACGTATATACAATAATACACAATAATATATAATAATACACAATCATATACAATAATACACAATCATATACAATAATATATAATAATACACAATCATATACAATAATACACAATAATACACAATTATATACAATAATATATAATAATACACAATCATATACAATAATACACAATTATATACAATAATATATAATAATACACAATCATATACAATAATACACAATTATATACAATAATACACAATAATATATAATAATACACAATCATATACAATAATACACAATAATATACAATAATAC
>CM026398.1:21197113-21250887 GCA_014843695.1 Archivesica marissinica
ACTGGAGGAGGGAACTAGGTATTGGGAACTGGGGGAGGAGACAGGGTGGAAACTAGGTATTGGGAACTTGGGGGGATGAGACAAGGTGGGAACTGGAGGAGGGAACTAGGTATTGGGAACTGGGGGAGGAGACAGGGTGGAAACTGGAGGAGGGAACTAGGTATTGGGAACTGGGGGAGGAGACAGGGTGGGAACTGGAGGAGGGAACTAGGTATTGGGAACTGGGGGAGGAGACAGGGTGGAAACTAGGTATTTGGAACTGGGGGAGGAGACAGAGGGGAAGCTGTAAGTAGTGTTAGCACAATGTGGTTAATGAGACATATTGTCTTCCATCTGTCTGAAGGACATATCAGGCAAATGTCAACCTACAGTTTTCAACAGATTTTGACTAAACTTGCAGTAATGCATCTGTATGGATTGTGGGCTTTCATAACACATCTGGGGTTTTTCAGTGGATTTTAATTTCAGTGGATTTTAACCAAACATGTTACTAATTTCAGTGTGATCACGTTATTTTCAGGTGTAATTAGTAGTAATGGAGAAGATGGTACAAGTCTAGCAGGCGGGGCCAGTGGCGGTAGTATAATATTAAACACCATAATCTTCAATGGAAAAGGAGAAATCACTGTCAATGGTGGGAAAGGTGTGTAATTGGATTAATTTCACCTTTATATGTATGCAATGAATAAACAATTTACATAATATTATGACATGCCTACTAATTACGTAAAAACAAATATTGAAAACAAAAATAAATGTAAGCATGTTATCATTAGATATATAGACTATGTATTCATTCAGTGCTATGTATATTGTTAATATGTGAAAACTATGTGTGTATGTCATAAAATAAAAAATAAATAATAATAAAAAATGACATGTTGGGAAATATTAGAAACTTTTTTGTAAGATTTGCTGTTGCATTATCGGAAGTTCTTCCTTTCAGTGCGTGTGTTTTACATTTATTTATCGTCGCTACGGGTTGCCCATATGAGCAACGTCTCCTGAAGAGATTTGTCATTTTAGATTTTGGAGAATAGTGCAATGATACAGACATAGACCCATTCCAGAGTCTCCTCTGGTTGTTAGCTCACCTGAGTAAAGTTCACCTGAGTAAAGTTACTGCAATGTTTCTGTCCGTCGACTGACATCTGTCGTCCGTGAACATTTTCAAACTTCTCCTCAGTAATCAGTGGGTCTATAGCCACCATCTATTGTCATGATACCTGGGTCAGGTGGGGGATTACATAATTGTTGTTTTAACTGACCCTGTCTGGAGCCTCATTTTACTTCAATACACAACCATTTATGTTAGTGTGAACATCCGTAATCTGAAATAGTCCTGTATAATTATTTTTTAAGTTAGTGTCCGTTTGCTGTCAAGAAAAACTAAAGACAAAACAAATTCATTAGAATTAACTGTCAGAAAATAGCTAAAATGCAAAAGTACACCCAACTGCGGAGGAATATGAAACTCAAGCAGTGACAGAGAAAATGCCATCTTCCACTGTTTAAAAACAAGTGAAAAATAGCAGAGGAAGGATCAGATATGGGGGTGCAAATTGGGAGATTCTAGAGGGTTTGCAGGTCTGCAGACTTCACAATGGCCTTTTCCAGGGTCCATCATTTGATCATATTTTAAATTGCTATAAGTGCGAGTTCTTTCAGCATTGTTAGTGATATAGCTCTAAGAGTGGAAGTCGTGATAGCGTAGTGGATGCGCGTTCACTTCAGGTGCGAAAGGTCCGGAGTTCGAGCCTTGCTGAAGCCATTACGATTGTGCCCTAAGGCAAGGCATTTAAATTCCACGTTGCCTGTTCTCTCTCCCTCATGGCGATGGATTCCATCAGGAATGAGGTCTCGAGACTGATTAATATAAGTTGTAAGAACTTGTTTCACATTTGAGCTAATAATAAATTTGTATATATTAAAACATTGTTGCGAGCTGATCATTCTCTGTTTAAGGATATGAATCGATGGTTAATAGTTTCCATCGGAGTATGAACTACATTGGGCGTGGTTAAAGTGTGTGGAGGCCGATGGCATATACGCTAACTTTAAACACGCCCAATGTAGTTCATATCCTCGATGGAAACTATTAACCAGCGATTCATTACTTATCTTTACATTAATTATTATTTTCAATTACAACAAAGAACACTTTGCATTTAAAATGTTTTTAGTCCAAATTTGTAACTTACCATGTACTGGAACAGGTAAATAGACCATCCCTGGGACAGCATAGACTGTAACACAGGCCTTTTCTCGCAACAAGCGTTGCCTAACACTGCGAATGTGCATGACCGTAACGTCGAGTGCACATGTCAGCTGCATATCATTAGTTGGAAACCCTCGTACGAAAATGAATACAATCAGGGTACATACGTTAAACGAAGGAAATGCAATAGCGATGTAACTATAATATACTTATGCACAAGTATGTTTCAGGTTCTGCTAGTACTGGAGGAGGTGCTGGTGGCAGAGTTAACATAAAATATTGGGAGTCTGAGTTCACTGGGTCACACGTCGCATACGGAGGAAGATCCACATACAGTACAGGCGGGGCAGGAACCGTCTTTGTAAATGCTAATGGAAAAACCAAACTGTACATTGACAATAAAGAGCCAACAACTACTGTGGATGTGAGTTTTGGGTTATAAAATATGGGAAATTTTAAATTAAGCAGAAATGGTTTTTGTCTCATGATGTGTTATAGCATTTGGTTTGTTTATCCATATAGAAATATAAGAACTAATATAGTGCATCATAATATTTACCAGCTGTATTTGCAAGTTGTTTAACCCTTTCAACCCCAAGTAACTGACATGGACTGGTCCATGATATTTTTAGACCACTAAATTAATAACAAAATTACATTTGGATCAGTTCATTTATCAAAATGGTTAATTTTATCTAAAAATAGTAATAATTATTACTGGCAAAAAAGTGCAGATCCTGATGAGACGGCTCGTTACGAGCCGGCTCATCTGGATCTACACTTTTCATAAGCCTATTTAGAGGCCTGTGGGGTTGAAAGGGTTAATGCATATCTTTACTAGTAAACTCAACACTATAATAACATTAATGTGTCTTCTAAAAACGACAAAACTGAGCCTCTGTTTTTAGAAGAAGAGGAAAATAAATTCAATAACAAATGAACACAAATATAGGTTCATATTTATAACATAATCATAATCGTCCAAAAAGCTGTACACTCAGTGAATTGCAAAAATATTTGATGTACTTTTCCTTCATTTACGATCAATTGAGGGCATTATGTGGTACAGAATCTGTATATCCCAGTATACAGGAGTGTATGGAGACTGTATATCCCAGTATACAGGAGTGTATGGAGACTGTATATCCCAGTATACAGGAGTGTATGGAGACTGTATATCCCAGTATACAGGAGTGTATGGAGTCTGTATATCCCAGTATACAGGAGTGTATGGAGACTGTATATCCCAGTATACAGGAGTGTATGGAGACTGTATATCCCAGTATACAGGAGTGTATGGAGACTGTATATCCCAGTATACAGGAGTGTATGGAGACTGTATATCCCAGTATACAGGAGTGTATGGAGACTGTATATCCCAGTATACAGGAGTGTATGGAGTCTGTATATCCCAGTATACAGGAGTGTATGGAGACTGTATATCCCAGTATACAGGAGTGTATGGAGACTGTATATCCAAGTATACAGGAGTGTATGGAGACTGTATATCCAAGTATATTGGAGTGTATGGAGCCTGTATATCCCAGTATACTGGAGTGTATGGAGACTGTATATCCCAGTATACAGGAGTGTATGGAGACTGTATATCCCAGTATACTGGAGTGTATGGAGACTGTATATCCCAGTATACAGGAGTGTATGGAGACTGTATATCCCAGTATACAGGAGTGTATGGAGACTGTATATCCCAGTATACAGGAGTGTATGGAGACTGTATATCCCAGTATACAGGAGTGTATGGAGTCTGTATATCCCAGTATACAGGAGTGTATGGAGTCTGTATATCCCAGTATACAGGAGTGTATGGAGTCTGTATATCCCAGTATACAGGAGTGTATGGAGTCTGTATATCCCAGTATACAGGAGTGTATGGAGACTGTATATCCCAGTATACAGGAGTGTATGGAGTCTGTATATCCCAGTATACAGGAGTGTATGGAGTCTGTATATCCCAGTATACAGGAGTGTATGGAGACTGTATATCCCAGTATACAGGAGTGTATGGAGTCTGTATATCCCAGTATACAGGAGTGTATGGAGTCTGTATATCCCAGTATACAGGAGTGTATGGAGTCTGTATATCCCAGTATACAGGAGTGTATGGAGTCTGTATATCCCAGTATACAGGAGTGTATGGAGACTGTATATCCCAGTATACAGGAGTGTATGGAGTCTGTATATCCCAGTATACAGGAGTGTATGGAGTCTGTATATCCCAGTATACAGGAGTGTATGGAGTCTGTATATCCCAGTATACAGGAGTGTATGGAGTCTGTATATCCCAGTATACAGGAGTGTATGGAGTCTGTATATCCCAGTATACAGGAGTGTATGGAGTCTGTATATCCCAGTATACAGGAGTGTATGGAGTCTGTATATCCCAGTATACAGGAGTGTATGGAGTCTGTATATCCCAGTATACAGGAGTGTATGGAGTCTGTATATCCCAGTATACAGGAGTGTATGGAGTCTGTATATCCCAGTATACAGGAGTGTATGGAGACTGTATATCCCAGTATACAGGAGTGTATGGAGTCTGTATATCCCAGTATACAGGAGTGTATGGAGTCTGTATATCCCAGTATACAGGAGTGTATGGAGTCTGTATATCCCAGTATACAGGAGTGTATGGAGTCTGTATATCCCAGTATACAGGAGTGTATGGAGACTGTATATCCCAGTATACAGGAGTGTATGGAGACTGTATATCCCAGTATACAGGAGTGTATGGAGACTGTATATCCCAGTATACAGGAGTGTATGGAGACTGTATATCCCAGTATACAGGAGTGTATGGAGACTGTATATCCCAGTATACAGGAGTGTATGGAGTCTGTATATCCCAGTATACAGGAGTGTATGGAGTCTGTATATCCCAGTATACAGGAGTGTATGGAGTCTGTATATCCCAGTATACAGGAGTGTATGGAGTCTGTATATCCCAGTATACAGGAGTGTATGGAGTCTGTATATCCCAGTATACAGGAGTGTATGGAGTCTGTATATCCCAGTATACAGGAGTGTATGGAGACTGTATATCCCAGTATACAGGAGTGTATGGAGTCTGTATATCCCAGTATACAGGAGTGTATGGAGTCTGTATATCCCAGTATACAGGAGTGTATGGAGACTGTATATCCCAGTATACAGGAGTGTATGGAGACTGTATATCCCAGTATACAGGAGTGTATGGAGTCTGTATATCCCAGTATACAGGAGTGTATGGAGACTGTATATCCCAGTATACAGGAGTGTATGGAGACTGTATATCCCAGTATACTGGAGTGTATGGAGACTGTATATCCCAGTATACAGGAGTGTATGGAGACTGTATATCCCAGTATACAGGAGTGTATGGAGACTGTATATCCCAGTATACAGGAGTGTATGGAGTCTGTATATCCCAGTATACAGGAGTGTATGGAGACTGTATATCCAAGTATATTGGAGTGTATGGAGTCTGTATATCCAAGTATACAGGAGTGTATGGAGACTGTATATCCCAGTATACAGGAGTGTATGGAGTCTGTATATCCCAGTATACTGGAGTGTATGGAGTCTGTATATCCCAGTATACAGGAGTGTATGGAGACTGTATATCCCAGTATACAGGAGTGTATGGAGTCTGTATATCCCAGTATACAGGAGTGTATGGAGCGTATATCCCAGTATACTGGAGTGTATGGAGACTGTATATCCCAGTATACAGGAGTGTATGGAGTCTGTATATCCCAGTATACAGGAGTGTATGGAGGTATATCCCAGTATACAGGAGTGTATGGAGACTGTATATCCCAGTATACAGGAGTGTATGGAGACTGTATATCCCAGTATACAGGAGTGTATGGAGACTGTATATCCCAGTATACAGGAGTGTATGGAGACTGTATATCCCAGTATACAGGAGTGTATGGAGACTGTATATCCCAGTATACAGGAGTGTATGGAGACTGTATATCCCAGTATACAGGAGTGTATGGAGTCTGTATATCCCAGTATACAGGAGTGTATGGAGTCTGTATATCCCAGTATACTGGAGTGTATGGAGTCTGTATATCCCAGTATACTGGAGTGTATGGAGACTGTATATCCCAGTATACAGGAGTGTATGGAGTCTGTATATCCCAGTATACTGGAGTGTATATGGAGGAGTATATAAATGGTGATAGTACATATATCTTATGAACGGAATTTGTCTGTCACAACTTTTTAAGGTGGTCTTTGTCAACCTATCTATCTAAGTTATACTTTCAAGTTCTTGGCCCCCCTTTCATGTCATGTCCAGTTGCTTCCAGTCATTTATTATTTTCATCTTTAATTTAGGACTCCATAAAAAGTTACGATGTTTCTGGAATAGAGAACTACGATAGTGGTCGGACATGGATTGTCTTCCCCCTCTCTAATTCCCTGACCGTTGATCAAGTCTATCTGTACAATGGAGCTCATCTAGCGCTAGAACCAGCCGCACACCCAGATGTTACAACACACAGTTTCACAACCGAAGGTTTCTTTGGAGACGGATTTGTATCCAATTCTGCGAAAATGGGAACCATTCATGTGGGACCCAATCAGGAATTTATTGTCAGGTAGGTAAATTATGCATCAAAACTGGGAACCATTCATGTAGGACCCAGTTACACTTTTACTATCAGAGTAGGTAGCTGATGCTATTAATCTGAGAACCATTCATGTGGCACCCAGTTACACTTTTACTATCAGAGTAGGTAAATGATGCTTTTAAACTTGGAACCATTCATGTGGGACCCATTTACACTTTTACTATCAGAAAGGTAGCTGATGTTTTTAAACTTGGAACCATTCACATAGCACCCAGTTACACTTTTACTATCAGAAAGGTAGCTGATGTTTTTAAACTTGAAACCATTCATGTGGGACCCATTTACACCTTTACTATCAGAAAGGTAGCTGATGTTTTTAAACTTGGAACCATTCATATAGCACCCAGTTACACTTTTTACTATCAGAGTAGGTAGCTGATACTTATAAACTGGGAACCATTCATGTGAGAGTTAGCCACAGTTTTACAGGGATTTGAGTAATAAGGAATATTAACTCTGGAAAGTCATTATAAACCGCCTCCGTGATCGAGTGGTTACTGTCGTTGACTTGTATACCACTGTAACCTATCACCACTGATGGTCACAGGTTCGAGCCCCGCTCAGATTGTGTCTCATTTATATGAAAAAGAGGGCAGTTTCTTACAGAGGTTGGTGCACCAAGTACTGGTTAACTGTTGGAGCCTACCCAGGAAAGGTGTTGTTAGGTAAACTGTCCGTCACTCAAATAGGAAACCGGTAGCGACGTTAAATAAACTTAAATAAAACGTCATTATGCATGCTACATGTATGTATTGAGTTATTGATCATATATAAGGTTATACGCAGAAGAAGTGCACTGGAGCATTAACAGCAGAACTTATTTTGTATATAACCGTATTACTGTTTGCCCCGCCCATTATTACATCATTACTGTCATCTTGATGCTCAGCGCATGACAGTAGCCGTGGTGCATGCCCAGTGCGGATGTATACTCTCACTATCTCATACTGACACTTTGCTCTGCCAGGTTTTATATGCTCATCACATGAGATCAGCTATGATGCATGGGCAGTTTAAACGTTATTTATTTTACAACGATTGCGAAGCAAGTTTTAACAACTTATATTAATCACTCTCGTTGGCGCGGATGAAAGCGTATATGTTGTCATTCGTGTGGGAGGAAATCGGAGTATCCGGAGAAAACCCACCTATCCGATCTGGCGATCACCGTACCATCTCACATACTTCCCGGTCCGAGGATCAAACCCGGGTTGCATTGGTGAGAAGCGAGCATGCAAACCACTGCGCTAATCGGACAGCCAATGGGCAGTGAGTATATGTACGCACACACCTTCTCTTAATGACAATTTGCTCCCCCCAATTTTACATCAGTGGTGTATGCGCATTCTGTCTACAACATGCAATCAATAAGTTACATATTTGGTTCATAAAATACAAACAAAAATATGGAAATAGGTTCGCCATTTTTAAACGAAATAGAGGCTTTTGATTACTTTATAAACTAGTGAAAACTGTAAATAACATTATCTCCATTAGTAACTTATGATTATAGGTGAATTTATTTATTTGTTGCAGAGCTATAGATCTGTACTTCCCAGCAAATGCTGTTGTATATGAAGAAGGTTTGCTACATATGCCGACAAAGGTGAAGTGGATTAACACACACAGTACAATCCATGGTACCATTGGTAGTGTGACGGAGCTAACACTCATAAAGTCTACCCTAGATCTAAAGAAAACGAGTAAGACATATGTAAGTATTTCAGAAGAAGGTAATGATGATTGGGGGGGAGGGAATGCCAACACAGTTAATAGTAGCGGGTAGATATTTTTTATCCTTATTATCTGTCATTGCTAAACATAGAGAGGTATAGACTAGAGAGGTTTCCTCCGTGGTAGAGTCCATGGTAGAGTGGCCTCTGTGGTAGGGTGGCCTCTGTGGTAGAGTCCATGGTAGAGTGGCCTCTGTGGTAGAGTCCATGGTAGAGTGGCCTCTGTGGTAGAGTGGCCTCTGTGGTAGAGTCCATTGTAGAGTGGCCTCCGTGGTAGAGTGGCCTCCATGGTAGAGTGGCCTATGTGGTAGAGTCCATGGTAGAGTGGCGTCCATGGTAGAGTAGAGTGGTAGAGTGGCCCCGTGGTAGAGTCCATGGTTGAGTGGCATCCGTGGTAGAGTGGCCTCCGTAATAGAGTGGCCTCTGTGGTAGAGTGGCCTCTGTGGTAGAGTGGCCTCCGTCGTAGAGTGGCCTCCATGGTAGAGTGGCCTCTGTCATAGAGTGGCCTCTGTGGTAGAGTGGCCTCTGTGGTAGAGTCCATGGTAGAGTGGCCTCTGTGGTAGAGTGGCCTCCGTCATAGAGTGGCCTCTGTGGTAGAGTGGCCTCCATGGTAGAGTGGCCTCTGTGGTAGAGTGGCCTCCGTAGTAGAGTGGCCTCTGTGGTAGAGTCCATGGTAGAGTGGTCTCTGTGGTAGAGTGGCCTCCGTGGTAGAGTAGCCTCCGTGGTAGAGTGGCCTCTGTGGTAGAGTGGCCTCTGTGGTAGAGTGGCCTCCGTGGTAGAGTGGCCTCTGTGGTAGAGTCCATGGTAGAGTGGCCTCCGTGGTAGAGTGGCCTCATTGGTAGAGTGGCCTCAATGGTAGAGGGGCCTCCATGGTAGAGTGGCCTCCATCATAGAGTGGCCTCCGTGGTAGAGTGGCCTCTGTGGTAGAGTCCATGGTAGAGTGGTCTCTGTGGTAGAGTGGCCTCCATCGTAGAGTGGCCTCCATGGTAGAGTGGCCTCCATGATAGAGTGGCCTCCATGGTAGAGTGGCCTCCATCATAGAGTGGCCTCCGTGGTAGAGTGGCCTCTGTGGTAGAGTCCATGGTAGAGTGGCCTCTGTGGTAGAGTCCATGGTAGAATGGCCTCCGTGATAGAGTGGCCTCCTTGGTAGAGTAGCCTCCATGGTAGAGGGGCCTCCATGGTAGAGTGGCCTCCGTCATAGAGTGGCTTCCGTGGTAGAGTGGCCTCTGTGGTAGAGTCCATGGTAGAGTGGTCTCTGTGGTAGAGTGGCCTCCATCGTAGAGTGGCCTCCATGGTAGAGTGGCCTCCATGGTAGAGTGGCCTCTGTGGTAGAGTGGCCTCCGTAGTAGAGTGGCCTCCATGGTAGAGTGGCCTCCGTCATAGAGTGGCCTCCGTGGTAGAGTGGCCTCTGTGGTAGAGTCCATGGTAGAGTGGCCTCTATGGTTGAGTGACCTCCGTCATAGAGTGGCCTCCGTGGTAGAGTGACCTCCGTGGTAGAGTGACCTCTGTGGTAGAGTTGCCTCCGTGGTAGAGTGACCTCCGTCATAGAGTGGCCTCTATGGTAGAGTGACCTCCGTCATAGAGTGGCCTCCGTGGTAGAGTGACCTCCGTGGTAGAGTGACCTCTGTGGTAGAGTTGCCTCCGTGGTAGAGTGACCTCCGTCATAGAGTGGCCTCTATGGTAGAGTGACCTCCGTCATAGAGTGGCCTCCGTGGTAGAGTGACCTCTGTGGTAGAGTGGCCTCTGTGGTAGAGTGACCTCCGTCATAGAGTGGCCTCTGTGGTAGAGTGACCTCTGTCATAGAGTGGCCTCCATGGTAGAATGGCCTCTGTGGTAGAGTCCATGGTAGAGTGGTCTCTGTGGTAGAGTGGCCTCCATCGTAGAGTGGCCTCCGTGGTAGAGTGGCCTCTGTGGTAGAGTGGCCTCCATCGTAGAGTGGCCTCTGTGGTAGAGTGACCTCCGTCATAGAGTGGCCTCTGTGGTAGAGTGACCTCCGTCATAAGAGTGGCCTCCGTGGTAGAGTGGCCTCTGTGGTAGAGTGACCTCCGTCATAGAGTGGCCTCCATGGTAGAATGGCCTCTGTGGTAGAGTCCATGGTAGAGTGGTCTCTGTGGTAGAGTGGCCTCCATCGTAGAGTGGCCTCCGTGGTAGAGTGGCCTCTGTGGTAGAGTGGCCTCCATCGTAGAGTGGCCTCCGTGGTAGAGTGGCCTCTGTGGTAGAGTGGCCTCCGTAGTAGAGTGACCTACATCATAGAGTGGCCTCTGTGGTAGAGTGACCTCCGTCATAGAGTGGCATTCGTGGTAGAGTGGCCTCTGTGGTAGAGTCCATGGTAGAGTGGTCTCTGTGGTAGAGTGGCCTCCATCGTAAAGTGGCCTCCATGGTAGAGTGGCCTCCATGGTAGAGTGGCCTCTGTGGTCGAGTGGCCTCCGTAGTAGAGTGGCCTCTGTGGTAGAGTCCATGGTAGAGTGGTCTCTGTGGTAGAGTGGCCTCCGTAGTTGAGTGGCCTCTGTGGTAGAGTCCATGGTAGAGTGGCCTCCGTGGTAGAGTGGCCTCTGTGGTAGAGTGGCCTCCATGGTAAAGGGGCCTCATGGTAGAGTGGTCTCTGTCATAGAGTGGCCTCCGTGGTAGAGTGGCCTCTGTGGTAGAGTCCATGGTAGAGTGGTCTCTGTGGTAGAGTCGCCTCCGTAGTAGAGTCGCCTCTTCTTGTCCTACATGTCTCTTCCTGTCCTACACATCTCTTCCTGACCTACACATCTTCCTGTCCTGATCGATTTCTCCCAAATCCATTTCAAACCTTTCAAACCAACCCTCAATATATCTACACCAACCCTCAATATATCCACACCAACCCTCAATATATCCACACCAACCCTCAATATATCCACACCAACCCTCAATTTATCTACACCAACCCTCAATATATCCACACCAACCCTCAATATATCCACACCAACCCTCAATATATCCACACCAACCCTCAATATATCCACACCAACCCTCAATATATCCACACCAACCCTCAATATATCTACACCAACCCTCAATATATCTACACCAACCCTCAATATATCCACACCAACCCTCAATATATCCACACCAACCCTCAATTTATCAACACCAACCCTCAATATATCCACACCAACCCTCAATATATCCACACCAACCCTCAATATATCCACACCAACCCTCAATATATCCACACCAACCCTCAATATATCTACACCAACCCTCAATATATCTACACCAACCCTCAATATATCTACACCAACCCTCAATATATCCACACCAACCCTCAATATATCTACACCAACCCTCAATATATCTACACCAACCCTCAATATATCCACACCAACCCTCAATATATCCACACCAACCCTCAATATATCCACACCAACCCTCAATATATCTATACCAACCCTCAATATATCCACACCAACCCTCAATATATCTGCCAATGAGAGTGATTAATATAAGTTGTTAGAACTTGCTTCGCAATTGTAAAATGAATAAAGTTTAAATATATCCACAACATGAGTTATCATGTTCACCTTGTCAAATAACCTGTTTGAGACCCATAAAACATGTGTCTGTGTACAAATTCATTGCAACAAATAAATTATATTCTTTACAGGGCAGCAAGACTACTGGCATGTTTGAGATCTCCAGCATAAATGTTATGGCAGGCGCAATGTTACTGATGACAGAGGACTTCCAGTACCAACTGACTACAAACAGCCTCTCTATCTCACCATCAGGCACAATTGAGGCCTCTAATCTACTCATAGACACACGCTCAGCTTCCATAGAGCAGGGTGGGGTATTAAATTTGAGTGAACGAGGAGACTTTCAATCAGGGTCAGGTATGAAACAATTGTGAGACAACATGGCATGGGTATTTTGTTGAAAACATAGTTCATATACAAGGTATTTGTACTGTCTCTATAAATGGGTGAAGACCTCTATGAGAGGAGAAGACCTCTATAAGCTATAATAGCTTTCGGTTCTAATCCCTTTTCATTCATGTATCTAAAATTTTGTGTAAACTGTATATTTGTATATGTTGTATGATTTGAACCATGTTTAAACTAAATGGGTGCAAATGTAAAAGTTTAAACTTACTTATTTATTTTACATCACTCTCGTTGGCGCGGATGAAAGCGTATATGTGGTCATTCGTGTGGGAGGAAACCGGAGTACCCGGAGAAAACCCACCTGTCCGATCTGGCGACCACCGTACCATCTCACATACTTCCCTGTCCGTAAATGTACAGTTGTGAAATGTGCAAAAATGTAGTACAAGCGAGGAATGGTGAAAATATACAGTCTATAAGTGGATGGAAACATATAGTCTAGACCCATTTTTATACTGTATTCTATTCACCCATTTTTATACTGTATTCTATTCACCCATTTTTATACTGTATTCTATTCACCCATTTTTATACTGTATTCTATTCACCACATACAATAGAACACAGTATAAAAATGGGTGAATAGAATACAGTATAAAAATGGGTGAATAGAATACAGTATAAAAATGGGTGAATAGAATACAGTATAAAAATGGGTGAATAGAATACAGTATAAAAATGGGTGAAGAACTACTATCCAGAACTAGGTCAAAATAGTGTCTAGAAATGGTTGAACATTACAGTAACAGATTACAATGAGCGAAAAAGTAGTCTATGACACATGAACGTTACAATCTATGTGAAAGTTAGTGAGATATGTTGGGGAATGTGTCTGTCCGACATCCGGCATCTGTGAACATTTACAAACGTTTTCTCAGTAACCAATCTACAGTCAAACCTGTGTTAGTGGTCACCTCCATTAAGCAGCCAATTTCCCGATTCCCAATCAGTTGTTTTATTATATATTTGACCTCTATTAAGCAGCCACCTGTGCTAAGCAGCCACTTTCTCTGACTCCCCTGACTGGCTGCTTAAGACAGGTTTGACTGTATAGCCACCATTATGGGCATAATACTTGGGTATGTGGGGGAATACATAATTGTTAAAATCACATCATTATGTAATCCAATATGGCCACTGTCTAAAAATAGCACAAATTCCTAAAAATAGCACAAATTCCTAAAAATAGCACAAATTCCTAAAAATAGCACAAATTCCTAAAAATCTTCTCATGAACCGCCAGACCGATTTTGACGAATCTTGATAGGAATGATTGATGAACAATGCTCTTTCAAATTATTCAAATGGTGACCCCGGAATCTTATATTGGCGTAGGACAAATGAGGGTCAAATTTTACGAGCGAATATGGTCCTGTCATGTATCGAAGTAGGCGATCGCTCTGATGCAATTGTTATCAAAACCAGATGATATTGTCTTCCAAGACTCAAAACCTCAAAAGACCATTCTCTTATTATAAATTTAATTTATATTAAAAATTATTTATTTTATTAAGTATGTGTGTTTTACTTTTATTTATGGTCGCTACCAGTTGCCCATAGGAGCGACGCCTCCTGAAGAGATTAGTCATTTTAGATTTTTGGAGGATAGTGCAATGATACAGACAGAGACCCATTCCAGAGTCTCCTCTGCTTCTTTTATGTGCACGGTGTACAGCACCGACACGAGACCTCGGTTTAACGTCCCATCTGAAAGACTGTTAATTTTATTAGGGTCAGACGGGGGATTGAACCTGCGATCCCTGCATTACCAGTCCAGTGTATTACCACTGGACTACAGATCAGTCTGTGGACAATAGTAGCCAAATTTCACAGTTATTATAGTCCCATGGGTGTTGCCTTTTCAGATTTTGTTAAAAATGGAGTGTCGCGGAAAAAAGGTGGCCACCTTCTAAAATTAACACAAATTCTTCAAATATATTCTCACGAACCATGGTCGGATTTTGGCAACATTTGGTAGAAATTATCGATGCTCTTTCAAAGCTGTTAAAATGATCACCCCGGGGTAAAATACGAGTCAGGTGATGTATACAGGGCCCTCTTGTTATTAAATGTGTTCTAGTTGGCTGATGTTTTACCCTAATCCTCTGTTGTCATAGTTACAACTGCAACAATTTTGCAGGTTATTTGGCCAATGCTGGAGCCGGACACAGTGGTGAAGGTGGTGGCTCAGCTAGTGGACGTGGCTCTGCATATGATAATTATAAGGAACCCGTGTTAGCAGGCTCAGGTGGCGACAACACTTACGGAGGTGGAGTGCTCAAACTTGTTGCATCGGAATCTCTGGATATACAGGGGGAGATCAGTGCTGAGTATGTCTGTCTGTCTGTCTGTCTGTCTGTCTGTCTGTCTGTCTGTCTGTCTGTCTGTCTGTCTGTCTGTCTGTCTGTCTGTCTGTCTGTCTGTCTGTCTGTCTGTCTGTCTGTCTGTCTGTCTGTGTCTGTCTGTCTGTCTGTCTGTCTGTCTGTCTGTCTGTCTGTGTCTGTGTCTGTCTGTCTGTGTCTGTGTCTGTGTCTGTGTCTGTTCTGTGTCTGTGTCTGTCTGTCTGTCTGTCTGTCTGTCTGTCTGTCTGTCTGTCTGTCTGTCTGTCTGTCTGTCTGTCGTCTGTCTGTCGTCTGTCTGTCTGTCTGTCTGTCTGTCTGTCTGTCTGTCTGTCTGTCTGTCTGTCTGTCTGTCTGTCTGTCTGTCTGTCTGTCTGTCTGTCTGTCTGTCTGTCTGTCTGTCTGTCTGTCTGTCTGTCTGTCTGTCTGTCTGTCTGTCTGTCTGTCTGTCTGTCTGTCTGTCTGTCTGTCTGTCTGTCTGTCTGTCTGTCTGTCTGTCTGTCTGTTGTCTGTCTGTCTGTCTGTCTGTCTGTCTGTCTGTCTGTCTGTCTGTCGTCTGTCTGTCTGTCTGTCTGTCTGTCTGTCTGTCTGTCTGTCTGTCTGTCTGTCTGTCTGTCTGTCTGTCTGTCTGTCTGTCTGTCTGTCTGTCTGTCTGTCTGTCTGTCTGTCTGTCTGTCTGTCTGTCTGTCTGTCTGTCTGTCTGTCTGTCTGTCTGTCTGTCTGTCTGTCTGTCTGTCTGTCTGTCTGTCTGTCTGTCTGTCTGTCTGTCTGTCTGTCTGTCTGTCTGTCTGTCTGTCTGTCTGTCTGTCTGTCTGTCTGTCTGTCTGTCTGTCTGTCTGTCTGTCTGTCTGTCTACTGTCTGTATACTGTCTGTCTGTCTGTCCGCCACGCCCAGACTTTATTATTGAAATATACAAATCAGCACCATGTAAATATTTTTAAGATCTAGATACAGGATTTATGTGTGATGAATGCTTTATAATTTATATAGAACTATTTGTTTCTAGTACACTTTGTGACGTCAGATCTACATATTCATAATTCATCAGGTGATGCCTCTATAATATATGGTATCAGATATATATATTTATAATTCACAGTGGTGGAAGTGTTACATCAGGCAGTTATGGTGGAGCTGCAGGAGGCAGCATCTGGTTGAGTTGTGACTTTGCTAGGATTGGAGGTAGTATAATTAATCAATCCTCTAGAAACTTCAGTTTAAAGTCCCTTGGTGTTTTTCTTTTCTCCATGTGGAAAAATAGAAATATAGTTACAATTTACCATTTACAAATGTAAATAAATACACATGAAAGTAATCTACTAAAACAAGTTCAGTTGTGGGCAGATGTAAAACATAATACCAACTATTGTTTCAGTTTTTAGATATTTTGTTCATGTTAGAATTGAAATAATATTTGTATTTGCGTTATTTCTAGTCAAATAAAACATGGTTTGTTGTTCTGGGTGCCAGAATTAACCAATTAGGTCTACATCAGTAGCAGTAACATCAGTAGCAGCAGTAGCAGTAACATCAGTAGCAGTACCATCAGTAGCAGTAGCATCAGTAGTAGCAATGTCAGTAGCAGTAACATCAGTAGCAGTAACATCAGTAGTAGTAACATCAGTAGCAGTAACATCAGTAGTAGTAACATCAGTAGTAGTAACATCAGTAGCAGTAACATCAGTAGCAGTAACATCAGTAGCAGTAACATCAGTAGCAGTAACATCAGTAGTACCAACATCAGTAGCAGTAACATCAGTAGCAGTAACATCAGTAGCAGTAACATCAGTAGCAGTAACATCAGTAGTACCAACATCAGTAGTACCAACATCAGTAGCAGTAACATCAGTAGTAGCAACATCAGTAGCAGTAACATCAGTAGCAGTAACATCAGTAGCAGTAACATCCGTAGCAGTAACATCAGTAGTAGTAACATCAGTAGCAGTAACATCAGTAGCAGTAACATCAGTAGTAGTAACATCAGTAGCAGTAACACCAGTAGCATCAGTAGCAGTAGCATCAGTAGTAGTAACATCAGTAGCAGTAACATCAGTAGCATCAGTAGCAGTAACATCAGTAGCAGTAACATCAGTAGCAGTAACATCAGTAGTAGTAACATCAGTAGTAGCAACATCAGTAGCATCAGTAGCAGTAACATCAGTAGTAGTAACATCAGTAGCAGTAACATCAGTAGCATCAGTAGCAGTAACATCAGTAGCAGTAACATCAGTAGTAGTAACATCAGTAGTAGCAACATCAGTAGTAGTAACATCAGTAGTAGTAACATCAGTAGTAGCAATGTCAGTAGCAGTAATATCAGTAGCAGTAACATCAGTAGTAGCAATGTCAGTAGCAGTAACATCAGTAGCAGTAACATCAGTAGTAGTAACATCAGTAGCAGTAACATCAGTAGTAGTAACATCAGTAGCAGTAACATCAGTAGCAGTAACATCAGTAGTAACAACATCAGTAGCAGTAATATCAGTAGCAGTAACATCAGTAGCAATAACATCAGTAGTAGTAACATCAGTAGTAGCAATGTCAGTAGCAGTAACATCAGTAGCAGTAACATCAGTAGCAGTAACATCAGTAGTAGCAATGTCAGTAATATCAGTAGTAGTAGCATCAGTAGCAGTAACATCAGTAGTAGTAACATCAGTAGTAGTAACATCAGTAGCAGTAACAACAGTAGCAGTAACATCAGTAGTAGTAACATCAGTAGCAGTAACATCAGTAGCAGTAACATCAGTAGTAGCACCATCAGTAGTAGTAACATCAGTAGCAGTAATATCAGTAGTAGCAACATCAGTAGTAGTAACATCAGTAGTAGTAGCAGCAGTAGTAGCAGCAGTACAGACTGCATAGTGGCTGAGAACACAACCTGACCTGGCAATAGTAGTAGTAGCAGCAGTAGTAGTAGCAGTACAGACTGCATAGTGGCTGAGAACACAACCTGACCTGGCAATAGTAGTAGTAGCAGCAGTAGTAGCAGCAGTAGTAGCAGTAGTAGTAGTAGCAGTAGTAGCAGCAGTACAGACTGCATAGTGGCTGAGAACACAACCTGACCTGGCAATAGTAGTAGTAGCAGCAGTAGTAGCAGCAGCAGCAGTAGTAGCAGCAGTAGTAGCAGCAGCAGCAGCAGCAGTAGTAGCAGCAGTACAGACTGCATAGTGGCTGAGAACACAACCTGACCTGGCAATAGTAGTAGTAGTAGCAGTAGTAGTAGCAGCAGCAGCAGCAGCAGCAGCAGCAGTAGTAGCAGCAGTACAGACAGCATAGTGGCTGAGAACACAACCTGACCTGGCAATAGTAGTAGTAGTAGCAGTAGTACAGACTGCATAGTGGCTGAGAACACAACCTGACCTGGCAATGGTAGTAGTAGTAGCAGTAGTAGCAGTAGTAGCAGCAGTAGTAGCAGCAGTAGCAGCAGCAGCAGTAGTAGCAGCAGTACAGACAGCATAGTGGCTGAGAACACAACCTGACTTGGCAATAGTAGTAGTAGCAGTAGTAGTAGCAGCAGCAGTAGTAGGAGCAGTAGTAGCAGCCAACGTTGGCCGGTCGATTCGAGGGGCGGTTTAAACCGCCGGTTTTAACCGGTTAAATACCCCGGTCAATACTCCCAAAGTGGTCAATACTGGTCGATTGGTGGTCAATATTAAATAAAACATTATTTAATGGTTTTATATACTCTGCATTGTGCTATAATGTGTGTTACTAACTTTGGGTTGTATTGAGAATATATTTATGTGATTATTGTACTCTATAGGGTCAATACTCACGAAGTGGTCAATAATATTATACTCACAAAGTGGTAAATACTGGTCAATTGGTGGTCAATACTAAATTCAACAAAGAATTTATGATTTTAGTCAATCATTATACTATGCATTGTGCAATAATGTGTGTTGCTACCTTTGGGCTGTTCATGTGATTGTAATACCCTATTGGGTATGGTCAATACTCACAAAGTGGCATATATTTGCTGGTCGATTCAGGTGGTCGATTGCTGATCATTACTAAAATCATTAAATGTGTCATGCAGAAGCAACTCAAGCAAGTGAAGCAAGCGTTGAGACTTGAGCTTGATTAATCTTAGAACTTCTTTCACAATCGAGCTTAAATAAATTGGTATAAACAAAGTGAAACAACTTTTCTAGCCTTGTTTCCTTGAGCAACCAAGCGTATTCATATTCTAGTATAGATGGTATTATTAAGTAAGAATTTGGTATATGCTATAATATTGCTATTCACTAAAAAGTATTTAATTATATTTAACAATATTCACTAAAAAACATTCAATGATCAATATTTTATGATTTACTATATAAGAAAATAAACTACAACACACTACTAACACTTTAAGAATAATTAAGTGGACACTGTAAGTGCATATTTGAGCCAAATTTTCAATCGACCAGTATTGACCGATATTGACCAGTATTGACCGGTATTGACCACCGGCCCGGTCAATACTCTTATTGACCGGTCAATTGCCAACGTTGGTAGCAGCAGTAGTAGCAGCAGTACAGACAGCATAGTGGCTGAGAACACAACCTGACCTGGCAATAGTAGTAGTAGCAGCAGTAGTAGTAGCAGCAGTAGTAGCAGCAGCAGTACAGACTGCATAGTGGCTGAGAACACAACCTGACCTGGCAATAATAGTAGTAGCAGCAGTAGTAGTAGCAGCAGTAGTAGCAGCAGCAGTAGTAGTAGCAGCAGTACAGACTGCATAGTGGCTGAGAACACAACCTGACCTGGCAATAGTAGTAGTAGTAGCAGTAATAGTAGCAGCAGTAGTAGCAGCAGCAGTACAGACTGCATAGTGGCTGAGAACACAACCTGACCTGGCAATAGTAGTAGTAGCAGCAGTAGTAGTAGCAGCAGTAGTAGCAGCAGCAGTACAGACTGCATAGTGGCTGAGAACACAACCTGACCTGGCAATAATAGTAGTAGCAGCAGTAGTAGTAGCAGCAGTAGTAGCAGCAGCAGTAGTAGTAGCAGCAGTACAGACTGCATAGTGGCTGAGAACACAACCTGACCTGGCAATAGTAGTAGTAGTAGCAGTAATAGTAGCAGCAGTAGTAGCAGCAGCAGTACAGACTGCATAGTGGCTGAGAACACAACCTGACCTGGCAATAGTAGTAGTAGCAGCAGTAGTAGTAGCAGCAGTAGTAGCAGCAGCAGTACAGACTGCATAGTGGCTGAGAACACAACCTGACCTGGCAATAGTAGTAGTAGCAGCAGTAGTAGTAGCAGCAGTGTGGCAGCAGTAGTAGTAGCAGCAGTACAGACTGCATAGTGGCTGAGAACACAACCTGACCTGGCAATAGTAGTAGTAGCAGCAGTAGTAGTAGCAGCAGCAGCAGTAGTAGTAGCAGCAGTACAGACTGCATAGTGGCTGAGAACACAACCTGACCTGGTAATAGTAGTAGTAGCAGCAGTAGTAGCAGCAGCAGCAGTAGTAGCAGTAGTAGCAGCAGCAGTAGTAGTAGCAGCAGTACAGACTGCATAGTGGCTGAGAACACATCCTGACCTGGCAATAGTAGTAGTAGCAGCAGTAGCAGCAGCAGCAGCAGTAGTAGCAGCAGTAGCAGCAGTAGTAGCAGTAGCAGCAGCAGTACAGACTGCATAGTGGCTGAGAACACAACCTGACCTGGCAATAGTAGTAGTAGTAGCAGCAGTAGTAGCAGCAGTACAGACTGCATAGTGGCTGAGAACACAACCTGACCTGGCAGCAGTAGTAGTAGTAGCAGCAGCAGTAGTAGCAGCAGTACAGACTGCATAGTGGCTGAGAACACAACCTGACCTGGCAATAGTAGTAGTAGCAGCAGTAGTAGCAGCAGCAGCAGTAGTAGCAGTAGTAGCAGCAGTACAGACTGCATAGTGGCTGAGAACACAACCTGACCTGGCAGCAGTAGTAGTAGTAGCAGCAGTAGTAGCAGCAGTACAGACTGCATAGTGGCTGAGAACACAACCTGACCTGGCAATAGTAGTAGTAGCAGCAGTAGCAGCAGTAGTAGCAGTAGTAGCAGCAGTACAGACTGCATAGTGGCTGAGAACACAACCTGACCTGGCAGTAGTAGTAGCAGCAGCAGTAGTAGCAGCAGTACACACTGCATAGTGGCTGAGAACACAACCTGACCTGGCAGCAGTAGTAGTAGCAGCAGCAGTAGTAGCAGCAGTACAGACTGCATAGTGGCTGAGAACACAACCTGACCTGGCAATAGTAGTAGCAGCAGTAGTAGTAGCAGCAGCAGTAGTAGTAGTAGCAGCAGTAGTAGTAGCAGTAGCAGCAGTACAGACTGCATAGTGGCAGAGAACACAACCAGACCTGGCAATAGTAGTAGTAGCAGCAGTAGTAGTAGCAGCAGCAGTAGTAGTAGCAGCAGTAGTAGTAGTAGCAGCAGTAGTAGTAGTAGTACAGACTGCATAGTGGCTGAGAACACAACCTGACCTGGCAATAGTAGTAGTAGCAGCAGTAGTAGTAGCAGCAGCAGTAGTAGTAGCAGCAGCAGTAGTAGTAGCAGCAGCAGTAGTAGTAGTAGCAGCAGCAGTAGTAGTAGTAGCAGCAGTAGTAGTAGTAGCAGCAGTAGTAGTAGCAGCAGCAGTAGTAGTAGTAGCAGCAGTAGTAGTAGCAGCAGCAGTAGTAGCAGCAGCAGCAGTAGTAGCAGAAGTACAGACTGCATAGTGGCTGAGAACACAACCTGACCTGGCAATAGTAGTAGCAGCAGCAGTAGTAGCAGCAGTACAGACTGCATAGTGGCTGAGAACACAACCTGACCTGGCAATAGTAGTAGCAGCAGCAGTAGTAGCAGCAGCAGTACCGACTGCATAGTGGCTGAGAACACAACCTGACCTGGCAATAGTAGTAGTAGCAGCAGTAGTAGCAGCAGCAGCAGTTGCAGCAGCAGTAGTAGTAGCAGCAGTAGTAGCAGCAGCAGCAGTAGTACAGACTGCATAGTGGCTGAGAGCACAACCTGACCTGGCAATGATTACTATTATTTCAGGTATAATACACACGAACGGCGGATCAGCCAGTAATTCTGGTGGTGGTGGTGGAGGTTTTATAGCCATCTATTTTACGAGTGGATATGTGGACGATCGTTACATCACCTCCTACGGTGGTTCTACTTTGAGTGGAGAAACAGGTGCTGCAGGAGTTATCTACATTGAAGATAGTGACCGAAAGGTATGGAACATTTTATGAATTATACTAAATAGTCGGTCTTTCTTTCCTATGAGATCAGATGGACTACTTGCTTTATGAATGGGAATAAATAGATACCCTATTTTTGGGGTACTTTTATCTATGGGGTTCCGAATTGAGATTATTTTCGACAGAGTTATTGCCCTTTGAATGGACTACATGTATCTTCGGGCGAAATAGTTTTAATGAAAAGTTGAAAATAAGTTTTTAAGTTTAAACTTTATTTATTTTACAACGATTGCAAAACAAGTTCTCACAACCTATGTTAACCGTATTAAGCGTATATGTGGTCATTCGTGTGGGAGGAAACCGGAGTACCCGGAGAAAACCCACCTGTCCGATCTGGCGACCACCGTACCATCTCGCATACTTCCCGCTCTGAGGATCGAACCCGGGTTTCATTGGTGAGGAGCGTGCTAACCACTGCGCTAATCGGACAGCCAATCTCTTTGAAATGCTAACCAACCGCTCACATTATTGTCATAAATACTGGTAATGAAGAATCCAAAGTAGGCAATTTCAAGCAAAAGCCGTACAAAATGGACAACAATTTTCATTAATATAAAAAATGATGTCTTCCTCCAGGACAATGGAGGGAATACTTAAAATTGTATCTTCTTAGTACCAGGTTAACAATTTTGGTGACAGAGATTTAACTTTGGTTGACAGAGATTTAACTTTGTTGACAATGATTTAAATTTGGTGACAATGATTTAACTTTGGTGACAGAGATTTAACTTTGGTGACAAGAGATTTAACTTTGGTGACAGAGATTTAACTTTGTATCAGGATCAGGGATAACATGTCCATTTTATTTGTTTGTTTGATTGTATTGTTGGGGTTTAATATCGCACTAACAGCTTTGGTCATATGGCGACTCTCCAGCTAATATTGGTGGAGGAAGACACCAGATGCCCCTCCGAGCTGTATTTCAGGCACGGGCGGACACACAGGTAGAACCACCGCCGTACAGCAAGCCAGCTGGATAATTTCCTCATATGAAATCATTTGACAGCCCCAGTGGGATTCGAACTTACAGCTGTGAGGGGCAAGTGATTTGAAGTCAACGACTGTATCCTCTCGGACACGGAGGCCCCCTGTCCATTTTGGACTCTAGAAATGGTTCATATGTATGTGAGAGTTGTCCCCCCTGATCTCTGGAAATGGTTCACATATATGTGAGAGTTGTCCCCCTTGAGCCCTGATAATGGTTCACACATATGTGAGAGGTGTCCCCCTTGAGCCCTGATAATGGTTCACACGTATGTGAGAGGTGTCCCCCATGGGCTCTAGAAATGGTTCACACATATGTGAGATGTGTCCCCCAAGGGCTCCAGAAATGGTTTACACATATGTGAGATGTGTCCCCCAAGGGCTCCAGAAATGGTTTACACATATGTGAGATGTGTCCCCCAAGGGCTCCAGAAATGGTTCACACATATGTGAGATGTGTCCCCCAAGGGCTCCAGAAATGGTTTACACATATGTGAGATGTGTCCCCCAAGGGCTCCAGAAATGGTTCACACATATGTGAGATGTGTCCCCCAAGGGCTCCAGAAATGGTTTACACATATGTGAGATGTGTCCCCCAAGGGCTCCAGAAATGGTTTACACGTATGTGAGATGTGTCCCCCAAGGGCTCCAGAAATGGTTCACACGTATGTGAGATGTGTCCCCCAAGGGCTCCAGAAATGGTTTACACGTATGTGAGATGTGTCCCCCAAGGGCTCCAGAAATGGTTCACATGTATATGAGATGTGTCCCCCAAGGGCTCCAGAAATGGTTTACACGTATGTGAGAGGTGTCCCCCATAGGCTCCAGAAATGGTTCACACATATGTGAGAGGTGTCCCCCATAGGCTCCAGAAATGGTTCACATGTATATGAGAGGTGTCCCCCATAGGCTCCAGAAATTGTTCACACATATGTGAGAGGTGTCCCCCATGGGCTCCAGAAATGGTTCACACATATGTAAGAGGTGTCCCCCAAGGGCTCCAGAAATGGTTCACACATATGTGAGAGGTGTCCCCCAAGGGCTCCAGAAATGGTTTACACATATGTGAGAGGTGTCCCCCAAGGGCTCCAGAAATGGTTCACACAAATGTGAAATGTGTTCACCATGAGCTCCAGAAATGGTTTAAACTTTATTTATTTTGCAACGATTGCGAAGCAAGTTTTAACAACTTATATTGATCACTCTAGTTGGCTCGGATGAAAGTGTATATGTGGTCATTCATGTGGGAGGAAACTGGAGGACCCGGAGAAAATCCACCTGTCTGATCGGGCAACCATCGTACCATCTCATATACTTTTCGGTCCAGAAATGGTTCACACGTATGTGAGAGGTGTCCCCCTTGAGCTTTATGTTTGCTTTAGTAACTTCATTTAACAAACATCAAAATCATAAATTGTGAAGTTTGCTTAGTTTGGCTTATTCTCCGATTCACAGTCATGCTTTATTGTTTTTCAGGCATTAATAAAAAGCAATGGTGCGACACATTGCCTGTCCACTATGTCAGAGTCATCTGAATTCAATACCAAGCTAGACACCATTGAAATCATTGGCCCAGCAACTGTAGGCTTCAATGCTCGAGACAGTCTTCCTAGTTTGAAAGCCCACGTTGGTACTATCATTGGAAATGATGATTCACTTGTCAGAATTGATCAGTATGTGGAATTGATGTGGGGCACTCGAGTAGGTAAAGTAGATGAGTTGACAATCAACACAAATGTCTATATTCGTGAGAACGGCAAGATTGAGCTTCCAAAAGCTGCCATTATCGATAAAGGCTGGAGTCTTGATGTTTGTGGAGCGATAGTAACCAATTTGGAGGAGCTGACTGTGAGGGAAAATGGAGCTTTGAAGATGTCAAATCCAGCATCTGATCTACATATTGACACCCTTACCATTGACTACCAAGGAAGGCTAGAAGCATCTGATTATTGTGACACAACATCAAACAAGGTCACCCTGCAGCTGGTTAATTTTTATACAACAAGTGATTTCACCCTGAATTTAAACAAATTCTCTCTCAGCGTGGAAAACGAAGAAACGATAAATCCTATAGTAGCTACAGATGCTGATGAGGGCTCTGAATGTCCTTCTAGTGGAATCATCTTGCTGAACCGAACTCAGTATTGCACCATGCCTAGAGGCACACACGAATACACATCGATCACAATCTATCCCGAAGCAGAAATAAGGATTGACGGAAATATGACTGTGGAAGACACGACAATCATTAAGGCTACAAATATGTACATTTACTTCGGTGGGATGATTACTGGCATTGGAAAGGGACATCAAACTGGTGGAAGTGGGTCGTCAGAAGCCTCTGGCCAAGGTGCAACCCATGGCGGCAGAGGTGTAACCAATACAAAATCCACATATGGCTCAATCAAAGAACCTATGGAATATGGTAGCAATGGGTTTAGTGCTACAGAATCCTCGGGAAGAGGCGGTGGCCAAGTAAAGTTAGAAATAAAAAACACTATTAGCATTGGCGGGACGATCGATATGAGTGCTGATTCAGGAACTGGTGGTAGCGGAGGTTCAATATTTGTCAATGCCAAGACTATAGAAGGAGATGGTTACATCAAGGCTGAAGGGAGTTCTGGAGGTGGTGGGGGGAGAATTGCAGTTGTTGCCTCCTCTTCATACACATTTACTGGAACATTATCGACTGTCGGCGGAGAAGACAGTTCTTCAAACAAAGGATCAGCTGGTAGGAATTATATTGTTTGTGTTACCTAATTACTGACCGATGCCTCCTTCTATTATACAGACTATTATACAATTTGTATTGAATTTAATATCGCGTTAAACAGTGATTGAGAGCTGGAATTAAGCATTGAATTAAAAATAGAATTGCATTCAACATAAATAAGAAAATAAGCTTTCATATACAAAAGTTGACATTAGTCATATTAACCCTTTCAACACCACAGACCTCTAAATTGGCTTACAAAAAAGTGTAGATCCAGATGAGCCGGCTCGTGACAAGCCGTCTCATCAGGATCTGCACTTTTTTCAAGTAATATAACTATTTTTAGAAAAAAAATTACCCATTTTGATAAATGAACTGATCCAAATGTAATTTTGTTATTAATTTATTGGTCTAAAAATATCATGGACCAGTCCATGTCAGTTACTTGGTGTTGAATGGGTTAATGAGTAAATGTAAAGTAAACAAACACATTTTAATAATAAGACATGTCACCACTATCCCCCATTTTCGACATTTGGATTAACCCTTTCCCCCATAGAGATGTAGTTTTATTTCATACATTTGGCTGTAATTTACCAATCGTACACAATGGATAAGCTGTGAATTTGCCTACTCCACCTTTATAGAGGTTACAAGGAATTATTAAGTGTTGCATACACTACGTAGTTCCAATCTTTATTATAGCTTGTTTGACTACTAATGTGTCGATCTATGTCAATAGGCATTGGCGTCAAGAGGCGCTTCTAAGGGGGAAATGGTTAAAATACAGCAAATAATTATAATTTATCTTGTTGTGATTATTATAAATGTTTGTGCTTCATGCTGATTCTAGGTACTGTGTATATAAAGGATTCCGGAGTGGAGAAGGTTGTTATAAGTGGAAGTGGAACGGAGTTTGCTCCAGTCACGTCTAGCATGGAGACATTGAGTATAGAAGCTGGTGCGAGCGTTTCCATAGAATCCAGCGTCAGCATTGGAAAACTGCTGGACAACTCACCTGACTCAGAGTGCAGCCTGACCGTTCTTACTGGAAACAGTCTCACTGCTACCACTATGGGTATATTTGTAGTAATATCAACTTGTATCAATATACCAAAATCGTTTCAGGGGCCTCTGTGCTCATGTGATTACGGTTGTTTACTTTAAATCATTTCAGGGGCCTCTGTGCTCATGTGATTACGGTTGTTTACATTAAATCGTTTCAGGGGCCTCTGTGCTCATGTGATTACGGTTGTTTACATTAAATCGTTTCAGGGGCCTCTGTGCTCATGTGATTACGGTTGTTTACTTTAAATCATTTCAGGGGCCTCTGTGCTCATGTGATTACGGTTGTTTACTTTAAATCGTTTCAGGGGCCTCTGTGCTCATGTGATTACGGTTGTTTACTTTGAATCGTTTCAGGGGCCTCTGTGCTCATGTGATTACGGTTGTTTACTTTAAATCATTTTAGGGGCCTCTGTGCTCATGTGATTACGGTTGTTTACTTTAAATTGTTTCAGGGGCCTCTGTGCTCATGTGATTACGGTTGTTTACTTTAAATCGTTTCAGGGGCCTCTGTGCTCATGTGATTACGGTTGTTTACTTTAAATCGTTTCAGGGGCCTCTGTGCTCATGTGATTACGGTTGTTTACTTTAAATCGTTTCAGGGGCCTCTGTGCTCATGTGATTACGGTTGTTTACTTTAAATCGTTTCAGGGGCCTCTGTGCTCATGTGATTACGGTTGTTTACTTTAAATCGTTTCAGGGGCCTCTGTGCTCATGTGATTACGGTTGTTTACTTTAAATCGTTTCAGGGGCCTCTGTGCTCATGTGATTACGGTTGTTTACTTTAAATCGTTTCAGGGGCCTCTGTGCTCATGTGATTACGGTTGTTTACTTTAAATCGTTTCAGGGGCCTCTGTGCTCATGTGATTACGGTTGTTTACTTTAAATCGTTTCAGGGGCCTCTGTGCTCATGTGATTACGGTTGTTTACTTTAAATCGTTTCAGGGGCCTCTGTGCTCATGTGATTACGGTTGTTTACTTTAAATCGTTTCAGGGGCCTCTGTGCTCATGTGATTACGGTTGTTTACTTTAAATCGTTTCAGGGGCCTCTGTGCTCATGTGATTACGGTTGTTTACTTTAAATCGTTTCAGGGGCCTCTGTGCTCATGTGATTACGGTTGTTTACTTTAAATCGTTTCAGGGGCCTCTGTGCTCATGTGATTACGGTTGTTTACTTTAAATCGTTTCAGGGGCCTCTGTGCTCATGTGATTACGGTTGTTTACTTTAAATCGTTTCAGGGGCCTCTGCTCGTCACGATCTGGATCTACACTTTTTGTAAGTCTATTTAGTGGTCTGTGGTGTTGAAAGGGTTAAGACAGGTTTGACTGTATATGACGGTCAAGGCATAATATATCGACGCCTGTTCTTAGGCTAGAGATGGTAATACAAGCGCTAATGTGTACCTTGCTCATACAATAGATGTGTGTATTTATAATGATCACCTACTACAAGGCAAATAGTGGTATTTGTTGATTGGTGGTTTCTGATAACAGATAATTATGCACCGATAAATGGGTTAATTGAGGACCAAAATGATGGCCTTTGGAGACATGTAACAGGTGGTCTTTAATGTGGAGGTGATCTTTATTTGGAGGTTGTCTTTATTTGAAGATACTCTTTAGCAAATTTTTAACTACATTAGTGGAGACTGGGGTAATGGATAATGTGTCAGCCTCATAATATCGAGGTTGTGAGTTCGAGCCCTGCCATAGCCACGACAGTGGTGTCCTTTGGTACTTAGACCCACATTGCTTCTTCTCTCTCCTTCAGGGTGATGGATTCCATGAGGAATGACTCACGCATGAGGTCTCGAGAGTGATTAGTCTAATGTCATAAATGGATTCCATCAGGAATGACTCATGCATGAGGTCTCGAGAGTGATTAGTCTAATGTTATAAATGGATTCCATCAGGAATGACTCACGCATGAGGTCTCGAGAGTGATTAGTCTAATGTTATATATGGATTCCATCAGGAATGACTCACGCATGAGGTCTCGAGAGTGATTAGTCTAATGCTATAAATGGATTCCATCAGGAATGACTCACGCATGAGGTCTCGAGAGTGATTAGTCTAATGTCATAAATGGATTCCATCAGGAATGACTCACGCATGAGGTCTCGAGAGTGATTAGTCTAATGTCATAAATGGATTCCATCAGGAATGACTCATGCATGAGGTCTCGAGAGCGATTAGTCTAATGTTATAAATGGATTCCATCAGGAATGACTCATGCATGAGGTCTCGAGAGTGATTAGTCTAATGTTATAAATGGATTCCATCAGGAATGACTCACGCATGAGGTCTCGAGAGTGATTAGTCTAATGTTGTAAATTTGTATGTTGTAAATTTGTAGTGAAATATATAACTATATTAGTATTAATAGACTCACATACATACAAAGATATGCTTGAAACCTTGCAGGTGATGAGCATCGAGGATTCGGCTGTAAAGTTGATGTAGAAGTTGAAGGAGTCATCGCAGTAGATGGAGATCTACTGATTTCTGGAGACAAACCAGTGCTTAACTTGGTTGGTGCCTTATCTGCCAACACATTATCTGTGGACAACTATGGCCTGTTTATGATTGCTTCAACAGGAAAGGCGACGACATCGTCGCTGAAGCTCCAGGCCTGGTCTGAAACTACTGTAGAACAAGATGCAACAATTGGCAGCATTCCCGGAAACATACAATTTGAAAAGTTTGAAATGGGTTATGAGGCAAAAATTACCTTCACTCACAATGATTTGGTAATTACAGCTACGACATTCAAGATGGATTCCCAGTCCACGTTGCTGCTTGAAGGAGATAAGAAGAGAGTTAGCATCACTACAACTGATTTCACACTGCAGGATGGGGCCGAGATTAGTGTGAGTGAGGGTGGTGAACTAGAATCAGGATTTGGGTCCTCCTCGGGAACAGAAGGGGCCAGCTACGGCGGAGATGGGGGAGAGTGTACAGGGAACACATATGGATCCTCAACAGAACCGATAGATCATGGTAGTGGATCACAATCTGTCAGAGGTGGTGGTGTTATCAATCTGATCGTTAGCGAAACAGCCGAAATAGATGGTTCCATGCTTGCAAATGGGGGCAGTTCCACAGATACTGGAGGGGCTAGTGGCGGTAGCATTAATATACAAGCCTCTACACTACAAGGCCATGGTAAATTGTCCGTCAATGGTGGTGATAGTAGTGCAGGTGGAGGTGGAAGTGGTGGTAGAATTGCTCTGAAAGCGCCATCTTTGTCTTCATTCTTGGGAAGTGTTACATCTTATGGTGGCAGTGGCACTACTAAACATGCTGCTGCTGGAACTATATATAAAAGCTTTGAACAGTCCGGTGGGTCATCGATAAATAAGATGATAATTGACAACAATAACCAAGTGTCCGATGTATTCTCTCACATTACCACTGATTCTCTAGTTGAGCTTGAGATTAATGGACATGGTCAAGTGCTGTTTGACGGAACCGCCTCTGTTACGATTAACACAGTCATTGGAGACTATACTGGTACCTTGACAATATTGGAAAACCAGATCTTTTATATTGCTACATCGTACGGTACACAGACTCCATATGCATTGAAATGTAAACTAATTATCAGGGAGAATGGTAAAGCAACAATTCCGTCCAAGTTGCTTCTCAAAGACGACGACAAAACTGGCACAGACTGGTACAATCTAGAGATATATGGAACTGTTATCGCTCTCCAAGAGTTAACCGTGTCATCTGGTGGTAAGGTACTAATACACTCTAAGAGTAGTTCACTCCTAACACCCGAGAGTGATGATTCAATTGGAACACTTGTGCTGAGAAATGTTGATGTGACGACCAATGGTGTGCTGGAACTTAGCTTAGACAGCATGGATCCTTACAGTTTGGATATACTGAAGGAATTCAATGTGAAATACGGCGGCACAGTATCTGCAAAAAATCTGAATATTAAAGCGGCTGTTATTGAGGTTGCATATCAAGGTGTACTAAAGGTTGATGGAGGAAATACCGATCAGGGAAGTAGTCCTGGAAATTCTGCTGCATCTGGTGCAGGTGGTAGCTATGGTGGGGCTGGTGGTAGTTCAGCTGATAGTGCTATGCCAATGGCAAATAGTACTGGATCATTGACAGTCGTCACCAAGGTTATGAGTTCTGCAGGTGGTAATGGCACTATAGAATTTGGAGGAAATGGAGGCGGTTTTCTATATTTAGACACTACGGATCTACTCACAGTACATGGAACAATTAGTGCTGAAGGTGATAGTACAGAGAACGATGGTGGAGGAGGGAGTGGTGGTGGAATATATCTTGATGTTAATGGAGATATAGATGGTTCTGGAACTGTTTCAGTGAAAGGGGGAAGTTCTGTTAGCGGTGGAGGTGGTGGTGGTGGGAGAATAAAAATAATTGCAAAAGGGAGCTTTGATTTTCTTGGAGAATATAAACTCTGTGGTGGCTCATCGATAACTGGACAGGCCGGAGGCTCCGGCTCATCATTTGTGAATTTCTTAAATCCATTTAGTGTTGACCATGTTTTCTATGACAACTCGTGTGCAACAGGTGCAATTGAAGGAATCACCCAAATAGATGAACCATCCAACAGCCTTTATCGGGTAGAAAACTTAAATATTGGGGACAACACCATCGTTTGGATTGCCACAACTGATCTACACTTCAAGGCGGTGACATTGACATGTGGAACTGGAAGTACGATTGTCGTTGATGATGGAGTTATATTCAGTGCTGACATATACCTAGATTATAGTGCGATAACATGTAGCTTTGATCTGAAACCTGATGGAGAACTCAGACTTCCTCTTGAAGTGGAACTGAAGGGTGAAAAGAGCACAATTGAGGGTATGTTGTTATTCTCTACCACATAATAGTTAAGAATTATGGGCGAATCAAATTGCAAGATGCACTGAATGTCAATATTTCATTGGTATATAGCAGTGCTGTAGGCAGGCAATGTCAATATTTCATTGGTATATAGCAGTGCTGTAGGCAGGGAATATCAATACTTCATTGGTATATAGCAGTGCTGTAGGCAGGGAATGTCAATATTTCATTGGTATAGCAGTTCAGTAGGTATCGAATATCAATACTTCATTGGTATATAGCAGTGCTGTAGGCAGGGAATATCAATACTTCATTGGTATATAGCAGTGCTGTAGGCAGGGAATGTCAATATTTCATTGGTATAGCAGTTCAGTAGGTATCGAATATCAATACTTCATTGGTATATAGCAGTGCTGTAGGCAGGGAATATCAATACTTCATTGGTATATAGCAGTGCTGTAGGCAGGGAATGTCAATATTTCATTGGTATAGCAGTTCAGTAGGTATCGAATATCAATACTTCATTGGTATATAGCAGTGCTGTAGGCAGGGAATATCAATACTTCATTGGTATATAGCAGTGCTGTAGGCAGGGAATGTCAATATTTCATTGGTATAGCAGTTCAGTAGGTATCGAATATCAATACTTCATTGGTATATAGCAGTGCTGTAGGCAGGGAATATCAATACTTCATTGGTATATAGCAGTGCTGTAGGCAGGGAATGTCAATATTTCATTGGTATATAGCAGTTCAGTAGGTATCGAATATCAATACTTCATTGGTATATAGCAGTGCTGTAGGCAGATAATGTCAATACTTCATTGGTATATAGCAGTGCTGTAGGCAGGGAATATCAATACTTCATTGGTATATAGCAGTGCTGTAGGCAGGGAATGTCAATATTTCATTGGTATATAGCAGTGCTGTAGGCAGGGAATGTCAATACTGCATTGGTATATAGCAGTGCTGTAGGTATCGAATATCAATACTTCATTGGTATATAGCAGTTCAGTAGGTATCGAATATCAATACTTCATTGTTATATAGCAGTGCTGTAGGCAGGGAATATCAATACTTCATTGGTATATAGCAGTGTTGTAGGCAGGGAATGTCAATATTTCATTGGTATATAGCAGTTCAGTAGGTATCGAATATCAATACTTCATTGGTATATAGCAGTGCTGTAGGCAGGGAATATCAATACTTCATTGGTATATAGCAGTGCTGTAGGCAGGGAATGTCAATATTTCATTGGTATATAGCAGTGCTGTAGGCAGGGAATGTCAATATTTCATTGGTATAGCAGTGCTGTAGGCAGGGAATGTCAATACTTCATTGGTATATAGCAGTGCTTTAGGCAGGGAATGTCAATACTTCATTGGTATATAGCAGTGCTGTAGGCAGGGAATGTCAATACTGCATTGGGATATAGCAGTGCTGTAGGCAGGGAATGTCAATATTTCATTGGTATATAGCAGTGCTGTAGGCAGGGAATGTCAATACTTCATTGGTATATAGCAGTGCTGTAGGCAGGGAATGTCAATACTTCATTGGTATATAGCAGTGCTGTAGGCAGGGAATGTCAATACTTCATTGGTATATAGCAGTGCTGTAGGCAGATAATGTCAATACTTCATTGGTATATAGCAGTGCTGTAGGCAGGGATATCAATACTTCATTGGTATATATCAGTGTTGTAGGCAGTGAATGTCAATACTTCATTGGTATATAGCAGTGCTGTAGGCAGGGAATGTCAATATTGCATTGGTATATAGCAGTGCTGTAGGCAGGGAATGTCAATACTGCATTGGTATATAGCAGTGTTGTAGGTATCGAATATCAATACTGCATTGGTATATAGCAGTGTTGTAGGTATCGAATATCAATACTTCATTGGTATATAGCAGTGTTGTAGGTATCGAATGTCAATACTTCATTGGTATATAGCAGTGTTGTAGGTATCGAATGTCAATACTTCATTGGTATATAGCAGTGCTGTAGGCAGGGAATGTCAATACTTCATTGGTATATAGCAGTTCAGTAGGTATCGAATATCAATACTTCATTGTTATATAGCAGTGCTGTAGGCAGGGAATATCAATACTTCATTGGTATATAGCAGTTCAGTAGGTATCGAATATCAATACTTCATTGGTATATAGCAGTGCTGTAGGCAGGGAATGTCAATACTTCATTGGTATATAGCAGTTCAGTAGGTATCGAATATCAATACTTCATTGGTATATAGCAGTGCTGTAGGCAGTGAATGTCAATACTTCATTGGTATATAGCAGTGCTGTAGGTATGGAATATCAATACTTCATTGGTATATAGCAGTGCTGTAGGCAGGGAATGTCAATACTTCATTGGTATATAGCAGTGCTGTAGGTATCGAATATCAATACTTCATTGTTATATAGCAGTGCTGTAGGCAGGGAATATCAATACTTCATTGGTATATAGCAGTGCTGTAGGCAGTGAATGTCAATACTTCATTGGTATATAGCAGTGCTGTAGGCAGGGAATGTCAATACTTCATTGGTATATAGCAGTGCTGTAGGTATGGAATGTCAATACTTCATTGGTATATAGCAGTGTTGTAGGCAGGGAATGTCAATACTTCATTGGTATATAGCAGTGTTGTAGGTATCGAATGTCAATACTTCATTGGTATATAGCAGTGCTGTAGGCAGGGAATGTCAATACTTCATTGGTATATAGCAGTTCAGTAGGTATCGAATATCAATACTTCATTGTTATATAGCAGTGCTGTAGGCAGGGAATATCAATACTTCATTGGTATATAGCAGTTCAGTAGGTATCGAATATCAATACTTCATTGGTATATAGCAGTGCTGTAGGCAGGGAATGTCAATACTTCATTGGTATATAGCAGTTCAGTAGGTATCGAATATCAATACTTCATTGGTATATAGCAGTGTTGTAGGCAGGGAATGTCAATACTTCATTGGTATATAGCAGTGTTGTAGGTATCGAATGTCAATACTTCATTGGTATATAGCAGTGCTGTAGGCAGGGAATGTCAATACTTCATTGGTATATAGCAGTTCAGTAGGTATCGAATATCAATACTTCATTGTTATATAGCAGTGCTGTAGGCAGGGAATATCAATACTTCATTGGTATATAGCAGTTCAGTAGGTATCGAATATCAATACTTCATTGGTATATAGCAGTGCTGTAGGCAGGGAATGTCAATACTTCATTGGTATATAGCAGTTCAGTAGGTATCGAATATCAATACTTCATTGGTATATAGCAGTGTTGTAGGCAGGGAATGATCAATACTTCATTGGTATATAGCAGTGCTGTAGGCAGTGAATGTCAATACTTCATTGGTATATAGCAGTGCTGTAGGCAGGGAATATCAATACTTCATTGGTATATAGCAGTGTTGTAGGTATCGAATATCAATACTTCATTGGTATATAGCAGTGTTGTAGGTATCGAATGTCAATACTTCATTGGTATATAGCAGTGCTGTAGGCAGGGAATGTCAATACTTCATTGTTATATAGCAGTTCAGTAGGTATCGAATATCAATACTTCATTGTTATATAGCAGTGCTGTAGGCAGGGAATATCAATACTTCATTGGTATATAGCAGTGCTGTAGGCAGTGAATGTCAATACTTCATTGGTATATAGCAGTGCTGTAGACAGGGAATATCAATACTGCATTGGTATATAGCAGTGCTGTAAGCAGGGAATGTCAATACTGCATTGGTATATAGCAGTGCTATAGGTATCGAATATCAATACTTCATTGTTATATAGCAGTGCTGTAGGCAGGGAATATCAATACTTCATTGGTATATAGCAGTGCTGTAGGCAGTGAATGTCAATACTTCATTGGTATATAGCAGTGCTGTAGGCAGGGAATATCAATACTTCATTGGTATATAGCAGTGCTGTAGGCAGGGAATGTCAATACTTCATTGGTATATAGCAGTGCTGTAGGCAGGGAATGTCAATACTGCATTGGTATATAGCAGTGATGTAGGCAGTGAATGTCAATACTTCATTGGTATATAGCAGTGCTGTAGGCAGGGAATGTCAATATTTCATTGGTATATAGCAGTGTTGTAGGCAGGGAATGTCAATAATTCATTGGTATATAGCAGTGCTGTATGCAGGGAATGTCAATACTTCATTGGTATATAGCAGTGCTGTAGGCAGGGAATGTCAATAATTCATTGGTATATAGCAGTGCTGTATGCAGGGAATGTCAATATTACATTGGTATATAGCAGTGCTGTAGGCAGGGAATGTCAATACTTCATTGGTATATAGCAGTGCTGTAGGCAGGGAATGTCAGTACTGCATTGGTATATAGCAGTGCTTTAGGCAGAGAATGTCAATACTGCATTGGTATATAGCAGTGCTTTAGGCAGAGAATGTCAATACTTCATTGGTATATAGCAGTGCTGTAGGCAGGGAATATCAATACTTCATTGGTATATAGCAGTGCTGTAGGCAGTGAATGTCAATACTTCATTGGTATATAGCAGTGCTGTAGGCAGGGAATGTCAATATTGCATTGGTATATAGCAGTGCTGTAGGCAGGGAATGTCAATACTGCATTGGTATATAGCAGTGTTGTAGGTATCGAATATCAATACTGCATTGGTATATAGCAGTGTTGTAGGTATCGAATATCAATACTTCATTGGTATATAGCAGTGTTGTAGGTATCGAATGTCAATACTTCATTGGTATATAGCAGTGTTGTAGGTATCGAATGTCAATACTTCATTGGTATATAGCAGTGCTGTAGGCAGGGAATGTCAATACTTCATTGGTATATAGCAGTTCAGTAGGTATCGAATATCAATACTTCATTGTTATATAGCAGTGCTGTAGGCAGGGAATATCAATACTTCATTGGTATATAGCAGTTCAGTAGGTATCGAATATCAATACTTCATTGGTATATAGCAGTGCTGTAGGCAGGGAATGTCAATACTTCATTGGTATATAGCAGTTCAGTAGGTATCGAATATCAATACTTCATTGGTATATAGCAGTGTTGTAGGCAGGGAATGTCAATACTTCATTGGTATATAGCAGTGTTGTAGGTATCGAATGTCAATACTTCATTGGTATATAGCAGTGCTGTAGGCAGGGAATGTCAATACTTCATTGGTATATAGCAGTTCAGTAGGTATCGAATATCAATACTTCATTGTTATATAGCAGTGCTGTAGGCAGGGAATATCAATACTTCATTGGTATATAGCAGTGCTGTAGGCAGTGAATGTCAATACTTCATTGGTATATAGCAGTGCTGTAGGCAGGGAATATCAATACTTCATTGGTATATAGCAGTGCTGTAGGCAGGGAATGTCAATACTGCATTGGTATATAGCAGTGCTGTAGGTATCGAATATCAATACTTCATTGTTATATAGCAGTGCTGTAGGCAGGGAATATCAATACTTCATTGGTATATAGCAGTGCTGTAGGCAGTGAATGTCAATACTTCATTGGTATATAGCAGTGCTGTAGGCAGGGAATATCAATACTTCATTGGTATATAGCAGTGTTGTAGGTATCGAATATCAATACTTCATTGGTATATAGCAGTGTTGTAGGTATCGAATGTCAATACTTCATTGGTATATAGCAGTGCTGTAGGCAGGGAATGTCAATACTTCATTGTTATATAGCAGTTCAGTAGGTATCGAATATCAATACTTCATTGTTATATAGCAGTGCTGTAGGCAGGGAATATCAATACTTCATTGGTATATAGCAGTGCTGTAGGCAGTGAATGTCAATACTTCATTGGTATATAGCAGTGCTGTAGACAGGGAATATCAATACTGCATTGGTATATAGCAGTGCTGTAAGCAGGGAATGTCAATACTGCATTGGTATATAGCAGTGCTATAGGTATCGAATATCAATACTTCATTGTTATATAGCAGTGCTGTAGGCAGGGAATATCAATACTTCATTGGTATATAGCAGTGCTGTAGGCAGTGAATGTCAATACTTCATTGGTATATAGCAGTGCTGTAGGCAGGGAATATCAATACTTCATTGGTATATAGCAGTGCTGTAGGCAGGGAATGTCAATACTTCATTGGTATATAGCAGTGCTGTAGGCAGGGAATGTCAATACTGCATTGGTATATAGCAGTGATGTAGGCAGTGAATGTCAATACTTCATTGGTATATAGCAGTGCTGTAGGCAGGGAATGTCAATATTTCATTGGTATATAGCAGTGTTGTAGGCAGGGAATGTCAATAATTCATTGGTATATAGCAGTGCTGTATGCAGGGAATGTCAATACTTCATTGGTATATAGCAGTGCTGTAGGCAGGGAATGTCAATAATTCATTGGTATATAGCAGTGCTGTATGCAGGGAATGTCAATATTACATTGGTATATAGCAGTGCTGTAGGCAGGGAATGTCAATACTTCATTGGTATATAGCAGTGCTGTAGGCAGGGAATGTCAGTACTGCATTGGTATATAGCAGTGCTTTAGGCAGAGAATGTCAATACTGCATTGGTATATAGCAGTGCTTTAGGCAGAGAATGTCAATACTTCATTGGTATATAGCAGTGCTGTAGGCAGGGAATATCAATACTTCATTGGTATATAGCAGTGCTGTAGGCAGGGAATGTCAATACTGCCTTGATATATAGCAGTGCTGTAGGCAGGGAATGTCAATACTGCATTGGTATATAGCAGTGCTTTAGGCAGATAATGTCAATACTTCATTGGTATATAGCAGTGCTGTAGGCAGGGAATGTCAATATTTCACTATTTTTATTTTTCAGGCATTCTTTCCAATATTGGTACACTGATTGTCTCTTCTAGACAGAAATTAACATTGTCTCCAAATGTGCGCATTGGCGAGTGTTGCGATGATAATGGTGACCATACCTCTCTCACGGAACCCGGAGAGTACTCCTTCTCGACCTTCATCTTGAAGAGCTATTCTGAAGTGACATTCCTAACAACGAAGCAAATATCATTTGCCATCCTAGAGCTTCAGTATGGATCCATATTGAGTGGCGATAGCTTGAATATTTCTGCGAACCAAGTCATCCTACATCCCGGGTCCACATTAACACTTGACGGCGGTGGTTATGCTAGTGAATTGGGTCGTGGGGCTGGATCCAATGTGAGTTAATATAATCTCCTTCTTGAACAATAAGTCTCATTGTATTTTAGCTATTGCAATCTTTCATTGTATGTCAAACATCATGTAATATAAAGTTATTACTTTCTTCTTAGCTGCTTTGATGAATCTATTTGCTGTACCACTTAGTTAAACATGTGCTAGAGCACTTAGTTAAACATGTGCTAGCTAGACCACTTAGTTAAACATGTGCTAGACCACTTAGTTAAACATGTGCTAGACCACTTAGTTAAACATGTGCTAGACCACTTAGTTAAATATGTGCTAGACCACTTAGTTAAACATGTGCTAGACCACTTAGTTAAACATGTGCTAGACCACTTAGTTAAACATATGCTAGACCACTTAGTTAAATATGTGCTAGACCACTAGGTTAAACATGTGCTAGACCACTAGGTTAAACATGTGCTAGACCACTAGGTTAAACATGTGTTAGACCACTAGGTTAAACATGTGCTAGACCACTTAGTTAAATATATGCTAGACCACTTAGTTAAACATGTGCTAGACCACTTAGTTAAACATATGCTAGACCACTTAGTTAAACATGTGCTAGACCACTTAGTTAAACATGTGCTAGACCACTTAGTTAAACATGTGCTAGACCACTTAGTTAAACATGTGCTAGACCACTTAGTTAAACATGTGCTAGACCACTTAGTTAAACATGTGCTAGACCACTTAGTTAAACATGTGCTAGACCACTTAGTTAAACATATGCTAGACCACTAGGTTAAACATGTGCTAGGTTAAACATGTGCTAGACCACTTAGTTAAACATGTGCTAGACCACTAGGTTAAACATATGCTAGACCACTTAGTTAAATATGTGCTAGACCACTAGGTTAAACATGTGCTAGACCACTAGGTTAAACATGTGCTAGACCACTAGGTTAAACATGTGTTAGACCACTAGGTTAAATATATGCTAGACCACTAGGTTAAACATGTGCTAGATCACTAGGTTAAATATGTGCTAGATCACTAGGTTAAATATATGCTAGACCACTAGGTTAAACATGTGCTAGACCACTAGGTTAAACATGTGCTAGACCACTAGGTTAAACATGTGCTAGATCACTAGGTTAAATATATGCTAGATCACTAGGTTAAACATGTGCTAGACCACTAGGTTAAACATGTGCTAGACCACTAGGTTAAACATGTGCTAGACCACTAGGTTAAACATGTGCTAGACCACTAGGTTAAACATGTGCTAGACCACTAGGTTAAACATGTGTTAGACCACTAGGTTAAACATGTGCTAGACCACTAGGTTAAACATGTGTTAGACCACTAGGTTAAACATGTGCTAGACCACTAGGTTAAATATATGCTAGATCACTAGGTTAAACATGTGCTAGACCACTAGGTTAAACATGTGCTAGACCACTAGGTTAAACATGTGCTAGACCACTAGGTTAAACATGTGCTAGACCACTAGGTTAAACATGTGCTAGACCACTAGGTTAAACATGTGTTAGACCACTAGGTTAAACATGTGCTAGACCACTAGGTTAAACATGTGTTAGACCACTAGGTTAAACATGTGCTAGATCACTAGGTTAAACATGTGCTAGACCACTAGGTTAAACATGTGCTAGACCACTAGGTTAAACATGTGTTAGACCACTAGGTTAAACATGTGCTAGACCACTAGGTTAAACATGTGTTAGACCACTAGGTTAAACATGTGCTAGATCACTAGGTTAAACATGTGCTAGACCACTAGGTTAAACATGTGCTAGACCACTAGGTTAAACATGTGCTAGATCACTAGGTTAAATATATGCTAGATCACTAGGTTAAAGATGTATTAGACCACTAGGTTAAACATGTGCTAGGTTAAACATGTGCTAGACCACTAGGTTAAACATGTGCTAGATCACTAGGTTAAATATATGCTAGACCACTAGGTTAAATATGTGTTAGACCACTAGGTTAAACATGTGCTAGACCACTAGGTTAAACATGTGCTAGATCACTAGGTTAAATATATGCTAGATCACTAGGTTAAATATGTGCTAGATCACTAGGTTAAATATGTGCTAGGTTAAACATGTGCTAGACCACTAGGTTAAATATATGCTAGACCACTAGGTTAAATATATGCTAGATCACTAGGTTAAATATGTGCTAGATCACTAGGTTAAACATGTGCTAGGTTAAACATGTGCTAGACCACTAGGTTAAATATATGCTAGACCACTAGGTTAAACATGTGCTAGGTTAAACATGTGCTAGACCACTAGGTTAAACATGTGCTAGGTTAAACATGTGCTAGACCACTAGGTTAAATATGTGCTAGATCACTAGGTTAAATATGTGCTAGGTTAAACATGTGCTAGACCACTAGGTTAAACATGTGCTAGATCACTAGGTTAAATATGTGCTAGGTTAAACATGTGCTAGACCACTAGGTTAAACATGTGCTAGATCACTAGGTTAAATATATGCTAGACCACTAGGTTAAACATGTGCTAGGTTAAACATGTGCTAGACCACTAGGTTAAACATGTGCTAGATCACTAGGTTAAATATGTGCTAGATCACTAGGTTAAACATGTGCTAGATCACTAGGTTAAATATGTGCTAGATCACTAGGTTAAAGATGTATTAGACCACTAGGTTAAACATGTGCTAGACCACTTAGTTAAATATGTGCTAGATCACTAGGTTAAAGATGTATTAGACCACTAGGTTAAACATGTGCTAGACCACTTAGTTAAACATGTGCTAGATCACTAGGTTAAAGATGTGCTAGACCACTAGGTTAAACATGTGCTAGATCACTAGGTTAAACATGTGCTAGACCACTTAGTTAAACATGTGCTAGATCACTAGGTTAAACATGTGCTAGACCACTTAGTTAAACATGTGCTAGATCACTAGGTTAAACATGTGCTAGACCACTTAGTTAAACATGTGCTAGACCACTTAGTTAAACATGTGCTAGACCACTTAGTTAAACATGTGCTAGACCACTTAGTTAAACATGTGCTAGACCACTTAGTTAAACATGTGCTAGACCACTAGGTTAAATATGTGCTAGACCACTAGGTTAAACATGTGCTAGACCACTTAGTTAAACATGTGCTAGACCACTTAGTTAAACATGTGCTAGACCACTTAGTTAAATATGTGCTAGACCACTAGGTTAAACATATGCTAGACCACTAGGTTAAATATGTGCTAGACCACTTAGTTAAACATGTGCTAGACCACTTAGTTAAATATGTGCTAGACCACTAGGTTAAACATGTGCTAGACCACTAGGTTAAATATGTGCTAGACCACTAGGTTAAACATGTGCTAGACCACTAGGTTAAATATGTGCTAGATCACTAGGTTAAACATATGCTAGACCACTAGGTTAAATATGTGCTAGACCACTAGGTTAAACATGTGCTAGATCACTAGGTTAAACATGTGCTAGGTTAAACATGTGCTAGATCACTAGGTTAAACATATGCTAGACCACTAGGTTAAATATGTGCTAGACCACTAGGTTAAACATGTGCTAGGTTAAACATGTGCTAGATCACTAGGTTAAACATGTGCTAGATCACTAGGTTAAACATGTGCTAGATCACTAGGTTAAACATGTGCTAGACCACTAGGTTAAACATGTGCTAGACCACTAGGTTAAACATGTGCTAGATCACTAGGTTAAACATGTGCTAGACCACTAGGTTAAACATGTGTTAGACCACTAGGTTAAACATGTGCTAGGTTAAACATGTGCTAGATCACTAGGTTAAATATGTGCTAGATCACTAGGTTAAATATATGCTAGATCACTAGGTTAAATATATGCTAGACCACTAGGTTAAACATGTGCTAGGTTAAACATGTGCTAGACCACTAGGTTAAACATGTGCTAGGTTAAACATGTGCTAGACCACTAGGTTAAATATGTGCTAGATCACTAGGTTAAATATGTGCTAGGTTAAACATGTGCTAGACCACTAGGTTAAACATGTGCTAGATCACTAGGTTAAATATGTGCTAGGTTAAACATGTGCTAGATCACTAGGTTAAACATGTGCTAGATCACTAGGTTAAATATGTGCTAGGTTAAATATATGCTAGATCACTAGGTTAAAGATGTATTAGACCACTAGGTTAAACATGTGCTAGGTTAAACATGTGCTAGGTTAAACATGTGCTAGACCACTAGGTTAAATATGTGCTAGATCACTAGGTTAAACATGTGCTAGATCACTAGGTTAAATATATGCTAGATCACTAGGTTAAAGATGTATTAGACCACTAGGTTAAACATGTGCTAGGTTAAACATGTGCTAGACCACTAGGTTAAACATATGCTAGGTTAAACATGTGCTAGATCACTAGGTTAACTATATGCTAGATCACTAGGTTAAAGATGTATTAGATCATTATGTTTAACTAAAGAGTACTTTTAATCAAAGTTTTAGCTATGTATGTACGTCTTGCTAAGAATGCAGTGTAGTTCTTATAGTGTCTTCCCTTTTTATAAAATCTAGGATTTGTATCCTCTAGTATGTACGTCCGTGGACCAATGCAGTTTGGCGTTCTCTTGTAATGCCTTCATTTGAAAATAATTAGGTTCTTTTCTCTTTATTTTTATTTGTCTTTATGTTCAAAATCTGATGGCTGTTCTATTAGCACAGTGGTTAGCGCGCTCGATTCTCTGTAAGCTATAATAGGTTTCGGTTCTAATCCCTTTTCATTCATGTATCTAAATTTTGTGTAATCTGTATATTTGTATATGCTGTATGGTTTGAAATAAACTATGTTTAACCCATTTCATTCTGGATACCGTTCAAACAGTATTTGCAAAGAACATAGAGCCAGATCAGCCGCCACGGAACATGCCGTCTGATCAGGCTCTATGCTGTTTGCTATTCAGATCATCTTGCTAAGGCACTTGGCTATGTAGCAAACAACATAGATCCTGATCAGCATGCAGCGTTACGCTGCGGCTGATCTGGATCTATGTTGTTTGCAAAAGCCTTTAAATGTATCCAGAATGAAATGGGTTAAACTAGTAATTCATGATGTTTTTCTTACTTTAGACTAATGGTTGTGGTACTGGAGCAGGCCATGGCGCCCCCGGAGGATCTAGGTCAACCGATGTAGTTGGTGGATTGGCCTATGATAATACCAGATTTCCTATGTTGTTGGGCAGTGGTGGCGGCAATTCTAACGATGGTATTGGAGGGAATGGTGGCGGAATCCTCGCTCTAAATCTCTTTGAAAAACTCACTGTGTCTGGTAAGGCTGTTCCATATTACTTGTCATATTCTCAACCTATCCATTGCATGTGCGATGATGATGATTGAGCTTATTTACCGTCGCCTCCGGCGAACCATATGGACATGTGCATTCAAATATTTGTTTTTATCCCCAGTGGCCATAATATTGGTGAATACTAATTAACCCATTCAACACCAAGTAACTCACATGGACTGGTCCATGATATTCATAAACCAATAAATGAATCAGAAAATCACATTTGGACAAGTTCATTTATCAAAATGGGTAATTATGTCTAAAAATAGTCATATCACTGGCAAAAAGTGCAGATCCTGATGAGACGGCTCGTCACGAGCCGGCTCATCTGGATCTACACTTTTTGTAAGCCTATTTAGAGGTCTGTGGTGTTGAAAGGGTTAACAGTGATATCCGAATAAATCCAAATGAACCGCACATGTGCATATGTCTAGTTGCACAATATTGTAATCATATTCATTTTTGTGTGGACACTTTTATAACACAAATCTTGTCCGTGGTTTATCTCCAAATCCTTTGTAGGGTTTTCACCAAACTTGGCATGAAGCATCAGTATTATTATTATACCATTCTTATTGAGCGCACATATCATATAAAGATTACACGTTCAAAAGCGCTTTACATAAACATGTAACATAACACACATATATCAATAGAAAATCAAAAGATTACAAAATATAGAATGCAGGGTTAAAATCATGTGATAAAAGTACGGAAATAATTATATAATTGCGATTTTTACATGTTTTAAATAGTACACTTAAACTGATGAGGAACCTACTTAAAATATGGATTGTACATTAGATACACAAAATAAGAAATTATAGATTAAAACTACAACATATAAATGTATGATGTCTAGTGGTGCATATTTTAACCCCGTTCCGGTTGGGGATGTCCGCCTCCGTGGTCGAGTGGTTAAGGTCGCTGACTTGTATACCACTGTAACCTATCATCACTGCTGGTCACGGGTTCGAGCCCCGCTCAGGTCGTGTCTCATTTATATGAAAAAGTTGGCAGTTTCTTACGGAGGTTGGTGCACTCAAGTACTGGTTAACCGCTGGAGCCTGCCCAGGAAAGGTGTTGTTAGGTAAACTGCCCACCGGCGATATAGCCCAAAATGGTGCTGATGCAGGCGTAAAACCCGAAATATGACATATGACGTTCCGGTTGGGTGATTTTAGACGGATTTACAGCCATTTGAACAGTCCTAACACAATGCTTGTCCATGATTTATTCCAAAACTTCATAATAGTACGTATGACGTTTTAGTGTTATGAAGTCTATTGCATTCTTAGTACTTCACTGAAGCAACAGTTAGTGGGGAGATATATGTTTTTATTCAAAAACAATGCTAGTTACAGTTTGAGAATGTGCTTTTACTCAAGAGCAGCTATCAATTCCTAAAACGTTATCTTGTTTTGATTAGTTTTGATTCAAAAAGATAAAAAGACTGTGGAAATCGTAATAGCGCAGTGGATGCGCGTTCGCTTCAGGTGCGAAAGGTCCGGAGTTTGAGCCCCGCTGGAGCCGTTATGATCGTGCCCTTAGGCAAGGCATTTAAATTTCACGTTGCCTCTTCTCTCTCCCTCGTGGCGATGGATTCCATCAGGAATGAGGTCTCGAGAGTGATTAATATAAGTTGTTAGAACTTGTTTCGCAATCGAGGTAAAATAAATTTGTATAAACTAAAATGATAATGATGACAATTTGAATTATCTCTTCACTTGTCTGAAACGAAATAGAGAGATTGTCATATTGTGATTTGTTTATGACACAAATGAGACGAGTATTATTATGATTGTTTAAGGTACGATGCAGGTGGATGGTAAACCCGGGTCAGGAACTGATGCAGGTGGTGGTAGTGGTGGAACAGTTGTCATTTACACTAAAACATTGGATGGAGATGGAGTAATTAGCGCCAATGGTGGAAAAGGAAATGGATATGGTGGCGGTGGTGCCGGCGGTAGAGTTGCAATAGCTGTTTCAAATTTGTGAGTTCTCCAATATTGCCAATCTTTACTTTAAAATAAGATTAATAAAACATATTTAAAATATCACTACAAAATTTTAATCTTCTGTTCTGTTGCTTTAGTCATTAGGTACAACATTAGGTTAACCATTAGGTAACCCATTGGGTAAACCATTTGTGTACAACATTACATTAGGCCACAATTAAAAGAATGTTTGTTTCCCATTTCCCAACCACAGTATTAGGCAGAGAGCCGTCGGCCGTCTTTTCGACGGCCTATCACCTAATAAGACGGTCAATTATATTGGCGACGGTTACCGACGGCCAGTTAAAAAAATGGCTGATAACAGTTTGTTTTTGTTTTTTTTTCTCCGAGACCTCACTAGGTTTGTTAACATATATATGCCGCTGTAAAACAATGACAAGAACTGGACCCTATAATAGGCTAATATTGTTCGCAATTCCTTTTTGGAGAGGCTTTACCACCCGGGCTTTCCCAGTAGCTGCCGCATTTCGATCACGTCAGTTCGCCGTTCTCACATCGAGTCCGTGCGGCAATTTCCGTCATCATTCGGGTCCCGCTCTGGGGCTGGACTTATTTTTTTAGACTCCCATTTTGATATTTCTGCCTAATACTATGTTCCCAACCCTGATTTTTGAAGGTTGGTATGTAGGTTGGGAATATAGTTATTTTTTTCTACAAATAAGGTAACATTTCCAAATAATGATAGCGTTGGTTTAATAATAGGAAACGACTGTCAGACACATCAATTTCTGCACATCTTAAATTTAAAGTGACATTATATCGTAAAAAGCCAAATAAATGCATTTGTTCACGTATAAATGCATTGCTACTACACATTCTTCCGAATACATTCGAACACTAACATTGAATCAATAAACAGTGTTTTTGTTGTCTACAAACATTCAAAAGTGAAAGTAGGATTTCATATAACGGTCATCCACGCTCCTGAAATGACGTTTGTTTGTCATTGGAGTCAATACTAAACACGCGATATTTCGTTTAGAGATAATTTAACTAAGATTAGTCTACAAATAAATATGCATAGGCACAAATGTGAGATATAACGGTAAATCTGTGCGATAAATCGTGTTATTCCGGATACACGAGTTGTATTACGCATGGATGTTGACCCTATGTACATTATTTTGTTATGTCAACAAACCGCGTATACGACACTTGTTTATTTGTTGAAATACTCAGTTTTTGAAGCAAATATTGGGGGGGGGGGGGGAAATTATACCATATAATAGGAAATTACATTCTGCAGACATTTACGTTTTCACCGATGTAGTGTCACTTTAATGAGAAGCCTGATGTTATATATCATAAAATGACTAGAACGATGTCTGGATTTTAATATTGATATGTGACAAAATATTTATTTTAGAAAAAGGTAAAAAATTAAAACGACAAAAAACAATTTGAATTGAGTTGGGCCGTTTTTAGCAGGTCAGTTTGGAAATGGGAAGCAAATATCTTTTTTAATGTGGCCTTTGATATAACATTATGGAATGTAAAATATTTGTTGAACATTAGATACGACAGTCGATAAACTTTAGGTGAAATAGTATGTAAACATTATGCAAAATATTAGGTATGACAGTAAGCAAATTATCGGTGAAATATTAGGTAAACATTATATTACATAAACATTAGGTATGACCGCAGGTAAACATTAACTAGGCAAAGCATTGAGTTAAACCTTAGGTAACACATTAGGTGAACATAACTTAGGTAAGCATTATGTAAATGTTGGGTAAAATATTAGGTAAACAGTCGGTGAAGTGTTAGGTAAAATATTATATAAACAGGGTGAAACATTATGTAAATATAACATTAGGTAAACATCAGGTGAAATATTAGGTAAAGCATTGTATAAACAGTAGGTAAAATATTAGGTGAAATGTTAGGTAAGGTACTATGGAAAAACAATATGTAAACTATCAGGTGAGACATTGGTAAGCAATTAGGTAACACATTAGGTGCAATATTAGGTACAGCATTACCGGTAGATAAACATTGGGTACAAATGGGTAACATATTTGTTATGACATTATGTCAACATTGGGTAAACATCATGTATGACATTAGGTGAAACATTAGGTAAATTATTAGATACGGCTTTGCGTAAAACATTAGATGGCATTTTAAGTAAGGCATTAGGCGTAACATTGGGAAAACCAATACATTAAGTAAAACAAAAAACAAAAACCAAACATTAAGTAAAACATTGGGAAAACCAATACATTAAGTAAAACATTAGGTAAAACATTGGGAAAACCAATACATTAAGTAAAACACAAAAAACAAAAACCAAACAAAAAACATTAAGTAAAACATTGGGAAAACCAATACATTAAGTAAAACATTAGGTAAAACATTGGGAAAACCAATACATTAAGTAAAACATTAGGTAAAACATTGGGAAAACCAATACATTAAGTAAAACATTAGGTAAAACATTGGGAAAACCAATACATTAAGTAAAACATTAGGTAAAACATTGGGAAAACCAATACATTAAGTAAAACATTGGGAAAACCAATACATTAAGTAAAACATTGGGAAAACCAATACATTAAGTAAAACATTGGGAAAACCAATACATTAAGTAAAACATTAGGTAAAACATTGGGAAAACCAATACATTAAGTAAAACATTAAGTAAAACATTGGGAAAGCCAATACATTAAGTAAAACATTAGGTAAAACATTGGGAAAACCAATACATTAAGTAAAACATTAGGTAAAACATTGGGAAAACCAATACATTAAGTAAAACATTGGGAAAGCCAATACATTAAGTAAAACATTAGGTAAAACATTGGGAAAACCAATACATTAAGTAAAACATTGGGAAAGCCAATACATTAAGTAAAACATTAGGTAAAACATTGGGAAAGCCAATACATTAAGTAAAATATTAGGTAAAACATTGGGAAAACCAATACATTAAGTAAAACATTAGGTAAAACATTGGGAAAACCAATACATTAAGTAAAACATTGGGAAAACCAATACATTAAGTAAAACATTAGGTAAAACATTGGGAAAACCAATACATTAAGTAAAACATTGGGAAAGCCAATACATTAAAAAACATTAGGTAAAACATTGGGAAAACAATACATTAAGTAAAACATTGGGAAAGCCAATACATTAAGTAAAACATTAGGTAAAACATTGGGAAAACCAATACATTAAGTAAAACATTGGGAAAACCAATACATTAAGTAAAAATTAGGTAAAACATTGGGAAAACCAATACATTAAGTAAAACATTAGGTAAAACATTGGGAAAACCAATACATTAAGTAAAACATTAGGTAAAACATTGGGAAAACCAATACATTAAGTAAAACATTAGGTAAAACATTGGGAAAACCAATACATTAAGTAAAACATTGGGAAAGCCAATACATTAAGTAAAACATTGGGAAAGCCAATACATTAAGTAAAACAGTAGGTATAACATTGGGAAAACCAATACATTAAGTAAACATTGGGAAAGCCAATACATTAAGTAAAACATTAGGTAAAACATTGGGAAAACCAATACATTAAGTAAAACATTAGGTAAAACATTGGGAAAACCAATACATTAAGTAAAACATTAGGTAAAACATTGGGAAAACCAATACATTAAGTAAAACATTAGGTAAAACATTGGGAAAACCAATACATTAAGTAAACATTGGGAAAGCCAATACATTAGGTAAAACATTGGGAAAACCAATACATTAAGTAAAACATTAGGTAAAACATTGGGAAAACCAATACATTAAATAAAACATTGGGAAAACCAATACATTAAATAAAACATTGGGAAAAACATTGGGAAAACCAATACATTAAGTAAAACATTGGGTAAAACATTGGGAAAACCAATACATTAAGTAAAACATTGGGAAAACCAATACATTAAGTAAAACATTAGGTAAAACATTGGGAAAACCAATACATTAAGTAAAACATTAGGTAAAACATTGGGAAAACCAATACATTAAGTAAAACATTAGGTAAAACATTGGGAAAACCAATACATTAAGTAAACAAAACCAAACATTAGGTAAAACATTGGGAAAACCAATACATTAAGTAAAACATTAGGTAAAACATTGGGAAAACCAATACATTAAATAAAACATTGGAAAACCAATACATTAATAAAACATTAGGAAAACATTGGGAAAACCAATACATTAAGTAAAACATTAGGTAAAACATTGGGAAAACCAATACATTAAGTAAAACATTGGGAAAACCAATACATTAAGTAAAACATAAAAATTGGGAAAACCAATACATTAAGTAAAACATTAGGTAAAACATTGGGAAAGCCAATACATTAAGTAAAACATTAGGTAAAACATTGGGAAAACCAATACATTAAGTAAAACATTAGGTAAAACATTGGGAAAACCAATACATTAAGTAAACATTGGGAAAGCCAATACATTAGGTAAAACATTGGGAAAACCAATACATTAAGTAAAACATTAGGTAAAACATTGGGAAAACCAATACATTAAATAAAACAAAAACCAAACAAAGTAAAACATTAGGTAAAACATTGGGAAAACCAATACATTAAGTAAAACATTAGGTAAAACATTGGGAAAACCAATACATTAAGTAAAACATTGGGAAAACCAATACATTAAAAAACAAGTAAAACATTGGGAAAGCCAATACATTAAGTAAAACATTAGGTAAAACATTGGGAAAACCAATACATTAAGTAAAACATTAGGTAAAACATTGGGAAAACCAATACATTAAGTAAACATTGGGAAAGCCAATACATTAAGTAAAACATTGGGAAAACCAATACATTAAGTAAAACATTAGGTAAAACATTGGGAAAACCAATACATTAAATAAAACATTGGGAAAACCAATAAATTAAATAAAACATTAGGAAAAACATTGGGAAAACCAATACATTAAGTAAAACATTGGGAAAACAAAAACCAATACATTAAGTAAAACATTGGGAAAACCAATACATTAAGTAAAACATTAGGTAAAACATTGGGAAAACCAATACATTAAGTAAAACATTAGGTAAAACATTGGGAAACCCAATACATTAAGTAAAACATTAGGTAAAACATTGGGAAAACCAATACATTAAGTAAAACATTAGGTAAAACATTGGGAAAACCATACATTAAATAAAAATTGGGAAACCAATACATTAAATAAACAATAGGAAAAACATTGGGAAAACCAATACATTAAGTAAAACATTAGGTAAAACATTGGGAAAACCAATACATTAAGTAAAACATTAGGTAAAACATTAGAGAAAACCAATACATTAAGTAAAACATTAGGTAAAACATTGGGAAAACCAATACATTAAGTAAAACATTAGGTAAAACATTGGGAAAACCAATACATTAAGTAAAACTAGGTAAAACATTGGGAAAACCAATACATTAAGTAAAACATTGGGAAAGCCAATACATTAAGTAAAACATTAGGTAAAACATTGGGAAAACCAATACATTAAGTAAAACATTAGGTAAAACATTGGGAAAACCAATACATTAAGTAAAACATTAGGTAAAACATGGGGAAACCAATACATTAAGTAAAACATTAGGTAAAACATTGGGAAAACCAATACATTAAGTAAAACATTGGGAAAACCAATACATTAAGTAAAACATTAGGTAAAACATTGGGAAAACCAATACATTAGGTAAAATATTGGGAAAACCAATACATTAAGTAAAACATTGGGAAAACCAATACATTAAGTAAAACATTGGGAAAACCAATACATTAAGTAAAACATTAGGTAAAACATTGGGAAAACCAATACATTAAGTAAAACATTGGGAAAACCAATACATTAAGTAAAACATTGGGAAAACCAATACATTAAGTAAAACATTAGGTAAAACATTGGGAAAACCAATACATTAAGTAAAACATTGGGAAAACCAATACATTAAGTAAAACATTAGGTAAAACATTGGGAAAACCAATACATTAAAAAACAAGTAAAACATTGGGAAAACCAATACATTAAGTAAAACATTGGTAAAACCAATACATTAAGTAAAACATTGGGAAAACCAATACATTAAGTAAAATATTAGGTAAAACATTGGGAAAACCAATACATTAAGTAAAACATTGGGAAAACCAATACATTAAGTAAAACATTAGGTAAAACATTGGGAAAACCAATACATTAAGTAAAACATTGGGAAAACCAATACATTAAGTAAAACATTAGGTAAAACATTGGGAAAACCAATACATTAAGTAAAACATTGGGAAAACCAATACATTAAGTAAAACATTGGGAAAACCAATACATTAAGTAAAACATTAGGTAAAACATTGGGAAAACCAATACATTAAGTAAAACATTAGGTAAAACATTGGGAAAGCCAATACATTAAGTAAAACATTAGGTAAAACATTGGGAAAACCAATACATTAAGTAAAACATTAGGTAAAACATTGGGAAAACCAATACATTAAGTAAAACATTAGGTAAAACACTGGGAAAACCAATACATTAAGTAAAACATTAGGTAAAACATTGGGAAAACCAATACATTAAGTAAAACATTAGGTAAAACATTGGGAAAACCAATACATTAAGTAAAACAAAAAACACAAAACCAACAAAAAAACAAAAAACATTGGGAAAACCAATACATTAAGTAAAACATTAGGTAAAACATTGGGAAAACCAATACATTAAAAAACAAAAAACAAAAACCAAACAAAAAAACAAAAAACAAAAACCAAACAAAAAAACAAAAAACAAAACCAACAAAAAACAAGTAAAACATTGGGAAAACCAATACATTAAGTAAAACATTAGGTAAAACATTGGGAAAACCAACATAAAAAACATTAAGTAAAACATTGGGAAAACCAATACATTAAAAAACAAGTAAAACATTGGGAAAACCAATACATTAAGTAAAACATTAGGTAAAACATTGGGAAAACCAATACATTAAGTAAAACATTAAAGCCAAACAAGTAAAACATTGGGAAAGCCAATACATTAAGTAAAACATTAAGTAAAACATTGGGAAAGCCAATACATTAAGTAAAACATTAGGTAAAACATTGGGAAAACCAATACATTAAGTAAAACATTAGGTAAAACATTGGGAAAACCAATACATTAAGTAAAACATTGGGAAAGCCAATACATTAAGTAAAACATTGGGAAAACCAATACATTAAGTAAAACATTAGGTAAAACATTGGGAAAACCAATACATTAAGTAAAACATTAGGTAAAACATTGGGAAAACCAATACATTAAGTAAAGCATTAGGTAAAACATTGGGAAAGCCAATACATTAAGTAAAACATTGGGAAAACCAATACATTAAGTAAAACATAAGGTAAAACATTGGGAAAACCATTACATTAAGTAAAACATTAGGTAAAACATTAACATTGACATACTCTCTTCTTAGAAATGAATTTACTGGCGACTTAAACGTCTATGGTAGTGGAAATGATCTTGACCTTGAGACAGTAAAAGCCGGTTCTGGAACCGTCTACCTTCGAGTAGGAAAAGAACCAAAGATAGTGCACTCATTAGAGATCTTGGGAGATGTGGACAATTCAGTTCAGGAGCAGACATACACCGACATTATTGGGGAAGCAGGAGA
>CM026398.1:21251887-21280755 GCA_014843695.1 Archivesica marissinica
TCCTCACCCCAAGTTCCCAATACCTATATCCCTCCTTCACCAGTTCCCACCCTGTCTCCTCCCCCAAGTTCCCAATACCTAGTTCCCTCCTCCAGTTCCCACCCTGTCTCTTCCCCCAGTTCCCAATACCTAGTTTCCTCCTCCAGTTCCCACTCTGTCTCCTCCCCAAGTTCCCAATACCTAGTTTCCACCCTGTCTCCTCCTCCAGATACAAATACCAAGTCCTCACCCCAAGTTCCCAATACCTATATCCCTCCTTCACCAGTTCCCACCCTGTCTCCTCCCCCAAGTTCCCAATACCTAGTTCCCTCCTCCACCAGTTTCCACCCTGTCTCCTCACACAAGTTCCCAATACCTAGTTCTCTCCTCTAGTTCCCACCCTGTCTCCTCCCGCACACCAGTACCCTCACCTACAGCCTTCCCAACAGGCACTAAACTCAGTTAGCGCAGACAGACAGACGGACATGGCACTTACCGTCAATATTAGCCAGTGCGTCGATATTAAACCGGAGAATTCCGCCACCTATGACTTCCACATCATTAGTAACGTCCTTGAAGATTCCGTTACTGCCGGCTGCTAATGGTGCGAGCACATTCCCGTAGTACATACCACCACCGTAAGTGATGTTAGAGTTAGATGCGGCATTGGCAGCATTTGTAGCTTTACCACCCTGACCACCATGTCCAGCACCTCGACCGTTAATACCTTTACCCAGGCCTCCGTCATCATGGACAGCCTAACAAAATATCAATTAATTTGAAATATTCATATACAAGCAAAATGGTAGGACCCATGTATGTTCCTATTGTGAAACACTATGAAACAACAGGCCATATTGTGAAACACTATGAAACAACAGGTCACATTGTGAAACACTATGAAACAATAGGCCATATTGTGAAACACTATGAAACAACAGGTCACATTGTGAAACACTATGAAACAACAGGTCACATTCACATTGTGAAACACTATGAAACAACAGGTCACATTGTGAAACACTATGAAACAACAGGTCACATTGTGAAACACTATGAAACAACAGGTCACATTGTGAAACACTATGAAACAATATGCCATATTGTGAAACACTATGAAACAACAGGTCACATTGTGAAACACTATGAAACAACAGGTCATATTGTGAACTATGAAACACAGGTCACATTGTGAAACACTACAAAACAACAGGTCACATTGTGAAACACTATGAAACAATAGGCCATATTGTGAAACACTATGAAACAACAGGTCACATTGTGAAACACTATGAAACAACAGGTCACATTGTGAAACACTATGAAACAATAGGCCATATTGTGAAACACTATGAAACAACAGGTCACATTGTGAAACACTATGAAACAACAGGTCACATTGTGAAACACTATGAAACAACAGGTCACATTGTGAAACACTATGAGACAACTGTAAAATTGATCAAGATAACCATGCAAAGTTGAGAAACACTATGGGACACCATGACACATTGAGAAACACTATGGGACACCATGACATATTGAGAAACACTATGGGACACCATACACCCTTGTGAAACACTATGGGATACCATGACATATTGAGAAACACTATGGGACACCATGACATATTGAGAAACACTATGGGACACCATGACATATTGAGAAACACTATGGGACACCATACACCCTTGTGAAACACTATGGGATACCATACACCCTTGCGAAACACTATGGGACACCATGACACATTGAGAAACACTATGGTACACCATGACATATTGAGAAACACTATGGGACACCATACACCCTTGTGAAACACTATGGGATACCATACACCCTTGCGAAACACTATGGGACACCATGACACATTGTAAAACACTATGGGACACCATAACACATTGTAAAACACTATGGGATACCATGCCAACCGAAGTCTCGCTATTAAAGTGCATCGTATTCCAACACTTGATAGCTAACATATACAGTCAGATTGTATGTTATGTTATATTTCGGGTTTTACGCCTGCATCAGCACCATTTTGGGCTATATCGCCGGCGGGCAGTTTACTTCCTGGGCAGGCTCCAGCAGTTAACCATTACTTGGGTGCACCAACCTCCGTAAGAAACTTTTTCATATAAATGAGACACGGTCTGAGCGGGGCTCGAACCCGTGACCATCAGTGATGATAGGTTAGAGTGGTATACAAGTCAGCGACCTTAACCACTTGACCATGGAGGCGGACCAGCTTGTAAGATAATTACCATATTCTAGTGATTAACTGGAATAACAATAAAATATTTCATTCAAAATAGGAATCTACCGAATACATGTTCTACATTATAAGGCAACAGCAGGCCTCCACCATCTTATATACAGTCTACCTTTATAATATGTAAGTAAGGCAAAAATAGGGTAGCTATATTATACATGGTATCCCTAATATGGAGAAGCTGGTACACACATTTATCCTACTCACCAGTTTATCTACATTGATATAAGCACACACATTGTATCCTACTCACCAGTTTATCTACATTGATATAAGCACACACATTTTATCCTACTCACCAGTTTATCTACATTGATATAAGCACACACATTTTATCCTACTCACCAGTTTATCTACATTGATATAAGCACACACATTTTATCCTACTCACCAGTTTATCTACATTGATATAAGCACACACATTTTATCCTACTCACCAGTTTATCTACATTGATATAAGCACACACATTTTATCCTACTCACCAGTTTATCTACATTGATATAAGCACACACATTTTATCCTACTCACCAGTTTATCTACATTGATATAAGCACACACATTTTATCCTACTCACCAGTTTATCTACATTGATATAAGCACACACATTTTATCCTACTCACCAGTTTATCTACATTGATATAAGCACACACATTTTATCCTATTCACCAGTTTATCTACCTTGATATAAGCACACACATTTTATCCTACTCACCAGTTTATCTACCTTGATATAAGCACACACATTTTATCCTACTCACCAGTTTATCTACATTGATATAAGCACACACATTTGATCCTACTCACTAGTTTATCTACCTTGATATAAGCACACACATTTTATCCTACTCACCAGTTTATCTACCTTGATATAAGCACACACATTTTATCCTACTCACCAGTTTATCTACATTGATATAAGCACACACATTTGATCCTACTCACTAGTTTATCTACCTTGATATAAGCACACACATTGTATCCTACTCACCAGTTTATCTACATTGATATAAGCACACACATTTTATCCTACTCACCAGTTTATCTACCTTGATATAAGCACACACATTGTATCCTACTCACCAGTTTATCTACCTTGATATAAGCACACACATTTTATCCTACTCACCAGTTTATCTACCTTGATATAAGCACACACATTTTATCCTACTCACCAGTTTATCTACCTTGATATAAGCACACACATTTTATCCTACTCACCAGTTTATCTACCTTGATATAAGCACACACATTTTATCCTACTCACCAGTTTATCTACATTGATATAAGCACACACATTTTATCCTACTCACCAGTTTATCTACATTGATATAAGCACACACATTTTATCCTACTCACCAGTTTATCTACCTTGATATAAGCACACACATTTTATCCTACTCACCAGTATATCTACCTTGATATAAGCACACACATTTTATCCTACTCACAAGTTTATCTACATTGATATAAGCACACACATTTTATCCTACTCACCAGTTTATCTACATTGATATAAGCACACATATTTTATCCTACTCACCAGTTTATCTACATTGATATAAGCACACACATTTTATTCTACTCACCAGTTTATCTGCCTTGATATAAGCAGAGTCTTCGACAGTGAGTGTGTCAGCTTCCAAAAATAGGTTATCTGCAATCACTGTACCACCACTCTCTACAGTGAAGGTTGTACCAACTAGCTTCATCCCAATGCCTTTTGTCTCGATGACCAGAGTACCACCACCTTGTACAGTGACTGATGTAAAATCGATAACTTGTATATCTTGACTACTATCTGGTCTGTAAGAAATGTTACATATAAGTATATAACTAAGTAATTTTATAACAAGCCGAAGTAGATCTCTCTTCTTTTTTTTCTCTCTTGCGATATTTAGACAAGACTATTATTTTTCTATTTTTTGTGTTAATTTTTCTCTTCTTTTTCACATGCTTTGTCTAAACATAACATTCTTATATATTGAATTATGTAATGTATTGTATACATATGTAAATGTAACTGTTTTGTACAAATTTCATTACTATGTTCTTTGTAAGGTACAAGTGGGATGGCCTCGACCCGCTTGCTACCTACGACGAAGCAAATAAACGGACCTTAAACGTGGAAAAAAAAAAAAAAAAAAAAAAAAAAAAGTATATAACTATGTATGGATAATATGAATAGGGAAACATTAAAATCTGAAGACAAATGGTCAATGCTCCTACATGAGCAAAATCTCACATGGAAAAATATCTATAGTGTTCCACTCGCGGCAACTATAGATACAACGCTAAGATGTTTTCAATATAAATTTTTAATGCAGTTAATGCCAACAAACAAATATTTGTATAAATGCAAGTTAAGTACTACAAACCTGTGCGACTTTTGTAATATGCATGTTGAAAGTATTGAGCATATTTTCACATATACAGTGGAACCTCCCAAAACCGGACCCTCTCTAAATCGGAATACTCCCAAAACCGGACGTTTTTGAAAGTCCCGAATTGTTTCTTCTTTATTTCTTACATAAAATCACTCTGAAAACCGGAACCTCTCAACTCCGGAAACTGGACGAAAAATTTGCATAATTTGGGTACAGTTTGATGTAATTTCACCTCCCAAAACCGGAACAACTTTTAGGCGACATAGGTCTTCATCAATAAACTAAAAAGTGTTGAATTTGTTTGTGTATTCCGTCAGAAATTGACATGCTGCTGACACTTTCCAATCTTGTTTTTAACGTTGCGCGTTTGATCTATGAAAGTGTGATAATCGCGCAAGATTATAAGATGTCAGGCTGATTGATGACTACTGAAATTAGCACTCATGTACAGTTAATTTGTCGGCTAACTGGGGGATTATGTTATAATCACGTGTAGATTACTATCCTATAGGCAATTATAAAACTTGTTTGATAACGAATAGAGGATTTTGTGAATCTCGTAATTTATTGTTTGATGCAACCGTTTGATCACCTGTGAAAGCACAATATAATCCAGTCACACAAGATAATTATGATTTTCGCAACTTTTGACCATTTGTTTTACAAAATAATATTTAAAGAACTGTTTTTCAAAAATATTTCATCACTTTATAAAGGCATATGTACTTTATAAAGGTTATATGTAGTTTTGAAAACACATCAATAAAAAACCTCTGAAAACCGGAAACCTCTGTAAACTGGACTTTTTATCCAGTCCCGAAGATGTCCGGTTTAGAGAGGTTCCACTGTACAACATTTTTGGAAACAACTAAGTGATCTTTTAAAATCAAAAGGATTGTGTGTCGAGTTCAATTTTAAAGATATCTGTTTTGGTAAAATAGATAGAAAAGGAAATGATACCATTGTAACAAATTTCATAATAATTTTAAGCAAATTTTATATTATACGAATGAAATACAGAAATTTAACACCCTGTATTGCACATTTTTATAGGTATTTAAGCTTAAGAATAACTTTAGAAAGGGAAATCGCACTAATGAATGATAAATTAGAAAAACACAACATAAAGTGGTCTAGATTTATTTGAACATATTGTTTTCTAAGACAACTGTTACAAATGAATCCTTTAGATGGAAACGATCACCCCCCCCCCCCATTTTAGTTCTCTCATTTCCACATTTCTACATCACTCGCCAAAACAAAACAATACCTATTGTAAACATAAAATGCGAATATGCATAATATAGACAAGTTATCATAATAATACTGTAAAAGAAATGACCTTGCATCAAATATGTGAATGTATAACTATTCATGTCAATATATATAGCCATGAAAGGAAGCAATCATAAATTTGAAATCCAATGGAGAGATTTTCTCAACTCCAATAACACTACTAGTGAGCATGCCTAGTTTTAACATATGTTGTTGTTTTAAGTAGGAATCCTTTCCGTAACACAAAAAAAAAATTCATTTAACATTTGTTATAATCCAAATTCAGTCTTGTTGAACAACGCTTTATTGATGGAATAGCTAGTCTCAAGCTTATTTATTAAAAAGCAAACTTTTGTATTTTACCATTGTGTACAATAGTTATTTGTGTATATACCTATGTAATATGTACAATTGTTTGAATAAAAAACATCGAAATTCAATATATATAGCCATATCACTTATATGTATGTTGTACATTATATGTCTATAACTGGATATAAAAGGGGTTACCCGCTAGGGGCCTCAAAATGAAAAAAAAAGTATATAACTATGTTACAGTAAAATACAGTGACTGACGAACCAAATGCTGTTAATTAGAGAGAGAGTAGCTCCACATGTACAGTGACTGACGTACCAAATGCTGTTAATTAGAGAGAGTAGCCCCACATGTACAGTGACTGAAATACTAAATACAGTTAATTAGAGAGAGAGTAGCCCCACATGTACAGTGACTGATGTACTAAATACAGTTAATTAGAGAGAGAGTAGCCCCACATGTACAGTGACTGATGTACTAAATACAGTTAATTAGAGAGAGAGTAGCCCCACATGTACAGTGACTGATGTACCAAATGCTGTTAATTAGGAGAGAGTAGCCCCACATGTACAGTGACTGACATACTAAATACAGTTAATTAGAGAGTAGCCCCACATGTACAGTGACTAACATACTAATTACAGTTAATTAGAGAGAGTAGCCCCACATGTACAGTGACTGACGTACTAAATACAGTTAATTAGAGAGTAGCCCCCCCCAAATACAGTTACTTAGAGTACCCCAATGTACAGTGATTGATGTACCAAATACAGTTACTTAGAGTACCCCAATGTACAGTGATTGATGTACCAAATACAGGTACTTAGAGTACCCCAATGTACAGTGATTGATGTACCAAATACAGTTACTTAGAGTACCCCAATGTACAGTGATTGATGTACCAAATACAGTTACTTAGAGTACCCCAATGTACAGTGATTGATGTACCAAATACAGTTACTTAGAGTACCCCAATGTACAGTGATTGATGTACCAAATACAGGTACTTAGAGTACCCCAATGTACAGTGATTGATGTACCAAATACAGGTACTTAGAGTACCCCCAATGTACAGTGATTGATGTACCAAATACAGTTACTTAGAGTACCCCAATGTACAGTGATTGATGTACCAAATACAGTTACTTAGAGTACCCCAATGTACAGTGATTGATGTACCAAATACAGGTACTTAGAGTACCCCAATGTACAGTGATTGATGTACCAACTACAGTTACTTAGAGTACCCCAATGTACAGTGATTGATGTACCAAATACAGTTACTTAGAGTACCCCAATGTACAGTGATTGATGTACCAAATACAGGTACTTAGAGTACCCCAATGTACAGTGATTGATGTACCAAATACAGTTACTTAGAGTACCCCAATGTACAGTGATTGATGTACCAAATACAGGTACTTAGAGTACCCCAATGTACAGTGATTGATGTATGTACCATATACAGTTACTTAGAGTACCCCCAATGTACAGTGATTGATGTACCAAATACAGTTACTTAGAGTACCCCAATGTACAGTGATTGGTGTACCATATACAGTTACTTAAAGTACCCCAATGTACAGTGATTGATGTACCAACTACAGTTACTTAGAGTACCCCAATGTACAGTGATTGATGTACCAAATACAGTTGCTTAGAGTACTCCAATGTACAGTGATTGATGTACGAAATACAGGTACTTAGAGTACACCAATGTACAGTGATTGATGTACCAAATACAGTTACTTAGAGTACCCCAATGTACAGTGATTGATGTACCAAATACAGTTACTTAGAGTACCCCAATGTACAGTGATTGTTGTACCAAATACAGTTACTTAGAGTACCCCAATGTACAGTGATTGATGTACCATATACAGTTACTTAAAGTACCCCCAATGTACAGTGATTGGTGTACCATATACAGTTACTTAAAGTACCCCAATGTACAGTGATTGATGTACCAACTACAGTTACTTAGAGTACCCCAATGTACAGTGATTGATGTACCAACTACAGTTACTTAGAGTACCCACAATGTACAGTGATTGATGTACCAAATACAGTTACTTAGAGGTGCTCAGAACTGGACCTGCACATGTGTATATCAGAACTGGACCTGCACATGTGTATATCAGAACTGGACCTGCACTTGTGTATATCAGAACTGGACCTGCACATGTGTATATCAGAACTGGACCTGCACTTGTGTATATCAGAACTGGACCTGCACATGTGTATATCAGAACTGGACCTGCACTTGTGTATATCAGAACTGGACCTGCACATGTGTATATCAGAACTGGACCTGCACTTGTGTATATCAGAACTGGACCTGCACATGTGTATATCAGAACTGGACCTGCACTTGTGTATATCAGAACTGGACCTGCACATGTGTATATCAGAACTGGACCTGTACTTGTGTATATCAGAACTGGACCTGTATGTGTGTATATCAGAACTGGACCTGTACTTGTGTATATCAGAACTGGACCTGTATGTGTGTATATCAGAACTGGACCTGTACTTGTGTATATCAGAACTGGACCTGTATGTGTGTATATCAGAACTGGACCTGTACTTGTGTATATCAGAACTGGACCTGTATGTGTGTATATCAGAACTGGACCTGTACTTGTGTATATCAGAACTGGACCTGCACTTGTGTAAATCAGAACTGTACTTTCAATACTTGTGCTAACAATCTATAGATGTTTATTAATTACCGGAGAGTCATTTTTCCGTTGGGTCCAATGATGAGGTGCTCAACCCCACGAAGAGTGCCTTCATTCTCAATAGAGATGCCAGTAATGGTAAGGGTTTTTTCTGCCAGCATGGTGCCATTGTCGTACACATGCATTCCAAACTGAAGCTCTGGGCTGTCATTCGGCAGTTGCGCAGTGAATTCTTGTAGCGGACCTTAAGGTAAAAACAAGACAGTGGTCCATGAATAAACATGTACATAATGCACATTTCTTTGCTTTGTCTGCAGGATATAATATTCTATAAGAATACTCCGGTTTCCCTGGTATATAGAAATTTATTTTAGCTTAATTGCGAAAATAGTTCAAGCTTAATCGCTCTGGAATCCATCGACTTGAGGGAGAGTAGTGGTATTTGGATTGAAGGGTCGTGCCTAAGGGTATAGGCATTGTGGATTGAAGGGTCATGCCTAAGGGTAGAGGCATTGTGGATTGAAGGGTCGTGCCTAAGGGTAGAGGTATTGTGGATTGAAGGGTCGTGCCTAAGGGTAGAGGTATTGTGGATTGAAGGGTCGTGCCTAAGGGTAGAGGTGTTGTGGATTGAAGGGTCTTGCCTAAGGGAAGAGGTATTGTGGATTGAAGGGTCGTGCCTAAGGGTAGAGGCATTGTGGATTGAATGGTCCTGCCTAAAGGAAGAGGCATTGTGGATTGAAGGGTCTTGCCTAATGGTATAGGCATTGTGAATTGAAGGGTCTTGCCTAATGGTATAGGCATTGTGGATTGAAGGGTCTTGCCTAATGGTATAGGCATTGTGGATTGAAGGGTCTTGCCTAATGGTATAGGCATTGTGGATTGAAGGGTCTTGCCTAAGGACACCACCACTGTGGTTCTGACTGGGCTCAAACTCACAACTTCTCGCCCACCATATATCTTGCATACACATTCATCATTGTACACATATATCATTGTACACATTCAGCATTGTATACATATATCATTGATATCTTGCATACACATTCATCATTGTACACATATATCATTGTACACATTCAGCATTGTACACATATATCATTGATATCTTGCATACACATTCATCATTGTACACATATATCATTGTACACATTCAGCATTGTACACATATATCATTGATATCTTGCATACACATTCATCATTGTACACATATATCATTGTACACATTCAGCATTGTACACATATATCATTGATATCTTGCATACACATTCATCATTGTACACATATATCATTGTACACATTCAGCATTGTACACATATATCATTGATATCTTGCATACACATTCATCATTGTACACATATATCATTGTACACATTCAGCATTGTACACATATATCATTGATATCTTGCATACACATTCATCATTGTACACATATATCATTGTACACATTCAGCATTGTACACATATATCATTGATATCTTGCATACACATTCATCATTGTACACATATATCATTGTACACATATATCATTGATATCTTGCATACACATTCATCATTGTACACATATATCATTGTACACATTCAGCATTGTACACATTCATCATTGTACACATTTATCATTGTACACATTCAGCATTGTACACATTCATCATTGTACACATATATCATTGATATCATTGTACACATTCATCATTGTACACATATATCATTGTACACATTCATCATTGTACACATTCATCATTGTACACATTCATCATTGTATGTACACATTCATCATTGTACACATTCATCATTGTACACATATATCATTGTACACATTCAGCATTGTACACATTCATCATTGTACACATTCATCATTGTACACATATATCATTGATATCTTGCATACACATTCATCATTGTACACATTCAGCATTGTACACATATATCATTGTACACATTCAGCATTGTACACATTCAGCATTGTACACATATATCATTGTACACATTCAGCATTGTACACATTCAGCATTGTACACATTCATCATTGTACACATTCATCATTGTACACATATATCATTGTACACATTCAGCATTGTACACATTCAGCATTGTACACATATATCATTGTACACATTCAGCATTGTACACATTCAGCATTGTACACATTCATCATTGTACACATTCATCATTGTACACATATATCATTGATATCTTGCATACACATTCATCATTGTACACATATATCATTGTACACATTCAGCATTGTACACATTCATCATTGTACACATATATCATTGTACACATTCAGCATTGTACACATTCATCATTGTACACATATATCATTGATATCATTGTACACATTCATCATTGTACACATATATCATTGTACACATTCATCATTGTACACATTCATCATTGTACACATTCATCATTGTATGTACACATTCATCATTGTACACATTCATCATTGTACACATATATCATTGTACACATTCAGCATTGTACACATTCATCATTGTACACATTCATCATTGTACGCATATATCATTGATATCTTGCATACACATTCATCATTGTACACATATATCATTGTACACATTCAGCATTGTACACATTCATCATTGTACACATATATCATTGATATCATTGTACACATTCATCATTGTACACATATATCATTGTACACATTCATCATTGTACACATTCATCATTGTACACATTCATCATTGTATGTACACATTCATCATTGTACACATTCATCATTGTACACATATATCATTGTACACATTCAGCATTGTACACATTCATCATTGTACACATTCATCATTGTACACATATATCATTGATATCATTGTACACATTCATCATTGTACACATATATCATTGTACACATTCAGCATTGTACACATTCATCATTGTACACATATATCATTGATATCATTGTACACATTCATCATTGTACACATATATCATTGTACACATTCATCATTGTACACATTCATCATTGTACACATATATCACTGTACACATTCATCATTGTACACATTCATCATTGTACACATTCATCATTGTACACATATATCATTGTACACATTCATCATTGTACACATATATCATTGTACACATATATCATTGTACACATATATCAGTGTACACATTCATCATTGTACACATATATCATTGTACACATATATCATTGTACACATTCAGCATTGTACACATTCAGCATTGTACACATATATCATTGTACACATTCAGCATTGTACACATTCAGCATTGTACACATTCATCATTGTACACATATATCATTGTACACATTCATCATTGTACACATATATCATTGTACACATTCATCATTGTAGTACACATTCATCATTGTACACATATATCATTGTACACATTCATCATTGTAGTACACATATATCATTGTACACATATATCATTGTATACATTCAGCATTGTACACATTCATCATTGTACACATTCATCATTGTACACATATATCATTGTACACATTCATCATTGTACACATTCAGCATTGTACACATTCAGCATTGTACACATATATCATTGTACACATTCAGCATTGTACACATTCATCATTGTACACATATATCATTGTACAATCATTGTACACATTCATCATTGTACACATTCATCATTGTACACATTCATCATTGTACACATATATCATTGTACACATTCATCATTGTACACATTCAGCATTGTACACATTCAGCATTGTACACATATATCATTGTACACATTCATCATTGTACACATTCAGCATTGTACACATTCATCATTGTACACATTCATCATTGTACAATCATTGTACACATTCAGCATTGTACACATTCAGCATTGTACACATTCAGCATTGTACACATTCATCATTGTACAATCATTGTACACATTCAGCATTGTACACATTCATCATTGTACACATATATCATTGTACACATTCAGCATTGTACACATTCAGCATTGTACACATATATCATTGTACACATTCAGCATTGTACACATTCATCATTGTACAATCATTGTACACATTCAGCATTGTACACATTCAGCATTGTACACATTCAGCATTGTACACATTCAGCATTGTACACATTCAGCATTGTACAATCATTGTACACATTCAGCATTGTACAATCATTGTACACATTCAGCATTGTACACATATATCATTGTACACATATATCATTGTACACATTCAGCATTGTACACATTCAGCATTGTACACATTCAGCATTGTACACATTCAGCATTGTACACATATATCATTGTACACATTCATCATTGTACACATTCAGCATTGTACACATATATCATTGTACACATTCAGCATTGTACACATTCATCATTGTACACATATATCATTGTACACATTCAGCATTGTACACATTCAGCATTGTACACATATATCATTGTACACATTCATCATTGTACACATATATCAGTGTACACATTCATCATTGTACACATATATCATTGTACACATATATCATTGTACACATTCATCATTGTACACATTCAGCATTGTACACATATATCATTGTACACATTCAGCATTGTACACATTCATCATTGTACACATTCAGCATTGTACACATATATCATTGTACACATTCAGCATTGTACACATTCAGCATTGTACACATTCAGCATTGTACACATATATCATTGTACACATTCAGCATTGTACACATTCAGCATTGTACACATTCAGCATTGTACACATATATCATTGTACACATATATCATTGTACACATTCAGCATTGTACACATTCAGCATTGTACACATATATCATTGTACACATTCAGCATTGTACACATTCAGCATTGTACACATTCAGCATTGTACACATTCAGCATTGTACACATTCAGCATTGTACAATCATTGTACACATTCAGCATTGTACAATCATTGTACACATTCAGCATTGTATCATTGCATTATATTGTACACATTCATTCAGCATTGTACACATTCAGCATTGTACACATTCAGCATTGTACACATATATCATTGTACACATTCATCATTGTACACATTCAGCATTGTACACATATATCATTGTACACACATTCAGCATTGTACACATTCATCATTGTACACATATATCATTGTACACATTCAGCATTGTACACATTCAGCATTGTACACATATATCATTGTACACATTCATCATTGTACACATATATCAGTGTACACATTCATCATTGTACACATATATCATTGTACACATATATCATTGTACACATTCATCATTGTACACATTCAGCATTGTACACATATATCATTGTACACATTCAGCATTGTACACATTCATCATTGTACACATTCAGCATTGTACACATATATCATTGTACACATTCAGCATTGTACACATTCAGCATTGTACACATTCAGCATTGTACACATATATCATTGTACACATTCAGCATTGTACACATTCAGCATTGTACACATTCAGCATTGTACACATATATCATTGTACACATATATCATTGTACACATTCAGCATTGTACACATTCAGCATTGTACACATATATCATTGTACACATTCAGCATTGTACACATATATCATTGTACACATTCAGCATTGTACACATTCAGCATTGTACACATTCAGCATTGTACACATATATCATTGTACACATATATCATTGTACACATTCAGCATTGTACACATTCAGCATTGTACACATATATCATTGTACACATTCAGCATTGTACACATTCAGCATTGTACACATATATCATTGTACACATATATCATTGTACACATTCAGCATTGTACACATTCAGCATTGTACACATTCAGCATTGTACACATTCATCATTGTACACATTCAGCATTGTACACATTCATCATTGTACACATTCACGAGAGTGATAAATAATGTTTCCAAGATATAACAATCTACAGCTTATACGGTTGTCATGGGAAACGTAAGGTATAACGTACATACCAACATGCCACATTCCAGATTTATCGCCGGATGTTTTCTTCACAGTAATGTTCTGAATGAATGTTTCTTCATACTTCCTGTACAGTACTAGCTGTGCTTGTCCACTTAGATGTACTTCCTGCAATGGACAAAGCTGATCAGTTAGTTAATGCCATTAACCCATTTAACCCCAAGTAACTGACATGGACTGGTGTATGATATTTTTAGACCAATACATTAATAAGAAATTACATTTGGACCAGTTCATTTATCAAAATGGGTAATTTTTGTCTAAAAATAGTAATATTCCTGGCAAAAAGTGCAGATCTTGATGAGACGGCTCGTCACGAGCCGGCTCATCTGGATCTACACTTTTTGTAAGCCTATTTAGAGGCCTGTGGTGTTGAAAGGGTTAATATGAACACAGCACAACTAAATTATTTGGAGTATTCGAGATCGGAAATCTAACTAAGGTATGTACAAGGTCTGCGTTAGAAAAATTAGGTAATAGCAATGAGAGAGATGTAGACCCCTGTGTTGATATTTGACACCCTTGTTGGACAGGATAACTCAAAAAGCCGTTGATGGATTGTGGATAAAACTGTGTGGATATATAAAGCGTTGGTTTAGGAGGAACTTATTCGATTTTGGGACATGATTGTATGTGAGAATTATCCCCCTTGAGCTCTAGAAATGGTTCATATGAATGTGCGAGTTGTCCGCCCTTGGGCTCTTAGAAATGGCTCACATGTATGTGAGAGTTGTCCTCCTTGAGCTCTAGAAATGGTTCATATGCATGTGAGAGTTGTCCTCCTTGAGTTCTAGAAATGGTTCATATGAATGTGCGAGTTGCCCCCCTTGGGCTCTTAGAAATGGCACATGTATGTGCGAGTTTTCCGCCCTTGGGCTCTTAGAAATGGCTCACATGTATGTGAGAGTTGTCCTCCTTGAGCTCTAGAAATGGTTCATATGCATGTGAGAGTTGTCCTCCTTGAGCTCTAGAAATGGTTCATATGAATGTGCGAGTTGCCCCCCTTGGGCTCTTAGAAATGGCACATGTATGTGAGAGTTGTCCTCCTTGAGCTCTAGAAATGGCTCACATGTATGTGAGAGTTGTCCTCCTTGAGCTCTAGAAATGGTTCATATGAATGTGCGAGTTGTCCGCCCTTGGGCTCTTAGAAATGGCACATGTATGTGAGAGTTGTCCTCCTTGAGCTCTAGAAATGGCTCACATGTATGTGAGAGTTGTCCTCCTTGAGCTCTAGAAATGGTTCATATGAATGTGCGAGTTGTCCGCCCTTGGGCTCTTAGAAATGGCTCACATGTATGTGAGAGTTGTCCTCCTTGAACTCTAGAAATGGTTCATATGCATGTGAGAGTTGTCCTCCTTGAGCTCTAGAAATGGTTCATATGAATGTGCGAGTTGCCCCCCTTGGGCTCTTAGAAATGGCACATGTATGTGCGAGTTGTCCGCCCTTGGGCTCTTAGAAATGGCTCACATGTATGTGAGAGTTGTCATCCTTGAGCTCTAGAAATGGTTCATATGAATGTGCGAGTTGTCCGCCCTTGGGCTCTTAGAAATGGCTCACATGTATGTGAGAGTTGTCCTCCTTGAGCTCTAGAAATGGTTCATATGCATGTGAGAGTTGTCCTCCTTGAGCTCTAGAAATGGTTCACATGAATGTGCGAGTTGTCCGCCCTTGGGCTCTTAGAAATGGCTCACATGTATGTGAGAGTTGTCCTCCTTGAGCTCTAGAAATGGTTCATATGAATGTGCGAGTTGTCCGCCCTTGGGCTCTAGAAATGGTTCATATGCATGTGAGAGTTGTCCTCCTTGAGCTCTAGAAATGGTTCACATGACTGTATGTAGAGTTGTCCCCCTTGAGCTCTTTAGAAAAAGTTCACATGACTGTATGTAGAGTTGTCTCCCTTGAGATCTTTAGAAAAAGTTCATATAAATGAAATAGGCAAGTAATTAATGACTTACATCAAACACATGTGAGTGTGAATCTGTATCATCAAACAGCCAAGTGTGGAAACTGAGCTGCCCGCGATGTGTCTCGGACAGCTGGCTCCATTCAACTCTAGAATTTAATGGTGTGCAGATATTCTTGTTATCAACAGAGAGCTTCTTGGTGTCATCAGCCGTGTTCAGTTTCAAGACAGTTCCCGCTCCCCCGCACTCGTACCCCATACCTCCGTATGCATTGATTGTGCCGGAGTATGTGTCTTCTGTGTAATGTAGAGCGACCCGGCCGCCTGCACCCCCACCCCCTTGACATTCTGTGTCCGTCGTTCCATCCCAAGCTGAAAGTAGAGACAACTCTTGCTTTATAAATGAATAACCAAATATTATTGAAATACCACTTTATATTAATTAAATTGAACTAAAGTCACTTCCATGAGAAACGGATATCCCAGCTGGGACTGCTTGCCTGGTTATTGTGACATCTATCCATATATGATGACTTTATTCAGCAAACTAATTATTTGCAATAACCTAGACCTTGAACCTTGACCTGAACCTAGACCTTGAACCTTGACCTGAACCTAGACCTTTCTGGTGACATGTTGATATCTATGTTATTCACTCTTGTTAATTGTTTTTCCAAATCAATTGGTCCATGTAATAAAATTATTTCTGACCTTGAAGTTATTAATATGCTGTCATGTCAAGGTCATTGTTTGTACTGAGTTATTGCAAGATTGTTGTATTGAGTTATTGCAAGATTGTTGTATTGAGTTATTGCAAGATTGTTGTATTGAGTTATTGCAAGATTGTTGTACTGAGTTATTGCAAGATTGTTGTATTGAGTTATTGCAAGATTGTTGTACTGAGTTATTGCAAGATTGTTGTATTGAGTTATTGCAAGATTGTTGTACTGAGTTATTGCAAGATTGTTGTATTGAGTTATTGCAAGATTGTTGTACTGAGTTATTGCAAGATTGTTGTATTGAGTTATTGCAAGATTGTTGTACTGAGTTATTGCAAGATTGTTGTATTGAGTTATTGCAAGATTGTTGTACTGAGTTATTGCAAGATTGTTGTATTGAGTTATTGCAAGATTGTTGTACTGAGTTATTGCAAGATTGTTGTATTGAGTTATTGCAAGATTGTTGTACTGAGTTATTGCAAGATTGTTGTATTGAGTTATTGCAAGATTGTTGTATTGAGTTATTGCAAGATTGTTGTACTGAGTTATTGCAAGATTGTTGTATTGAGTTATTGCAAGATTGTTGTACGGAGTTATTGCAAGATTGTTGTACTGGGTTATTGCAAGATTGTTGTACTGAGTTATTGCAAGATTGTTGTATTGAGTTATTGCAAGATTGTTGTACTGGGTTATTGCAAGATTGTTGTATGGAGTTATTGCAAGATTGTTGTACTGGGTTATTGCAAGATTGTTGTACTGGGTTATTGCAAGATTGTTGTATTGAGTTATTGCAAGATTGTTGTATTGAGTTATTGCAAGATTGTTGTATTGAGTTATTGCAAGATTGTTGTACTGAGTTATTGCAAGATTGTTGTATTGAGTTATTGCAAGATTGTTGTATTGAGTTATTGCAAGATTGTTGTATTGAGTTATTGCAAGATTGTTGTACTGAGTTATTGCAAGATTGTTGTACAGAGTTATTGCAAGATTGTTGTACTGGGTTATTGCAAGATTGTTGTACTGGGTTATTGCAAGATTGTTGTATTGGGTTATTGCAAGATTGTTGTACTGAGTTATTGCAAGATTGTTGTACTGAGTTATTGCAAGATTGTTGTACTGAGTTATTGCAAGATTGTTGTATTGAGTTATTGCAAGATTGTTGTACTGAGTTATTGCAAGATTGTTGTACTGGGTTATTGCAAGATTGTTGTATTGAGTTATTGCAAGATTGTTGTATTGAGTTATTGCAAGATTGTTGTATTGGGTTATTGCAAGATTGTTGTACTGAGTTATTGCAAGATTGTTGTACTGAGTTATTGCAAGATTGTTGTATTGAGTTATTGCAAGATTGTTGTATTGAGTTATTGCAAGATTGTTGTACTGAGTTATTGCAAGATTGTTGTACTGGGTTATTGCAAGATTGTTGTACTGGGTTATTGCAAGATTGTTGTACTGGGTTATTGCAAGATTGTTGTATGGAGTTATTGCAAGATTGTTGTACGGAGTTATTGCAAGATTGTTGTACTGGGTTATTGCAAGATTGTTGTACTGGGTTATTGCAAGATTGTTGTATTGAGTTATTGCAAGATTGTTGTACTGAGTTATTGCAAGATTGTTGTATGGAGTTATTGCAAGATTGTTGTATTGAGTTATTGCAAGATTGTTGTACTGAGTTATTGCAAGATTGTTGTACTGAGTTATTGCAAGATTGTTGTATGGAGTTATTGCAAGATTGTTGTACTGAGTTATTGCAAGATTGTTGTATTGAGTTATTGCAAGATTGTTGTATGGAGTTATTGCAAGATTGTTGTACTGAGTTATTGCAAGATTGTTGTATTGGGTTATTGCAAGATTGTTGTACTGGGTTATTGCAAGATTGTTGTACTGGGTTATTGCAAGATTGTTGTACTGGGTTATTGCAAGATTGTTGTACTGAGTTATTGCAAGATTGTTGTATTGAGTTATTGCAAGATTGTTGTATGGAGTTATTGCAAGATTGTTGTACTGAGTTATTGCAAGATTGTTGTATTGAGTTATTGCAAGATTGTTGTATGGAGTTATTGCAAGATTGTTGTATGGAGTTATTGCAAGATTGTTGTACTGGGTTATTGCAAGATTGTTGTACTGGGTTATTGCAAGATTGTTGTATGGAGTTATTGCAAGATTGTTGTATGGAGTTATTGCAAGATTGTTGTATGGAGTTATTGCAAGATTGTTGTATGGAGTTATTGCAAGATTGTTGTACTGGGTTATTGCAAGATTGTTGTACTGGGTTATTGCAAGATTGTTGTATGGAGTTATTGCAAGATTGTTGTATGGAGTTATTGCAAGATTGTTGTATGGAGTTATTGCAAGATTGTTGTATTGAGTTATTGCAAGATTGTTGTATGGAGTTATTGCAAGATTGTTGTACTGGGTTATTGCAAGATTGTTGTACTGGGTTATTGCAAGATTGTTGTATGGAGTTATTGCAAGATTGTTGTACTGGGTTATTGCAAGATTGTTGTACTGAGTTATTGCAAGATTGTTGTACTGAGTTATTGCAAGATTGTTGTACTGAGTTATTGCAAGATTGTTGTATGGAGTTATTGCAAGATTGTTGTACTGAGTTATTGCAAGATTGTTGTATTGAGTTATTGCAAGATTGTTGTATGGAGTTATTGCAAGATTGTTGTATGGAGTTATTGCAAGATTGTTGTACTGGGTTATTGCAAGATTGTTGTACTGGGTTATTGCAAGATTGTTGTATGGAGTTATTGCAAGATTGTTGTACTGGGTTATTGCAAGATTGTTGTACTGGGTTATTGCAAGATTGTTGTACTGGGTTATTGCAAGATTGTTGTATGGAGTTATTGCAAGATTGTTGTACTGGGTTATTGCAAGATTGTTGTACTGAGTTATTGCAAGATTGTTGTACTGAGTTATTGCAAGATTGTTGTACTGAGTTATTGCAAGATTGTTGTATGGAGTTATTGCAAGATTGTTGTACTGAGTTATTGCAAGATTGTTGTACTGAGTTATTGCAAGATTGTTGTACTGAGTTATTGCAAGATTGTTGTACTGAGTTATTGCAAGATTGTTGTACTGAGTTATTGCAAGATTGTTGTATGGAGTTATTGCAAGATTGTTGTACTGAGTTATTGCAAGATTGTTGTACTGAGTTATTGCAAGATTGTTGTATTGAGTTATTGCAAGATTGTTGTACTGAGTTATTGCAAGATTGTTGTACGGAGTTATTGCAAGATTGTTGTACTGGGTTATTGCAAGATTGTTGTACTGAGTTATTGCAAGATTGTTGTACTGAGTTATTGCAAGATTGTTGTACTGAGTTATTGCAAGATTGTTGTATGGAGTTATTGCAAGATTGTTGTATGGAGTTATTGCAAGATTGTTGTATGGAGTTATTGCAAGATTGTTGTATGGAGTTATTGCAAGATTGTTGTACTGGGTTATTGCAAGATTGTTGTACTGAGTTATTGCAAGATTGTTGTACTGGGTTATTGCAAGATTGTTGTACTGAGTTATTGCAAGATTGTTGTATGGAGTTATTGCAAGATTGTTGTATGGAGTTATTGCAAGATTGTTGTACTGGGTTATTGCAAGATTGTTGTATGGAGTTATTGCAAGATTGTTGTATGAGTTATTGCAAGATTGTTGTATGGAGTTATTGCAAGATTGTTGTATGGAGTTATTGCAAGATTGTTGTACTGGGTTATTGCAAGATTGTTGTATGGAGTTATTGCAAGATTGTTGTATGGAGTTATTGCAAGATTGTTGTACTGGGTTATTGCAAGATTGTTGTACGGAGTTATTGCAAGATTGTTGTATTGAGTTATTGCAAGATTGTTGTACTGAGTTATTGCAAGATTGTTGTACTGGGTTATTGCAAGATTGTTGTACTGAGTTATTGCAAGATTGTTGTACTGGGTTATTGCAAGATTGTTGTACTGAGTTATTGCAAGATTGTTGTACTGGGTTATTGCAAGATTGTTGTATTGAGTTATTGCAAGATTGTTGTATTGGGTTATTGCAAGATTGTTGTACTGAGTTATTGCAAGATTGTTGTATGGAGTTATTGCAAGATTGTTGTATGGAGTTATTGCAAGATTGTTGTACTGGGTTATTGCAAGATTGTTGTATGGAGTTATTGCAAGATTGTTGTACTGGGTTATTGCAAGATTGTTGTACTGAGTTATTGCAAGATTGTTGTATGGAGTTATTGCAAGATTGTTGTACTGGGTTATTGCAAGATTGTTGTACTGAGTTATTGCAAGATTGTTGTATGGAGTTATTGCAAGATTGTTGTACTGAGTTATTGCAAGATTGTTGTATTGAGTTATTGCAAGATTGTTGTACTGAGTTATTGCAAGATTGTTGTATTGAGTTATTGCAAGATTGTTGTATGGAGTTATTGCAAGATTGTTGTACTGGGTTATTGCAAGATTGTTGTATGGAGTTATTGCAAGATTGTTGTATGGAGTTATTGCAAGATTGTTGTACTGGGTTATTGCAAGATTGTTGTACTGAGTTATTGCAAGATTGTTGTATGGAGTTATTGCAAGATTGTTGTACTGGGTTATTGCAAGATTGTTGTACTGAGTTATTGCAAGATTGTTGTATGGAGTTATTGCAAGATTGTTGTACTGAGTTATTGCAAGATTGTTGTATTGAGTTATTGCAAGATTGTTGTACTGAGTTATTGCAAGATTGTTGTATTGAGTTATTGCAAGATTGTTGTATGGAGTTATTGCAAGATTGTTGTACTGGGTTATTGCAAGATTGTTGTATGGAGTTATTGCAAGATTGTTGTATGGAGTTATTGCAAGATTGTTGTACTGGGTTATTGCAAGATTGTTGTACTGAGTTATTGCAAGATTGTTGTATGGAGTTATTGCAAGATTGTTGTACTGGGTTATTGCAAGATTGTTGTACTGAGTTATTGCAAGATTGTTGTATGGAGTTATTGCAAGATTGTTGTACGGAGTTATTGCAAGATTGTTGTACTGAGTTATTGTACAGTACAGGAAAGAGAAACAAATGTAAATGCTCAAAAATAAATTATATGCTTCATCTCAAAACAAACAAGGGGCCAATTTTGGACATAGATTGCTCAACAGAAGATTTCATAGTAGATGAGGGTGTGTTAACAGTGTGTAGTGTATGAAATTCCAAACTCCAAACTAAAGGATAACACTTGGAGAGATGCAGACCCCACAGGCTGGTATTTGACACATTAACAAAAGCTTGATTCTACAGTAGTATAATTATAGTCAATAGAAGAGGACACGTCATTGACAGCTCTTACCAACAACCGTGAATATTTATCACAAAATGCTACCACTTCCTCTACAAGCTACAATATCCACAAAGTTTCAACAGCATCCATCAATATCATTTTGAGTAACTAGAAAATTGTAAAATGTTTCATAAAACATTGTGACTTATTACTGCAACGCAATGCTATATACCAAGTTTCACAAAATTTAATCTTAGTGACCTATTACTGTAGTTACTACCATGCTATATACCAAGTTTCACACATCTTTGTGACCTATTTCTGTAATTACAGCAATGCTATATACCAAGTTTCACACATCTTAGTGACCTATTTCTGTAATTACAGCAATGCTATATACCAAGTTTCACACATCTTAGTGACCTATTTCTGTAATTACAGCAATGCTATATACCAAGTTTAACAAATCTTTTCGACCTATTTCTGTAGTTATCACAATGCTATATACCAAGTTTCACACATCTTAGTGACCTATTTCTGTAATTACAGCAATGCTATATACCAAGTTTCACACATCTTAGTGACCTATTTCTGTAGTTACAGCAATGCTATATACCAAGTTTCACACATCTTAGTGACCTATTTCTGTAATTACAGCAATGCTATATACCAAGTTTCACACATCTTAGTGACCTATTTCTGTAATTACAGCAATGCTATATACCAAGTTTCACACATCTTTGTGACCTATTTCTGTAATTACAGCAATGCTATATACCAAGTTTCACACATCTTAGTGACCTATTTCTGTAATTACAGCAATGCTATATACCAAGTTTCACACATCTTAGTGACCTATTTCTGTAATTACAGCAATGCTATATACCAAGTTTCACACATCTTTGTGACCTATTTCTGTAGTTACAGCAATACTATATACCAAGTCTCACAAATCTTTGTGACCTATTTCTGTAGTTATTACAATGCTATATACCAAGTTTCACACATCTTTGTGACCTATTTCTGTAGTTACAGCAATACTATATACCAAGTCTCACAAATCTTTGTGACCTATTTCTGTAGTTATCACAATGCTATATACCAAGTTTCACACATCTTTGTGACCTATTTCTGTAATTACAGCAATGCTATATACCAAGTTTAACACATCTTTGTGACCTATTTCTGTAGTTACAGCAATGCTATATACCAAGTTTCACACATTTTAGTGACCTATTTCTGTAATTACAGCAATGCTATATACCAAGTTTCACAAATCTTTTCGACCTATTTCTGTAGTTATCACAATGCTATATACCAAGTTTCACACATCTTTGTGACCTATTTCTGTAATTACAGCAATGCTATATACCAAGTTTCACACATCTTAGTGACCTATTTCTGTAGTTACAGCAATGCTATATACCAAGTTTCACACATCTTTGTGACCTATTTCTGTAGTTACAGCAATGCTATATACCAAGTTTCACACATCTTTGTGACCTATTTCTGTAGTTACCACAATGCTATATACAAAGTTTTACAAATCTTTGTGACCTATTTCTGTAGTTATCACATTGCCCTATACCAAGTTTCAATCTTTGTGACCTATTTCTGTAATTATCACATTGCTCTATACCAAGTTTCAAATATCTTAGTGACCTATTTCTGTAGTTACAACAATGCTATATACCAAGTTTCACAAATCTTTATGACCTATTACTGTAGTTACTACAATGCTCTATACCAAGTTTCATAAAACATTGTGACCTACTACTGTAGTTACCACAAATCTCTATACTAAGTTTCATAAAACTTGACATAGCAGAAGTTGGCAAAGAACTGATTTTCAAGATGGCTGAAATGACGGCCATTTTGGATACCAGATAGGAATGATTTGAGTAACTTTTGATCAACTAAATGGCATTGCGGTTTCAGAGTTGACGGGTGAATAAACTGTGAACAGACATAAACAGGATTTCAGAAGACTGGCCTGGAGGTTATAAAACTTTTCTCCAATCTCAAAACTAAGTCTCAATCATCTGATTGGTTCATCTGACAGTAACACTCCGAATCAACCAATCAGATCACTTGAGCTTGAGATCTGAGAAAAGTTTTATAACCTTGGGGCCTGGTCTATCCGAACAGCTCAGGTTAAATAGAAAGTATGACTATTATACAGTACATGTTTCAGTGCTGTCAACAGCAGCTGTAGTGCCAGTGGGTGCTTCTGTTGTTGTTGTAACTGCAGGCCCAGAGTAAGTACTAGCAGAGCCTCCCTGGGCATAGATTGTACCATCTCCAGACACTGATGTTGCCTGTAATACATAATAGAACATTGTAATTAATAAAGAGTCACACCTGTCTGCAAGCACCATACCATTTTAAAATAGATACAATTGCTTCTTTATATTGACCTAGTGACCTAGTGACCTAGTTCATTGTACAATAGCTGATTCCAAATGGTGGTATTAAATCTTTTTATGCTAGCGGTGAAAATAACAGTAAAATATGTCGCTTATTTCATTACAACACAATTCTAATGATATTCCATGACATATTTACAGAGTTTTCAGCTGCACAATAATGAATTGTCGTCTGCTAAAATTATTTGAACTATTTATAGCCTTTAATGTATCCAGCATGCAAAGAGTTAATGTCTGTGGATTTCAGTGTGAAGCCACATGAAGAGAAACAATTTCAATAGAAAATTGTGTCTAATGAAATTCCATGACATATTTCCAGTTTTTTTATTACAAATAGGAGAAATAGATTAATATGAATTGTCGTCTGCTACAATTATTTGAACTATTTATAGCCTCTATCTTACCCAGCATGCAGAGTTAAGAGACGGGTTTTGCAATAGTGGTCTTAATTTAATAGTAGTTTTCCGGTTTGGGTTACATAATTTTAAATAATATTTCATGTAAAATTCGTCAATACCTTAATATAGACACTTCCTGCAGCTCCTCCACCGCCTCTAACACCAAAACTGTTTCCACCGTTAACTTTCAGATCCCCGTCAATTAATAAACTGGAACATGACAGTTCTATTACTCCACCTGTAACAGACAAATAAACAAGACAAATTACTGTACCTGAAGCTAACAAGAAATGATGCAGGTAGACACTGAGCACCCACTGTGTCTACATTAATTTACTCAACAACAGAAGACGCCAATGAGAGATATCAGTCAGTTACTGCCCCTGAATACTCCCTAAAAGTAGAAAAGTCCTAGTAAGTGTCTTCCTTTGTTTTTATCATTGTTTTCTTTGCACAACATGCTAGCAAGTTTATTCCACTGTCGATTCATACGATTATTAAATTACTATATCTCGACAGATCTCCTACAATGCAATGGGTACTTCTTGGCAATACAATGATATACGTTAATCAACACGATCTTGATCAAATCACATTTATCATACCGCAACATATGGTTAGGGAACAACAGTAAAGACAAAGGATTCTAACTAAAAGTACCTATTTACATTTTGAGATAAATCAAGACTGCTTTTACGGTATCCAATGAATAATTGAGTTTTCTCAGTGAAAGAAACTCCCATCTTAACACCGCTTTGAAACAGTGAAAGATGGCATTTTCTCTGCCACCGGTTGCATTTCGTATTCCTGCGCGGTTAGATGTACTTTTGTATCTTAGCTATTTTCTGACTATCATGAACAGTTAATTATTAATCAATATATTGTAGAGTGGTGGAACCTATGCTCGGCGTAAATCCTACATATCATAGTCTATAAAAAAAGTTAAATGCACTTGCCGTATATTATTATTTTCTTAAGTCGTGAACACAACTTTCATAAAATTGTTGTTGAAAATTTTAGCTTCATTACGTGACCATGCGCCTAAATACAGCTATCGCAACAGCACCTGTTTCCCTGGGGAACTAGATACATTAGGGCACCTATGCACGGCGTACATGAATTTTTTAATTTATGCATGGGTAAATGTTGAATATATTATTTTGACTTAGTAACATCAATAACTAACAATATTACAACTCGTAAGAAACTTTTTTCTGGTTATTTGTACATTTCCCCCCCAATCCGGTTAGCTACCTGAAATACTCATAAACTGCATCATTTCGGTGGAAAAAAAGTTCCCAACAAGTTGTCTGTTTATATTCGGCTACTGAACCAGTCAGGTGACAGTTGCATTAGGCTATCGGTACGCACAACGGAATGCTATTGAACCATGCTTCACCTCTGTCAGCAAAAATAGGTTAAAACTATTTAAATATCTAAAATACGGATGTAAATGGGAAAAATACGCTGAGCATAGGAATACGCCGAGCATAGGAATACACCGAGCATAGGTTCCACCACTCTAATGCATTTGTTTTGCTGTAGTTTTAAATATTGACAGCTAACAGAAACTAACCTTAAAATTACACCGGAACTATTTCTTATTATGGACGTTGACACTAACAGAAGTGGTTGTATGGTTGTGTATTTGGGTGCATTGAGGCACCCGAAAGGGGCAGTTAAAAGAATATAATTCGACAACAAATATTATATTAGCCAAAATTATTGAGAATCATAAAAGAAATGAAGGTTTGTAATGCCACGAGTGGAAATACATATTTCGGTGATCACTCGATGAAATAAAATCCTATCTTACACTATTAAACACAAATAACCTTTCTATCTGCCAAGAGAGGTAATAGAAAATTAGAGTTGTCTCTCATTACTCATTTTATCACCATACCGCTAACATGCAAATGAGCACACTGTACTAAAGCTTAGACTTGATTTATTCTACAACGATTGCAAAACAAGCTTTTAGAACTTATATAAATCACTCTCGTTGGCACGGCTGACAGCGTAACTGTGGTCATTCGTGTGGGAGGAAACCGGAGTACCCGGAGAAAACCCACGTGTCCGATCTGGCGACCACCGTACCATCTCACATAGTTCCCAGTCCGAGGATCGAACCCGGGTCGCATTGCACTATGTATTTAATAATCAATATCTATGTGAATAGATAACTGCCTGGAATAGCGGCTATATGTGAGAAGTGATAAATGTATGACATTTATGTGGAGCAAAGGGTTGATCCGTTACGATTGTGCCCTTAGGCAAGGCATTTAAATTCCACATTGCCTTTTCTCTCTCCATCGTGGCGATGGATTCCATAAGGAATGAGGTATCGAGAGTGATTAATATAAGTTGTAAGAACTTGTTTCGCAATTGAGCCATAATAAATTTGTATCAACTAGAGATTATGATAAATAACTGCGCATAGAAAATATGAAATATAACCCCCTTGGAACCCCTAACTCACCTCCTATGCCTCCTATCTGTGTGGCAGATTGACTACACCGGAGATCTGATGTGGAGCCTCCTCCTGAGCCACCATTTCCACCATACTGAATGGGTTCATAGATCGATCCATAGTCTGGGGGTGGCCCCACATAATTCTGGTATGACCCCTGACCTCCTGCGGCCCCGCTACCACCACCAGAACCGCCTGAGAATGTGAATAGCAAGAAATGTATTGGTTACCGTAAATCCAAAAATTACACTCGCAATAGCTGTGAAATATGTCTATAAAACAGCGGCTGTGAAATATAAATGTAATTTTCTTCAAATATCAAGTCTATGTCAGTTACTTGGTGTTGAATGGGTTAAACTAACATCTCTATCTCACCTCCATACATGTTACTGGGCATAATTAACCCTCAAAATGCTGAATAAATTGGAAGGAATGTGCAAACAACATAGATCCAGATCAGCCTCGACATAATGCCACATCTGATCAGGATCTGTGTTGTTTACTCTTCAGCCAAGTGTTTTAGCTCCAGTATCTGAATATCAAACGGTATAGAGCATGATCAAATGGCACAGTCTATGCCATATGATCTGGCTCTATACTGTTTGCATGAACACGAATATACATGTTTCCAGCACAGTAAGGGTTAAGTAGTATATCAACCATGTTATTCTAAGGTTTCGAGAGGCGCTTCTATATGAGAATGGATAGTTGTGGAGAGGCACTTCTAAGTGGGAACGGATAATGTTGTGGAGAGGCGCTTCTATATGAGAATGGATAGTTGTGGAGAGGCGCTTCTAAGTGGGAACGGATAATGTTGTGGAGAGGCGCTT
>CM026398.1:21281755-21330629 GCA_014843695.1 Archivesica marissinica
TGGATAGTGTTTTGGGAAGTGATAATGCATGTTGGATAGAGTTTGGGAAGGGATAATGCATGTTGGATAGTGTATTGGGAAGGGATAATGCATGTTGGATAGGGGTTTGGGAAGGGATAATGCATGTTGGATAGGGGTTTGGGAAGGGATAATGCATGTTGGATAGGGGTTTGGGAAGGGATAATGCATGTTGGATAGGGGTTTGGGAAGGGATAATGCATGTTGGATAGGGGTTTGGGAAGGGATAATGCTGTTGGATAGTGTTTTGGGAAGTGATAATGCATGTTGGATAGTGTTTTGGGAGGGATATGCATGTTGGATAGAGTTTGGAGGGATAATGCTGTTGGATAGGGGTTTGGGAAGGGATAATGCTGTTGGTAGGGGTTTGGGAAGGGATAATGCATTTGGATAGGGGTTTGGGAAGGGATAATGCAGTGGATAGTGTTTTGGGAGGGATAAGCATGTTGGATAGGGGTTGGGAAGGATAATGCATGTTGGATAGTGTTTTGGGAAGTGATAATGCATGTTGGATAGTGTTTTGGGAAGTGATAATGCATGTTGGATAGAGTTTGGGAAGGGATAATGCATGTGGATAGTGTTTGGGAAGGGATATGCATGTTGGATAGGGGTTTGGGAAGGGATAATGCATGTTGGATAGGGGTTTGGGAAGGGATAATGCATGTTGGATAGGGGTTTGGGAAGGGATAATGCATGTTGGATAGGGGTTTGGGAAGGGATAATGCATGTTGGATAGGGGTTTGGGAAGGGATAATGCATGTTGGATAGGGGTTTGGGAAGGGATAACGCATATTTGGAAAAGGATAACACATGATTGGTAGTGTTTTGATAAATGCTCATCTCTGGAAAAAACTACAATTTTCAGCAGTTCTTCAACTCGCCGAATAAATTAAAATTGATAACACGGCAACCTAATATTCTCTATTTGTCCTATTTTCTGATAAGAAAGATATTAGAAAGTGATCACTAAGTGATCACATTATTTTACAAATAAGCACCCATTGCATATACTGTGGGAGATCTGTTGAGATATAGTAATTTAATAATCATAAGAAGTAATAGTGGTATAAAATTGATATCATGTTGTGCAAAGGAAACAACCATATAAACAGAGGAAAACACTTAATATGACCTATCTACTTTTAGGGAGTATTCAGGGACAGTAACTGACCGATGTCTCTAATTTGTTTCCCAATTGGAAATTACGCAAACACTCAAACATTTTATAATTCATGGAATGTTGATAAACACATGAACTGAAATGTTCAGAAATTTCATGACATGTTCATAAACTTCCTGGAAAGTTCATAAATATCAGGAATTATCATAAAACTTGTGAAATTCATAACTCCTGAAATGTTAACCTACTCACACTGTAACATGACTTACCAAAATTATATCCATATCCGCCGCATGAGCCAGCTTGTGTCGGATTAAAGAGGGAGTCATACCCTATACCCACTGTTGTAAGTCCTAAGCCACGACCACCACTGCCACCATGACCACCACCGCTGCCGCCTGATGTAGAACCTAATAAAAGATATGTCAACATTATATGTCGCATTACCCCAGGCATGTCTTTGATAAAATGCTGCTGTTACAGTTTATTTATTAAGTGCTCATGATACATCTTCAGATATATAAGATTTTACACTCGATGATTTCATACCATATTTTATGAGCTTAATATTAAAGTAAAAAGATTAATAATAAAATTCCAAAACTCTTTGGCAAGATTAATAGTAAAATTCCAAAACTCTTTGGCAAGATTAATAGTAAAATTCCAAAACTCTTTGGCAAGATTAATAGTAAAATTCCAAAACTCTTTGACGAGATTAATAGTAAAAATCCAAAACTCTTTAGCAAGATTAATAGCAAAATTCCAAAACTCTTTGGTGAGATTAATAGTAAAATTCCAAAACTCTTTGGCAAGATTAATAGTAAAATTCCAAAACTCTTTGACGAGATTAATAGTAAAATTCCAAAACTCTTTGGCGAGCTTAATAGTAAAATTCCAAAACTCTTTGGCGAGATTAATAGTAAAATTCTAAAACTCGTTTCATTAAACATGGTATGAAATCACCACGAGTGTAAGATCTTTTTGATCACATTACCATATTGAGTTTTATATTTTTGCACAAAATAATGCTGCAACTGTCAGCGCAAATTATCACGACGTCACTACGCAAAGCAGCATTATATTTATGCTTTAAACAACGTTATAATTGCGTCAAGACTTCTTTTAAACCGTAGTTTGTCTTACCATTAACGTTATGTACCAATTCATATAGAAATATGCATACTTTAAAGTTTCATTTACAAATTATAAGGATTATTCTCTCAACCAATCAGAATTCTTCCAGGTGTTATTACACATGTGTACATATAAGAAATAATCAGATGGTGTTATTACACTGAATAATTTATAGAAATTCAAGGGCACTTAATCCCATAAAAAATACAACACTGCAGATCTAGATTGGTCAGTAGTCCAGTGGTTAACACGTTGGACTGAAAATTCAGAGTTAGATCCCACGATTAACCCTAATAATATTAACAGTCTTTCAAATGGGACTTTAAATAGAGATCTCATGTCGTTGCTTTACACTGTGCACGTAAAAGAACAAGAAGAGATTCGGGAATGTATCTCAGTCTGTAACATTGCACTATCCTCCAAAATCTAAAATATCCAATAAATGCAAAATACACAGTCTACCATTATAACAGAATCCAAATTAATATTGCATTCTGGATGCAAGATGCATCCATCAAAACAATGACAAAAATGCATGTTGTCGAAGGCTTCGGAGTGTAATGCGAACTGTAAACATGAGTCATGTTGGATCAACATATAACATACCAACTCCTGGGCTTGGGCCTTCAAGGATAGAGTTTGGTTGGTAACCGGCTCCACTGAGGTCCAGCTTGCCACCGGAGTATATGGCCAGCAGGTGATGTACAGTCATGTTCAGACTAGTGTCCACTTTGAAGTGACCTCCTCCATAGATCTGTTACATAATAAAAACGTGTTTCAGATTAAACGTAGATATCCATACAGTTGCCGCAGTTCAGTTTACAGAGCACCAAATAGTTCATGTTATACAGCACCAAATAGTTCATGTTATACAGCACCAAATAGTTCATGTTATACAGCACCAAATAGTTCATGTTATGCAGCACCAAATAGTTCATGTTATATAGCACCACATAGTTCATGTTATGCAGCACCAAATAGTTCATGTTATATAGCACCAAATAGTTCATGTTATATGGCAACATATAGTTCAGGTGATGCGGTACCAAATAGTTCAGCTTTATGTAACACCAACTAGTTCAGGTAACACAGCACAACATAGTTCAGGCTATACAGCACCAAATAGTTCATGTCATATGGCACTAAATAGTTCTGGTTATACAGCACCAAATAGTTCAGGTTATGTATCATCAACTAGTTCATGTTATACATCACCAAATAGTTCTGGTTTTACAGCACAAAATAGTTCAGGTTATACAGCACCAACTAGTTCAGGTTATGCATCACCAAATAGTTCAGGCTATACAGCACCAAATAGTTCATGTTATACAGCACCAAATAGTTCATGTTATACAGCACCAATAGTTCAGGTTATGCATCACCAAATAGTTCACGTTATGCACCACAAAATAGTTCATGTTATACAGCATCAGATAGTTCAGGCTATACAGCACAAAATAGTTCATGCTATGCATCACAAAATAGTTCAGGTTATACAGCACCAAATAGTTCATGTTATACAGCACCAATGGTTCAGGAAAGATGTCTAGTGAGAGATTTGTGGAAAGTATTCCGATTAGATTTTTAACGTTTGCTCTTATCGTTACCATGGCAGCAGAGTTCTCATAATCCCACCGAGGCTAATAAACTGTATTAAAACAGCTGGAAGTCGTGATAGCGTAGTGTTAGCATGTTCGTTTCAGGTGCGAAAGGCCAGGAGTTCGCTCCCAGCTGTAGCCGTTACAATTGTGCCCTTAGGCAAGGCATTTAAATTCCACAATGCCTCTTCTCTCTCCCTCGTAGCGATGAATTTCAAAAGGAAAGAGGTCTCGAGAGTGATTAATATAAGTTGTAGGAACTTGTTTCGCAATCGAGCTAAAATAAATTTGCATAAACAAAACAGCTGGCCTCAATTTAAGTAAAAATCTAAAAAAATATTTTCAAATAACGTACATATATATTAGTGGCGTCTATATAGAATATTTCAGAGGGAGAGTAGGCCATAAGTTGGAAGGTCCCTGCTTCCTGTACATGCAAACTCTTCAGTGAAATTGTTGCCGGAGAGTGGTCAGTTGCTAGGCTACACGCCGAGTCCATCGCTACCAAACCGTCTTTGAAAACGTACAGATCTTCCATACCAGACACCTGAAATGAATGTTATAAACATCACAGACAATAGTGAGATAAAAATACTCATCTTAACTTATCTCTACAGATCTGACAATATTTCTACCATCTTCATAACACATTTAGGGAAACCATTCTTTTCTTCTTTTACTTATATTATAAATTAAACAACAACAAACTAGATATAGATGTTTTATATAAGATTAATTAAACCCGTTTATATAACCTTCATGCAAAAACGGTATGCCCAATACATGTAATAAACTAGGCCTTACTATAATAAACTAGGCCTTACTAGTCAGTGCCTAATAAACCTTTTATGACGTCATATCGTTACTAAACGTGATATGGGAAATGAAGCTGACAAGCCAACTTTGCGATGAGTACACAATTAACCCTTTCCCTCATAGAAGCACTTCTTGACGACTTTACCAATACAACATACATTTTGCTTGCATCTTAACCTTTCCCTAATAGAAGCACTTCTTGACGACTTTACCAATACAACATACATTTTGCTTGCATCTTAACCTTTCCCTAATAGAAGCACTTCTTGACGACTTTACCAATACAACATACATTTTGCTTGCATCTTAACCTTTCCCTAATAGAAGCACTTCTTGACGACTTTACCAATACAACATACATTTTGCTTGCATCTTAACCTTTCCCTAATAGAAGCACTTCTTGACGACTTTACCAATACAACATACATTTTGCTTGCATCTTAACCTTTCCCTCATAGAAGCACTTCTTGATGACTTTACCAATACAACATACATTTTGCTTGAATCTTAACCTTTCCCTCATAGAAGCACCTCTTGATGTCATTACCAATACGACATACATTGTGCTTGCATCTTAACCCTTTCCCTCATAGAAGCATCTCTTGACGCCATTACCAATATGACATACATTGTGCTTGTATCTTAACCCTTTCCCTCATAGAAGCAGCTCTTGACGCCATTACCAATACGACATACATTGACAATGTAGTAGCCAAACCAATGTTCATAATAAAAGCCAGAATCTCATGTAGTCCCAGTAATATCTATGGAGGTGGGATAGATATGGCGACTACCTATCCACTGCATGATAGCTAAATGGCTGCCGCTTGTATGGAGATATAATAGTATATTAACCTAAATCTCTAAGAAGGAAAGGGTTAACTGCTACAGAAATTGTAAATAACTTGCAAAGTACTTGATTATTAGGTTTTAACCTAATTATAAGCCTGTAACTTTGATGTACAGCCAAACCTGCGTTAGTGGTCACCTCCATTAAGCAGCCAACCTGTATTAAGCAGCCAGTTTCCAGATTCCCAATAAGTTATTTTATTATACATGTGCCCTCTATTAAGCAACCACATGTGCTAAACAGCCACTTTCCGAGTTTCCCTTGGCTGGTTGCTTAAAACAGGTTTGACGGTAATGACATTCTTCACTTACCATTCCGCCATAACAATACAGTTTGGTCTGGTAGAAGAAGTTTCTCGGTGGGTACGTGACATGGGCGTTCTCATACACATAGGTACTGAAGGGAACGTCATACGCGGTATCATTTATGGTCAATTCATTGTCCTCCAAAATATGGATGTACCCTGCAGAGAAAAAGTACTTGTAAAATAATTATTATATTATTATTAGGGATGGCAACGGATGGCAACGAATGGCGATTATACTATTCAAATATTCGGTCGGGACGGTATTCGAATATTCTAAAACTCAAAATCACTCAAACTCTTATAAAAATTGCCAAACTAAACTAATTTCTGTTTTACGCGTAAACGTCATCTTCTTCAAATGATTATTCAGATTGATTTGTACCCGAATATGTTAAATCCAATTTGCATAGATTACACCTAGCAGTTTTCTTATTCTCAGAGCGATTCAAGCATTTCCAAACGTGTGACTGAGTGGGTGGCATTTTTGAGGACAATATAATCTTTTTTATTGACGTTCGAGTGAATATTCGTTGCCATCCCTAATTATTATCAATAAATATAATTTTCGTTGTTTTGATAAAACGAATTAAATGAAAATTGCTTTCCCTTGGACTTATGTTTAATCAACGATTAGATGGCGTGATTGTATGCACGATGTGTTTCGTGCAGGTAAGATTGTATAGCCATTCAGCCTTGGGGATCGGTTGCGACAAGTTGTGGTTTTTTGTATCTGCAGTACAGTCAAACCGGTGTTAGTGGCCAACCTGTTATTAAGCAGCCAGTTTCAAGATTCTCTATATGTTGTTTTACTATACATTTGACCTCTATTAAACAGCCACCTGTGCTAAGCAGCCACTTTCTCTGACTCCCTTGGATGGCTGCTTAAGACAGGTTTGACTGTATACCACACATTGAGTATGATTGCATTATTTTATTCATTACACTTAATATATGTTATTATTTTGTCTATGTAACGAAATGGAATTCGATCATGTGCAAGCCGATGGCTCCCAGAGGCTTAAACCAACAAATATATATTTGTAGTTGTGTTATTTCTGTGGAAGGATCGAAGAGGTACGAGGTCAAGGGAATATACAATAGTTTGCAATTATTCCTTAAAACAACATTTCAGCGTTATGACAAGCCTCTATAAAGAAAGCTATTATCATCGTAGTCCTATAAATAAGACCTCTACATAATTTTTTGTTTTTCTGTTATTTCGAGGTCTTATCGTTAAAGCTCATTTTCGCATAGCACTTTCAGCCCTGATCCGATGGCGGGATTTCTGACCAATATTTTGAAGCTTTTCGGACATGAACGGTTATAAATGTGTGCATTAGTGCTAAGAATAATCCTAAATATAGATATTAAGAACGTTAAAAATCTATTGTATTACCGTTGTGCATGTCATTTAGCTGTTTCAAGTAGACAATTGAAATACTCCCATTTTTTCTGCGCAGTCTTCACAAATGAAATCCGAATGATTTATTATTTAGTACATTTCATGCGTATGAACAATTGGATATTAAACGAAATCTTATTTGGTTCACCGTAATGGCACGGAGATAAACATTTTTGTCTATTTCGAGTTCTATTTTTGTTTTGTTGCGAAACTCTGCCATGAAATTTAAACGTTGATTTCATGTATAATATTGTGCAAGAGACGTTATAGACTGTGCAGAATTCAACCAACGGTATGTGTGTTGATCTTGTTAACAATTTTAATTTATAAAAACGACTTTTTAGATTATAAAATATGCTACACGTAATTGAGGGTTAGCGTTTAGACTTTGAAAAAAGCCTGGATTAGCACAGTGGTTAGCGCACTCGCTTCTCACCAATGCAACTCGGGTTCGATCCTCAGACTAGGGTATGTGCGATCCTCGGACCGGTGTATGTGAGATGGTACGGTGGTTGCCAGATTGGACAGGTGGGTTTTCTCAGGGTACTCCGGCTTCCTCCCACATGAATGACCACATTTACGCTTTCATCCGCGCCAACGAGAGTGATTAATATAAGTTGTTAAAACTTGCTTCGCAATCGTTTGTAAAATAAATAAAGTTTAAACTTGTTAGACAATACAAATTTATTTGAGCTCGATTGCGTTACAAGTTCTTACAACTTATATTAATCACTCTCGAAACTGATGGAACCCATCGCCACGAGGGAGAGAAAAGAGGCAACGTGGAATTTATATGCCTTGACCTAGGGGCACAATTGTAATGGCTCCAGCAGGCTCAAAATCAAGGCCTTTCGCACCTGAAGCGAACGTGCTACTACTGCGCTATCAAGACTTACACGTCTACATGCTGATCCTTGTTTATATGCGAACCAGTACAACATAGCATTGGGAATGAGGTCGACTTTAAAGTGTGCTTAGCCCTGATTTACCGTATTCGTGTATGTATAAGATGCACTTTTTCCCTTCCAAAATAGTATCCAAGTCTGGTGCGTTTTATACTCCAGTTTAGAACTAAATTCCATTGTTTCAAAGACTCAAAATCGACAAATGGCGTATTACAACAAAGGGAAATAAATATTTCATACTATTTTTCTCTAAGTCCCGTATTTGTTCCGGATTTCGTTCGAGTCTATATATCTATATCGTGTGGAAAATCATTCAAAGTTAAAAATGTTATTTAATTTATGATAAAAAAAATAGAAAATCTAGATAAAAAATAGATTATTAAAAAATATTAAAATCAACAAAAGCAACTTTTATTGAAGGAAAATTAATGATGGTTCACATTCAATTTTGTCAAGTTTTGCAAACAACCAATTACCGACTGCTGTGATGCGTATGTGCTGCTAATTAGCATTGTTAATGTGTTGAGATTGACAAGGTGTTGTTGACATGATGAAATTAAGTCACTTTAACCCATTCAACACCAAGTAACTGACATGGACTGGTCCATGATATTTTTAGACCAATAAATTAATAACAAAATTACATTTGGATCAGTTCATTTATCAAAATGGGTAGTTTTATTTCTAAAAATAGTTATAATACTTGAAAAAAGTGCAGATCCTGATGAGACGGCTCGTCACCAGCCGGCTCATCTGGATCTACACTTTTTTGCAAGCCAATTTAGAGGTCTGTGGTGTTGAAAGGGTTAAATACTAAAAATTGTTGAGATTTACTTACTTCATAGAAGACGGAAGTAATCATCATAGAAGACAGAAAAAATCATCATAGAAGAACCAGCGTAGAAGAATCATCTTAAAATCAACATTAAGCACCGTAGAGGATTAACCTACTTAGAAGACGACTAACCTACTTAGAAGACGACTAACCTACTTAGAAATATTCGGTCGCCTAAATGCTGTATTGCGGTGGCGACCTTAAACAAGAGTATTATCGTTCGTTTGATTTACTTACTCACCGACACATGTCAAACAAGCTATTATCCTGATTGTATAAATGAAGTCATGAGCTCGCAAATAAGATGGTGTGGTTAATACGATGGAATGGTAATCCAGGGATATCAGGTTCGATCCCCCGTCTGACCATAATAAAATTAACAGTCTTTCAGATGGGACGCTAAACCGAGGTCTCGTGTCGGTGCTTTACACTGTGCACGTAAAAGAACCAGAGGGGACTCTGGAATGGGTCTGTCTGTATCATGCACTATCCTCCAAAAATCTAAAATGACTAATCTGTTCAGGAGGCATCGCTCATATCGGCAACCGGTAGCGACGATAAATAAACGTAAGACACACACACACAAATAAGAAGTTAGCCGCCTACGTCGAAGCACATGGGTACACAGAGCCGTGAGAGAGAATATGTCATATTAACGATTTAATGGTCATACCCCAGTCATTATCACAACTAGTAACGTTTACAGATCACATTCAGTTTATTATTAGTTTTCGCGACATTTGGTCTTTTTCTACAGCAAATAAGTTTTTTCCCCTGGAATTTCTCTGTTTTTCAACTGCGTCTTATACTCCAGTGCGACCTATACATACACGATTACGGTATATTATCATTTGAGAGTTTACTTACCGGTCTTGTCACCCACAATATTTCCAACAGTGACTTGAGCAGGGTGATATGTCCCCGATGCATCAGAAACTCCTTTAAAGGCAACGTGTGCGTTTCCTTCTATATAGAGTTCACTGAAGGTCATCTCTAAATACTCCAGGTCATATAGTTCGCTGGGGCCTGTATCAATCATGGCCCATGTAGACGCGCCACCATGAGGTATGTGCCAAAACCTAGAAAAACAATGATAATTATACCATTTGTTTGTTTTTGGAGTTTAGTATGGTGGTCGCCAGATCGGACAGGTGGGTTTTCTCCGGGTACTCCGGTTTCCTCCCGCACGAATGACCACAGTTACGCTTTCATTCCTGCCAACGAGAGTGATTAATATAAGTTGTTAAAACTTGCTTCGCAATCGTTGTAAAATAAATAAAGTTTAAAGTTTTGGAGTTTAACCCATTTCATTCTGGATACCATTCAAACGGTATTTGCAATGAACATAGAGCCAGATCAGCAGCCACGGAATGTGTCGTCTGATCAGGTTCTATGCTGTTTCCTATTCAGATGGTCTTGCTAAGACACTTGGCTATGTAGCAAACAACATAGATCCTGATCAGCACGCAGTGTCTATGTTGTTTGCAAAAGCTGTTAAATGTATCCATAATGAAATGGGTTAATGTCGCACACAACAGTTTACGTCATATTTCGACTCTCATCCTATTGTTGGTGGAGGAATACCCTGGGTGCCCCTCCTAGCAGTATTGTATTTCAGGCACGGATGGGCAACCAGGTACAATCACTGACCTTTGGCAAGCTAGCTGGATAGCTTCCACACTTGAAAGAAGTCAACAGACCCAGTGTGAATCGAACCTACAGCAGTGAGGGGTAAATCACCAACACGAGAGGCAGCGTTTGTTGAAAATTATATACTTTGGAAACCGAAAAACCAGCACAGTCGCTCATTGAGGGGCTGTGCGTTTGAGACTTGCCAGAATCAGAGTGGTGTACCTCGGCAAGACATGCCAATCTACATTTTCACTCCATTGTAACAATGGACTACAGTCAAACCTGTGCTAAAGGCCACCTCCCAATAAAGGCCGCATATGAAATACCTGTCTCTAAAGAACACCATTTTTCTCTCCCGTCGAGCCATTTTCAATGCATTTTAACCCTCTATTGAGAGGCCACATGCCAACAAAGGACACTTTTTTACTTTCCCGAGGGTGGCCTTTATAGACAGGTTTGACTGTATATCGAGTATAATGTCTCAACAGTGAACACATATTGCAGATTTTGCGAATGGGCGTTACAGTTACGGGCTTATGACACACTTAGTTATGTATTTTAATACTGGGTCATAGCATGTATGTAGTATGCATGGGTAAGACACTTGACAAACAATGCCTAGTACTGGTTAATCACTTAGGTTTAGCTTATACAAATTAGTTTAATATGATTGTGAAACAAAAATATTTTTTTATATTAATATTTTTTATTTTCCTTTTCATGTCATTACAAGAACAAATTACACACATATACATATATACATACATACACATACATGCACGTATTAAACATTTCAGTTAGTGATTAAGAATAATATGCCATGAAAGGTCACAAAGAATAAGATGTTTTTTTTATAGAAGGAAGTGATAATAGATTTAAATAGAGTTAAAAGAGTAGATTCTTCCGTTACATTTAACAAATTCTTACAATTTTAGTTAAGTCGCTCTCGAGACCCCATTCCTGATGAAATCCATCGCCATGAGGGTGAGAGAAGAGCCATGTGGAATTTAAGTGTCTTGACTAAGGGCACAATTGTAACGGCTACAGCTGTGAACACACTGCGGGTCTTTCATACCCTAAGCAAATACTATCACTACTTCTACTTGGGTAGGCTGAGCATGTGTAGTAAAACATACCCACGTCCCAGCTAGGTGATATGAATAAAATACACATACCTCGGATCGTTGGCTGAAACTTTGTGGAATATTTCAATCTCGGAGAGTGCTGCGTAGGAATATAAAGCTGTCGACCCCTTCAGGTCAAACTCGAAGCGCAGAGCTTCTTGTTCCACAGGCAGATCAATGTAAGATCCCTGAGTCCCGCTGCTACTGGGTAGAACGTAGTTACTTGTGACTTCAAATGTATCATTTGACGTGTAACATGTGACCTAAATGAAGTATCATTTGACGTGTAACATGTGACCTAAATGAAGTATCATTTGACGTGTAACATGTGACCTAAATGAAGTATCATTTGACGTGTAACATGTGACCTAAATGCACCAAATATCTCGTCACACTAATATATTCCTAGGAATGGACGATTTCAATGATGTGGAGTCCGTGATCCAGTGGTAGATATTGTCGGATTTGGAATCGAATGGTCCCGGGTTCGATACTCGGTCAGACCATGTATGTAGTGCCATTGAGAAAGGCACCTCACACATATGGCTTAGAACTGGTTAACCGCTTAGGTCGGCAGAGCCTGCCGAGGAAAACATGTCTAGATCCCAGCAAGGGGTTTAACATTAATGGAACATATATAATGGAACATACATTACAAAATAATCATTAATGTCTTAATCATTATCCAGCTATTCTGTCAAGCTCCACTATCTGAGTGCAAACGCAGATAATCAAATACGGAAAAGGGACATTTAACTACATATACAATAAATATATTCATTTATCAAACAATGGATTACCACAAAATTATTCGTAGCCCAAGTATCCAAGGTGATAATTAATGGGCTAGCTAACTCAAAGATATAGTCTGTTTCAACACAATAGGAACGGGGTACACTAGGGTAAAGAAATGTAAACTTATTACAAAGATATAGTTTGTTTCAACACAATACAAACGGGTACAGTAGGGTAAAGAAATGTAAACTTATTACAAAGATATAGTCTGTTTCAACACAATAGGAACGGGGGTACAGTAGGGTAAAGAAATATAAACTTATTACAAAGACAACTTGTTTTGTAACTTGTAAAATCTTAGTTGAAATTATAACAAATGAATGTTTTTTTACATAAAACAACTGACAATTCATACCCCGTACAAGACGTACATAAACAGGAGTGAACAGTGGATAGCAAATCTTTCTTTCAAGAGATATTACATCTAAAAACAGTTGCCATATCGCATACTGGTGCAAGTACATACAACCGTCTACGTAGCCTAGTAACAGGCGTCAATATATTTTGCTTGGTCAGTCAAATAAATATATTTTAACATCAAGACTATTAATTGGACCATATTGAGTTTCTGATCATATCAACGCCTGGGGAAACTTTGGGGATTGTCCGTGTAATTATTGATCCTATTAATAGGCCTATTAGCACGTGACTTAATTAATGACATACTTGAATTGAAAGCGAGGCACTGCAATGTTGATAAAACTTTATAATTGGCCGCCATTGTTTACGGGTTAACGGAACGATAAATAGTTTTAAAAAGTACAATGTGCATCTGATTTGACATATTTTACTCAATATTTAAGTCGACGTTAGTTCAATTACGCCGAATCGACCCATTACCACCAAAACGTAATAGTTAAAATCCGCCACCTCGTCGATATAACACAGAAACGGGAACATTCGTGTATATTCTGAAATGATCGTGCCTGTTCGGCGATTTCCGATAGAATTCCGTTTCTATATTTAGCGATAGTATCTTGTAGAGAAGAGTTGTCGTTCTTCAAAGTAGATGGCGCTACGATCGGAAGTTTCCCCAGGCTGTCATTTTGCCAGAAGTTAAAACTCGACAGACTGGAACCCAGGCTACCGTTTCCGTGGCCTAGTGGTTAAGGCATCCGACTACGGTGCAGGAGGTCGTAGGTTCGAACATCGTTCGTTCTGATATGGCAGGTTGGTGAGCTGCCAACTAGCTAAATAAGGGTTACCGATTGGCTACAAGTCTGACGCCTGTAAGCATAGGGATCGGTAAGTACATACTGATGTTCATAAAAAAAAGGTGTCTCATAAGTCAGTAATGCCTGGCCCTTTCAATAGGGGTGACACTATAATAAACAAACAGCCAAAAAAGGGGTCAGCAATAGGGAACTGCTAGACAGAAAATACAGTGCAAACGAGATCGAATTCAGTGTTGAATTGAAGGACTCACTAGACAAACAAGTACAATACCGTGACCACACAATCTTTCATTTAAAATATGCGGATAATTTTGTACAACAAAATTTACCTTCACTTCAGTGTAGTGCTCCACAATTGGGAAGACCTTGATTTTAGTTATGTACATTAGTTCTTTCAATGTGATGGTCACTTTTGCGGTTCTTTGCGATACCATGAAGTAGTCGGTGGGAGAAGTGCGCAGTGTCTGGTCAAACAGATGGTGCAGTCTATAGTAGCTGCCATCATTAGAATACGGACAGTGACAGTTGCTATTGTAGCAATAGCAGTCATATATGCCTGTATCAACCTCCACCTGAAAATAGAAAAAATAACTTTATTCATAAGACCTATCCTATCCTTAACAGGCAGGTTAGTAGTCCAGTGGTTAAAACGTTGGACTGTGAATCAAGGGATTTTAGTTTATACAAATTTATTTTAGCTCGATTGCGAAATAAGGTCTTATAATTACTACCGTATATTAATCACTCTCGAGACCTCATTCCTGATGGAATGAATCCATTGCCACGAGGGAAAGAGAAGAGGCATGTGGAATTTAAATGCCTTGCCTAAGAACACAATCGTAATGGCTCCAGCGGGGCTCGAACTCCGGGCCTTTCACACATGAAGCGAACGCAATACCACTGAATTATCAGGACTTCCAGGGATTGCAGGTTCGATCCCTTGTCTGACAGATGGGACATGTTGCCAGTTATCACGCACATGAAACATTGTCCAGTTATTACACACATAACACATTGTCCAGTTATCACATATGTGACATGGAATTTAACCCCTCCAAATGTCAAGTTATCCACGTCACCAGAAGGAAACATCCTATTCCCAGTAAATATAAACTCCATGGAGTCGGTCACCTCAGCCAAATACCTTGGCGTGGATATCTCAAATAACCTGTCGTGGGACACTCACATAAAAAGGTCAACAAAGAAAGCAAACCAAACATTAGGATTTCTACGTAGAAACCTCCAGGTCAAATCCGAACCCCTTAAGTCCATGGCTTACCAGACACTAGTGAGACCCCAGCTTGAATATGGCTCCAAGATCTGGTCACCCCATACATTACCCAGTTATCACACACATGAAACATTGCCCAGTTATCACACACGTGAAACATTGTCCAGTTATCACAAACATGACACATTACCCAGTTATCACACATGTAAAACATTGTCCAGTTATCACACATGAAACATTGTCCAGCCATCACACACGTGAAACATTGTCCAGTTATCACACATGTGAAACATTGCCCAGTTATCATACACATGACACATTGCCCAGTTATCATACACATGACACATTGTCCAGTTATCACACACATGACACATTGTTCAGTTATCACACACATGACACATTACCCAGTTATCACACATGTAAAACATTGTCCAGTTATCACACATGACACATTGTCCAGTTATCACACACATGACACATTGTCCAGTTATCACACATGTGACACATTGTCCAGTTATCACACACGTGACACATTGTCCAGTTATCACACACATGACACATTGTCCAGTTATCACACATGACACATTGTCCAGTTATCACACATGACACATTGCCCAGTTATCACACACATGATACATTGCCCAGTTATCACACACGTGACACATTGTCCAGTTATCACACACGTGACACATCACCCAGTTATCACACACATGACACATTACCCAGTTATCACACATGTAAAACATTGTCCAGTTATCACACACGTGACACATCGTCCAGTTATCACACACATGACACATTGTCCAGTTATCACACGTGAAACATTGTCCAGTTATCACACACATGACACATTACCCAGTTATCACACATGACACATGGTCCAGCCATCACACACATGAAACATTGTCCAGTTATCACACATGTGAAACATTGCCCAGTTATCATACACATGACACATTGCCCAGTTATCATACACATGACACATTGTCCAGTTATCACACACATGACACATTGTTCAGTTATCACACACATGACACATTACCCAGTTATCACACATGTAAAACATTGTCCAGTTATCACACATGACACATTGTCCAGTTATCACACACATGACACATTGTCCAGTTATCACACACGTGACACATTGTCCAGTTATCACACACGTGACACATTGTCCAGTTATCACACACATGATACATTGTCCAGTAATCACACATGTGAAACATTGCCCAGTTATCACACACATAACACATTACCCAGTTATCACACATGTAAAACATTGTCCAGTTATCACACACGTGACACATCGTCCAGTTATCACACACATGACACATTACCCAGTTATCACACATGTAAAACATTGTCCAGTTATCACACACGTGACACATCGTCCAGTTATCACACACATGACACATTGTCCAGTTATCACACGTGAAACATTGTCCAGTTATCACACACATGACACATTACCCAGTTATCACACATGACACATTGTCCAGTTATCACACATGGCACATTGTCCAGCCATCACACACGTGAAACATTGCCCAGTTATCATACACATGACACATTTCCCAGTTATCATACACATGACACATTGTCCAGTTATCACACACATGACACATTGTTCAGTTATCACACACATGACACATTACCCAGTTATCACACATGTAAAACATTGTCCAGTTATCACACATGACACATTGTCCAGTTATCACACACATGACACATTACCCAGTTATCACACACATGACACATTGTTCAGTTATCACACACATGACACATTACCCAGTTATCACACACGTGAAACATTGTCCAGTTATCACACACATGACACATTACCCAGTTATCACACATGCTACATTGTCCAGTTATCACACACATGACACATTGTCCAGTTATCACACATGACACATTGTCCAGTTATCACACGTGACAAATTGTCCAGTTATCACACGTGACACATTGTCCAGTTATCACACGTGACACATTGTCCAGTTATCACACGTGACACATTGTCCAGTTATCACACATGACACATTGTCCAGTTATCACACATGACACATTGTCCAGTTATCACACATGACACATTGTCCAGTTATCACACATGACACATTGTCCAGTTATCACACATGACACATTGTCCAGTTATCACACATGACACATTGTCCAGTTATCACACGTGACACATTGTCCAGTTATCACACACATGATACATTGTCCAGTTATCACACATGACACATTGTCCAGTTATCACATGTGACACATTGTCCAGTTATCACACATGACACATTACCCAGTTATCACACACATGACACATTACCCAGTTATCACACACATGAAACATTGTCCAGTTATCACACATGACACATTGTCCAGTTATCACACACATGACACATTGTCCAGTTATCACACACATGACACATTACCCAGTTATCACACATGTAAAACATTGTCCAGTTATCACACGTGACACATTGCCCAGTTATCACACATGATACATTGTCCAGTTATCACACACATGACACATTGTCCAGTTATCACACACATGACACATTGTCCAGTTATCACACACATGACACATTACCCAGTTATCACATATGTAAAACATTGTCCAGTTATCACACACGTAACACTTTGCCCAGTTATCACACATGACACATTGTCCAGTTATCACACATGACACATTGTCCAGTTATCACACATGCCACATTGTCCAGTTATCACACATGACACATTGCCCAGTTATCACACATGAAACATTGTCCAGTTATCACACATGACACATTGTCCAGTTATCACACACGTGACACATTGTCCAGTTATCACACATCACACATTGTCCAGTTATCACACATGACACATTGTCCAGTTATCACACATGACACATTGTCCAGTTATCACAAACATGACATATTGTCCAGTTATCACACACGTGACACATTGTCCAGTTATCACACATGACACATTGTCCAGTTATCACACACGTGACACATTGTCCAGTTATCACACACGTGACACATTGTCCAGTTCTCACACATGACACATTGTCCAGTTATCACACATGACACATTGTCCAGTTATCACACATGACACATTGTCCAGTTATCACACATGACACATTGTCCAGTTATCACACATGACACATTGTCCAGTTATCACACATGACACATTGTCCAGTTATCACACATTGTCCAGTTATCACACATGACACATTGCCCAGTTATCACACATGACACATTGTCCAGTTATCACACATGATACATTGTCCAGTTATCACACATGATACATTGTCCAGTTATCACACGTGACACATTGTCCAGTTATCACACATGACACATTACCCAGTTATCACACACATGACACATTACCCAGTTATCACACACATGAAACATTGTCCAGTTATCACACACGTGAAACATTGCCCAGTTATCACACATGACACATTGTCCGGTTATCACACACGTGAAACATTGCCCAGTTATCACACATGACACATTGTCCAGTTATCACACACATGACACATTGTCCAGTTATCACACACATGACACATTACCCAGTTATCACACATGTAAAACATTGTCCAGTTATCACACACGTGACACATTGCCCAGTTATCACACATGATACATTGTCCAGTTATCACACACATGACACATTGTCCAGTTATCACACACATGACACATTGTCCAGTTATCACACACATGACACATTACCCAGTTATCACACATGTAAAACATTGTCCAGTTATCACACACGTAACACATTGCCCAGTTATCACACATGATACATTGTCCAGTTATCACACATGAAACATTGTCCAGTTATCACACATGACACATTGTCCAGTTATCACACACGTGACACATTGTCCAGTTATCACACATGACACATTGTCCAGTTATCACACATGACACATTGTCCAGTTATCACACATGACACATTGTCCAGTTATCACACACATGACACATTGTCCAGTTATCACACACGTGACACATTGTCCAGTTATCACACACGTGACACATTGTCCAGTTATCACACATGACACATTGTCCAGTTATCACACACGTGACACATTGTCCAGTTATCACACACGTGACACATTGTCCAGTTATCACACACGTGACACATTGTCCAGTTATCACACATGACACATTGTCCAGTTATCACACATGACACATTGTCCAGTTATCACACGTGACACATTGTCCAGTTATCACACATGATACATTGTCCAGTTATCACACGTGACACATTGTCCAGTTATCACACATGACACATTACCCAGTTGTCACACACATAACACATTACCCAGTTATCACACACATGAAACATTGTCCAGTTATCACACACGTGAAACATTGCCCAGTTATCACACATGACACATTACCCAGTTATCACACATGTAAAACATTGTCCAGTTATCACACATGACACATTGTCCAGTTATCACACACATGACACATTGTCCAGTTATCACACACATGACACATTACCCAGTTATCACACATGTAAAACATTGTCCAGTTATCACACACGTGACACATTGCCCAGTTATCACACATGACACATTGTCCAGTTATCACACATGACACATTGTCCAGTTATCACACATGACACATTGTCCAGTTATCACACATGACACATTGTCCAGTTATCACACATGACACATTGTCCAGTTATCACACGTGACACATTGTCCAGTTATCACACGTGACACATTGTCCAGTTATCACACATGATACATTGTCCAGTTATCACACGTGATACATTGTCCAGTTATCACACATGACACATTACCCAGTTATCACACACATGACACATTACCCAGTTATCACAGACATGAAACATTGTCCAGTTATCACACACGTGAAACATTGCCCAGTTATCACACATGACACATTGTCCAGTTATCACACACATGACACATTGTCCAGTTATCACACACATGACACATTACCCAGTTATCACACATGTAAAACATTGTCCAGTTATCACACATGACACATTGTCCAGTTATCACACACATGACACATTGTCCAGTTATCACACACATGACACATTACCCAGTTATCACACATGTAAAACATTGTCCAGTTATCACACACGTGACACATTGCCCAGTTATCACACATGATACATTGTCCAGTTATCACACACATGACACATTGTCCAGTTATCACACACATGACACATTGTCCAGTTATCACACACATGACACATTGTCCAGTTATCACACACATGACACATTACCCAGTTATCACACATGTAAAACATTGTCCAGTTATCACACACGTAACACATTGCCCAGTTATCACACATGATACATTGTCCAGTTATCACACACGTAACACATTGCCCAGTTATCACACATGACACATTGTCCAGTTATCACACACGTGACACATTGTTCAGTTATCACACATGACACATTGTCCAGTTATCACACATGACACATTGTCCAGTTATCACACATGACACATTGTCCAGTTATCACACACATGACATATTGTCCAGTTATCACACACGTGACACATTGTCCAGTTATCACACACGTGACACATTGTCCAGTTATCACACATGACACATTGTCCAGTTATCACACACGTGACACATTGTCCAGTTATCACACACGTGACACATTGTCCAGTTATCACACATGACACATTGTCCAGTTATCACACATGACACATTGTCCAATTATCACACATGACACATTGTCCAGTTATCACACATGACACATTGCCCAGTTATCACACATGACACATTGCCCAGTTATCACACATGACACATTGTCCAGTTATCACACATGACACATTGTCCAGTTATCACACATGACACATTGTCCAGTTATCACACGTGACACATTGTCCAGTTATCACACGTGACACATTGTCCAGTTATCACACATGATACATTGTCCAGTTATCACACGTGACACATTGTCCAGTTATCACACATGACACATTACCCAGTTATCACACACATGACACATTACCCAGTTATCACACACATGAAACATTGTCCAGTTATCACACACGTGAAACATTGCCCAGTTATTACACATGACACATTGTCCAGTTATCACACACATGACACATTGTCCAGTTATCACACACATGACACATTACCCAGTTATCACACATGTAAAACATTGTCCAGTTATCACACATGACACATTGTCCAGTTATCACACATGACACATTGTCCAGTTATCACACATGACACATTGTCCAGTTATCACACATGACACATTGTCCAATTATCACACATGACACATTGTCCAGTTATCACACACATTGCCTGTTACAACATACATGACACATTTATTATTTAAATCCAACGAAAGTATACACCAGTACTTCAACAGTGATATCTGATAGAGATAGTGTGTTTCATGTCCTGTCCTAACAGGATGTGATGCAATGACAGTCTAACACTTGTACATCAACAAAGATTGCTGATAGAGGTAGTGTGTTTCATGTCCTGTCCTAACAGGATGTGATGCAATGACAGTCTAACACTTGTACATCAACAAAGATTGCTGATCGAGGTAGTGTGTTTCATGTCCTGTCCTAACAGGATTATATGCAAAGACATTCTAAGACTTGTACATCAACAAAGATTGCTGATAGAGGTAGTGTGTTTCATGTCCTGTCCTAACAGGATGTGATGCAATGACAGTCTAACACGTGTACATCAACAAAGATTGCTGATAGAGATAGTGTGTTTTATGTCTTGTCCTAAAAGGATTTTATGCAATGGGGTTAAAATCACAAATTGATCTTCATACTTACAGTGTGTCCACCAGTGGTGGTATATGACTTGGCCTTGCTGTAGGTACTGGTGTCTGAGGAGAGGTCAATGCGTGACCCCTCAGTGAGGATCACCGTATCTTCAGCTATCTGTTTCTGCCCATTGTTGTCAACTTGTAGCATGCTAAAACACACAGAATAACAGATGCTTGTCAAACCGATACTATGCAACCAGGTAAAACAATGTCAACTTGTAGTATGCTATAACACACATAATAACAGATGCTTGTCAAACCGATACTATGCAACCAGGTAAAACAATGTCAACTTGTAGTATGCTATAACACACATAATAACAGATGCTTGTCAAACCGATACTATGCAACCAAGTAAAACAATGTCAACTTGTAGTATGCTAAAACACACATAATAACAGATGCTTGTCAAACCGATACTATGCAACCAAGTAAAACAATGTCAACTTGTAGTATGCTAAAACACACATAATAACAGATGCTTGTCAAACCGATACTATGCAACCAAGTAAAACAATGTCAACTTGTAGTATGCTAAAACACACATAATAACAGATGCTTGTCAAACCGATACTATGCAACCAAGTAAAACAATGTCAACTTGTAGTATGCTAAAACACACATAATAACAGATGCTTGTCAAACCGATACTATGCAACCAAGTAAAACAATGTCAACTTGTAGTATGCTAAAACACACATAATAACAGATGCTTGTCAAACCGATACTATGCAACCAAGTAAAACAATGTCAACTTGTAGTATGCTAAAACACACACTATAACAGATGCTTGTCAAACCGATACTATGCAACCAGGTAAAACAATGTCAACTAATCAGGCTCTATGCTGTCTGCTATTTGGATAGTGCAGTTAAAACACTTAGATGAATAGCAAATAACATAGATCCTGATGATATACACCATTAAACCGCAGCTGATCTGGATCTATGTTGTTTGCAATTGCGATTTTATTTACTAAGCAGGCAAAGGGTTAATAGTGTTTCAGCTATTTTGTTCATAAATCTTAAAATTAAAAATTAGACGTCCCTGTGACCTTGACCTCTAACTTCAAAGTCAAAATGGGTCACATACTAATCACAGTAGGTCATACAGATCTCCAGGACTCTAAATAAAATGAAGTGGGACATACAGATGGACAGATAGGGCAAAAAACCAATGAAAAGGGTGTAAAAAATCTCTGCGAAACATACTTGTAAGATCGCTCATCGTCCTGCAAGTAGACTGTACCGGATGCCCCGGCCTCGGCGTTGGTTCCAGGCATCCCACCATACACGTCATAGTAGCCTCTATGGTACGGTATGGTCTCGTGCCGAGAGTGATACACAGCAATCCTACCACCAGCACCACCACCACCTTTACTCATGTCTCCGGATCCTCCCAGAGCCTGTATATGGCCCGTATGACTACCTGCAAATAATACAAGTGAAGCATGTAGTTTATACAAATTGATCATAACTAGATTGCAATATAGCGTCTTACAGCATTATATTAATCACTCTCAAGACCTCATTCCTGATGGAATATACCGCAAAAAGGAAGAGAAAAGATGAGCAATCTAAATTTTTAAGTGAATTACATTAAAGCAGCATTACATCGTAATAAAGGATATTTTGGGTAAAATATAAATACTAATGTGTGTGTGTTTACAAAAATCGTTATAGTCGCTCAGAAACGATAAAATTCCAATAAATTTAAACCGTCGTATACGCGAATTTGTTTATCAACAAACGAAATGTAAACACGCACAGCGCGCAGGCGTGAAACAACAGAGGATGTAGAAAACAACGCATATATTTTGAACATGAAAGACTATCTATCTTCCTCTAATGTCGAACCCCTCACGGGGATGTAGAAATGTCCCTAAAAGACTTAGCTAACAGAGGTATGAATCCACATATCAAGTAATTTAATTTAAAAAGATAACGTGGGACAAATGGGGATGATGCATTCCGAATGTAAACAAGTGCGGACGATGCGTTCCGGTTGTAAACAAGTGCGTGACCGATCGACTCGGAAAGTCCTACTTTCGGTTTCGAGTTTGTTTTATCGCAAAAAACACTGTTTACCAAATGAACATAAGCATACAAAGTATAATGTTAGAATGTGTAGCAGCATTGCTACACATACGTAAACATTGAATTTTTCAAATATATTTTATTTCATACGATGTAATGCTGCTTTAAAAATATTTATATAAAACACAGAAGGAACAGTCACAGCTGTACAGGGGGATTTTGGCATTTTATATATATAGGGGTGTCTATAAGAGAAATGTCAACAGCCAGATACATGCTAACATGGTTCAGACAAAGAGAAATGTCAACGTCTACCCATTAACATGGTTCAGACAAAGAGAAATGTTGACATCTACCCATTAACATGGTTCAGACAAAGAGAAATGTCGACATCTACCCATTAACATGGTTCAGACAAAGAGAAATGTCGACATCTACCCATTAACATGGTTCAGACAAAGAGAAATGTCGACATATACCCATTAACACAGTTCAGACAAAGAGAAATGTCGACATATACCTATTAACACAGTTCAGACAAAGAGAAATGTCGACATCTACCCATTAACACAGTACAGACAAAGAGAAATGTTGACATATACCCATTAACACAGTACAGACAAAGAGAAATGTTGACATATACCCATTAACACAGTTCAGACAAAGAGAAATGTCGACATCTACCCATTAATATGGTTCAGATAAAGAGAAATGTTGACATATACCCATTAACACAGTAAAGTCTAAGAAATGATGACAGTTAACTGTTAACATGGTTCAGTCCAACATAAATCTACCCATTAACATATTACAGTCTAACATAAATGTTGACAGTTACCCATTAACATGGTTTGGTCTAAGATAAATGTTGACAGCTACCAGTTAACATCGCATAGCTTACATGGTTCAGGTTTAAGAGACATTTCAACAGCTACACTAACGTCTAAGAGAAACGTTGACAGCTACCAGTTAACATCACAGGGATTCGGCACATTTGGGGGTACTAGTATATATATTTAAGTACTTAAATATATATACTAGTACCCCCAAACGTGCCGAATCCCTGTGGTTAACATCGCATAGCTTAACATGGTTCAGGTTTAAGAGAAATGTTGACAGCTACCTGGTAACATAGGTATACATGTATAACAATACAAATATTTAAAAGTTATTAAGTAAGCTATTATATATATACATTATATAAGCACTATCCAAACTCGCGAAAATATATGATACTAACCGGTGTAATTATATGTCTGGATGAGAATACTGCCGCCACTGCCACCGCTGGCGCCGTTTGTACTGCCGCTAATGGTAGTCTCACTGTTTGCCTGGATATATCCATCCACAGCCAGAGTATGAGCTATTTCCATATGAAGGATGCCTCCACCTGGGGAAAAACACATGTAAAAACTACATGGTTGTGGCATGAGGGGGATTATCATACATAAATAAATTAAACAGTTGACAAATGAGGGGGAATATAAATTAAACAGTTGACAAATGAGGGGAATATAAATTAAACAGTTGACAAATGAGGGGGAATATAAATTAAACAGTTGACAAATGAGGGGAATATAAATTAAACAGTTGACAAATGAGGGGGAATATAAATTAAACAGTTGACAAATGAGGGGGAATATAAATTAAACAGTTGACAACATTTGAGGTTACAGTCAAAGTAATAGGTCACCTCATTAAACAGCCAGTTCCCGGACTCCCTTGGCTGGCTGCTTAAGACAGGTTTGACAACATTTGAGATTACAGTCAAACCGGTGTTATAGGTCACCTCATTAAACAGCCAGTTCCCAGACTCCCTTGGCTGGCTGCTTAAGACAGGTTTGACAACATTTGAGATTACAGTCAAACCTGTGTTATAGGTCACCTTATTAAACAGCCAGTTCCCAGACTCCCTTGGCTGGCTGCTTAAGACAGGTTTGACAACATTTGAGATTACAGTCAAACCTGTGTTATAGGTCACCTCATTAAACAGCCAGTTCCCAGACTCCCTTGGCTGGCTGCTTAAGACAGGTTTGACAACATTTGAGATTACAGTCAAACCTGTGTTATAGGTCACCTTATTAAACAGCCAGTTCCCAGACTCCCTTGGCTGGCTGCTTAAGACAGATTTGACAACATTTGAGATTACAGTCAAACCTGTGTTATAGGTCACCTTATTAAACAGCCAATTCCCAGACTCCCTTGGCTGGCTGCTTAACACAGATTTGACAACATTTGAGATTACAGTCAAACCGGTGTTATAGGTCACCTTATTAAACAGCCAATTCCCAGACTCCCTTGGCTGGCTGCTTAACACAGATTTGACAACATTTGAGATTACAGTCAAACCGGTGTTATAGGTCACCTTATTAAACAGCCAATTCCCAGACTCCCTTGGCTGGCTGCTTAATACAGATTTGACAACATTTGAGATTACAGTCAAACCGGTGTTATAGGTCACCTTATTAAACAGCCAGTTTCCAGACTCCCTTGGCTGGCTGCTTAACACAGATTTGACTGTATTATATATATTAAGTACATATATGTCCGAGACTATATTTACTGGACTTCTGCGCAGAAATTTTCACTGAGTGATATGTCACCTGTAAATATCATATTAGACCAATAATCAAGCTCAACACATGCAGCCCTAGATAGGCAAACTGCATAGAACCAGATCAGCCGGCACATGCAGCCCTAGATAGGCAAACTGCATAGAACCAGATCAGCTGGCACACAAAGCACTGTCTGATCAGGCTCTATGATGTTTTACTATTTGGATAGCAAACAGGCTAGGAAGATTCTTCTGGAAGGCAAGTTTGAGACTTTCACAAGTCATAAAGGATATATGTGTTTGTTAGTGTAAGATTGAATTTATTTCATCAAGTGATCACCGAAATATGTATTACATTCTTTGTCAGAAATGATTTATCTATATATCTGTTCTGAGATGCTGGGTAATTCTAAATCCAAACATGACATGAAGCTTAAATTTTAGATTTATGATTTGAGCTATATATATTTATGTTATATTTCGGGTTTTACGCCTGCATCAGCACCATTTCGGGCTATATCGCTGGCGGGCAGTTTACCTAACAACACCTTTCCTGGGCAGGCTCCAGCGGTTAACTAGTACTTGGGTGCACCAACCTCCGTAAGAAACTGCCAACTTTTTCATATAAATGAGACACGGTCTGAACGGGGCTCGAACCCATGACCATCAGTGATGATAGGTTACAGTGGTATACAAGTCAGCGACCTTAACCACTCGACCACGGAGGCGGACATTGAGCTATATAAAATTGTGTTTGTGAATTTTGCTTTTTTGTTGCCATTAACCAAGAAGAAGTTGTTATAGCACATGGTAGCGAATATGCTTCAGGTGCAAAAGCCCGGAATTCGCACCCAGCTGTAGCAGTTACTATTGTACCCTTAGGCAAGGCTTTTAAATTCCACATTGTCTCTTCTCTCTCCCTCGTGGCAATATATTCCATCAGGAATGAGGTCTCGAAAGTGATTAACCCATTTCATTCTGGATACATTTAAAGGCTTTTGCAAACAACATAGATCCAGATCAGCCGCAGCGTGACGCTGCATGCTGATCAGGATCTATGTTGTTTGCTACATAGCCAAGTGTCTTAACAAGAGCATCTGAATAGCAAACAGCGTAGAGCCTGATCAGACGGCAGGTTCCATGGCGGCTGATCTGGCTCTATGTTCTTTGCAAATACTGTTTGACCGGTATCCAGAATCAAATGAGTTAATATAAGTTGTAAGAACTTGTTTCGCAATCGAGCTAAATTAAATGTGTATAAACTAAGATCCAACCAACGAACATTAGCAAAGGTATATCCCAATTTACAGTATAAAACCAGTTGAAAGATAACTCACCTGTCCCGCCGTTAGATAGTGCACCACCAGATCCATGAAGCTTTGGAGTGTACATGTTACCATATGCAAGACTACGCGTAAGTCTACAAGTGACATAACCACCACAGCCGCCACGCCCACCCAAACCGCCGTGTGAGGCACCACTGGAACCCAGCATGCTCCATCTGCCAACACCTAACGACAATTTAATGAGAGCATTTAATTACATTGCACTGCATATTATACCTGATACCTCTCCACTTGAGGCTTTCAAGTATGTACTACAGTATATCTTACAGTATATCCTACAGTATATCTTACAGTATATCCTACAGTATACCCTACAGTATGTCTTACAGTATGTCCTACAGTATGTCCTACAGTATATCCTACAGTATGTCTTACAGTTTGTCCTACAGTATGTCTTACAGTATATCCTACAGTATATCCTACAGTATGTCCTACAGTATGTCCTACAGTATGTCTTACAAATTATCCTACAGTATGTCTTACAAATTATCCTACAGTATGTCCTACAGTATGTCCTACAGTATATCCTACAGTATATCCTACAGTATGTCCTACAGTATATCCTACATTATATCCTACAGTATATCCTATCCTACAGTATATCCTACATTATATCCTACAGTATATCCTATCCTACAGTATGTCTTACAGTATGTCCTACAGTATGTCCTACAGTATATCCTACAGTATGTCTTACAGTTTGTCCTACAGTATGTCTTACAGTATATCCTACAGTATATCCTACAGTATGTCCTACAGTATGTCCTACAGTATGTCTTACAAATTATCCTACAGTATGTCCTACAGTATGTCCTACAGTATGTCCTACATTATATCCTACAGTATGTCCTACAGTATATCCTACATTATATCCTACAGTATGTCCTACAGTATGTCCTACAGTATATCTTACAGTATACCCTACAGTATGTCTTACAAATTATCCTACAGTATGTCCTACAGTATGTCTTACAAATTATCCTACAGTATGTTCTACACTATATCCTACAGTATATCCTACAGGATTCAATGGTACAGTGGGCTATAGATAGATAATTAAGTATATTTATATGTAGCGAAGTGCACCCATTGATTTATGTTGTAAATTGGACACATCAACATGGCTCAAGCTAGACCCAAATTTTTGGGAGAAAGTGGTATTGGTAATGGTATTATTTAATAAATGTCAACATAATAGAGTTAAGCTACACAATATGACCATTACATACAATATTTTAATAGAAGGAGTGGCCAGTGTAAAGTACGACAACCATTTAGCTATCACGCAGTGAATAAGTAGTCACCATATCTATCCCACCTCCATAGATATTACTGGGACTACATGAGATTCTGGCCTGTATTAAGAACATTCGTTTGGCTACTACAATGTCAATGTATGTCGTATTGGTAATGGCGTCAATAGGTGCTTCTATGAGGGAAAGGGTTAATTAATATAACTACAGTTAGACTTACCACTTGCTAGTTCATCATTAGGCAAATATCCAGCGTTATTGAGGTCTATCGTCCCACCGTCATCGATGGTGAAGTCGGTCGCATTGATATGTAAATTCCCGCCTTTTATGAGACCGCCACCTTCAATAATCACCCAACCGAAATTCAATTCATAAGAGTCTGAATCTGCATTTGGATTGGAGCAGTTGATATAAGACTCTGCCTTCACTACGGTTAGACCTTCGATGGCGTAATTTAGCGGATCTTTCCTATTGGTTGAACCTGTTTTATATAATCGTAGCCCACCACCTTGGATTAGCGTCAGATTGTGAATGTGGTCCATGGTGCCTTCAATGTGTACAAACACACCTTCAAGAAAGGTTTCCGGGGCAAGACCAAGGTATCCGCCATCGTAGATGTAAGAACTAAAAGGTGTGTCAAGAAAGTAGCGATAAAGATCCATTGTCTGGAATGGACCAATGTGAATGTATCCTGACCGGTCACCAATCATGTGCTGGAAATGTATATTGCAGCCATCTTCATATGGTTTTGGCAGGTATGCCAGATGTGCATTTCCGAAGATTTGCAGCTCAGTTATACTATAATTATCATTATTTCCTGCCAGCCAGTGGTCCGATGATTCGGGTAATATCCATGCTTTAAATCTGTCCTCGGATATGTCTGTGTAATTGTATATTAAATTCACATCTTCGGTTGTCTCCAGGTTATCGTTGTTGATATATAGCGTGCTGTGATCTTCTTCTACATTGTATATGAACACAGTACCCGGACCACCCGATTCTGCGCTTCCAGTTGAATATCCTCCATGGCATTGATAAGTACCCCAGTAGGTGACATTTTGTCGGAAATAAATGGCAATGCGTCCACCTGCACCAGCACCTCCATTTCCACCACTGTATCGACTTCCACCATTAGCAGCAATGCTTCCCATACCCCTGAAGAAGAATGTGTTTATCAAGATGGTACCGCCGGATCCTCCTCCACCTATGCTACCCTTACCATTGCCACCATCTGATCGTATTTCCCCATCCACCAGTAAACGATTGGTCACATTGATAAAGATCATTCCGCCTCCCTGACCACCCACATTCCATAGCCCGCCACCAGCACTACCTAGTTCCGATGGTTCAAACAGATGTCCGTACGGTTGTCCAGTAAGAGTAGTGCCTGCTCCTTTACCACTAGTTCCTCCATGTCCAGCTCCAGATGAACCGTGATCATTTGTGGTGCCTAATCCACGATTCACTATCTTTGTTTGAGCATCCTCTGGACGATATCCGAGCGAGTTAGCATGCAGTGTTGCTCCAAAATCTAACGTTATATCCATTGCATTAATTTTCATATTAGTTCCATAGAAATTGCTGCCACCTTCCATGGAAATCTCGTTTTCAACAGTAAAGAATGACTCCGGATCATAAACCGAATCAGTAATAATACTGATAGTGGCATTGTCTTGAATCCTTACCCAGCGAAACTCGTAGACGTCTGCAATAGCATCAGTAGTGTGCCCTCCAGTATGCAAGGACAAGTGACCAGCATGATGCAGTGTGAGGTTCTCCACATGGTCCATATCTCCGTGCAACCAGATTGTTACACCATGCACAATTGTCACTGGAGCCAGTCCCAGGAAGCCACCAGCATACACTCGAGTATTGAAAGGTAAATCAATCTCCTGTCTCTCTAGATCCATGTCTTGTTTATCAGCAATGTGTATTGTTCCGGTTCGATCTCCAATTAAGTACAGAAAGAATATATCTACCTGCGTGTCGAATGGTTCCGGTAACACGGCCAAATGAGCAGCACCGTAAATCTGAAGTTCGTTGAATGAAAATAAAAATTGTCCGTTTGCAAAATCATTATAGCCCGACTCGGGTAAGATCCACGTGCGACACGAGTCATAAGTCAAATCATTATAATCATTAATTATATTGAATTTGTCTCTTGGATGTTTGCCATCGTTATCAAGTATGATCGTTGTATGATTCTCCATCACGTTATACACAAATACAGTTCCAGCACCGCCATTCTCGGAATATGACCCTCCGGTGGCTCCACCATACGCCTGATAACGGAAGTCCGACATGGTTTCATTCAACTGGAAATACACTGCAACTCTACCACCAGCACCTCCGCTACCAGTGTTAGAAGCATAGTCTGAACCTGCTCCACCATGAGCAGTGATTTTTCCGTAACCCTGAATAACGTTACAGTGCATCCAAACTGAACCTCCGGATCCTCCACCAGAAGCGCTATGCACTGCATCTGCACCGTTAGCACTAACAACCCCGTCAATGAAAATGGTATCAGTTACGTTGAACCAGATTCGTCCACCTCCAGCACCCCCTCCGTGGTCATACAATCCACTTCCACCCGATGATCCCATTTTCTGTGGTTCATAGATATCCCCGTACGCAAATCCTGCTCGTGCAATAGTTTCGTCTTCTTTCCCGCCAGTGCCTCCATGGCCTGCACCACCACCAATTCCATTGGTCAGATCTGGAGCACCAGGATTTACGGTATCATGCAGAGAAGTACTTCCATGCGTACTTTCGTCATGTTCTGGTCTGTATCCAAGACCGTCTGCTGAAAGAAGTCCACCAGCATCAATAGTCACCATCTCAGTATTTATGGTCATGAATGTGCCATGCATAACACCACCTCCCTCGATTGTTATTCCTTTTAAATAAAACGTAATTCCGTCCTCATCAATTGGGTCAGTAGTTGCGTTCAGTGATGAGTCATCTTGTATTTTAATATAATTGTACATGTAGCTACTTTCACTTTCATTCGTTGTATGACCACCATGTTTCAACCACAGGTACCCACCTTGTCGCAGTGTAATATTCTCTACGTTAGCCATAATACCACTAAGGTGGATTTCAACACCATGGACAAATGTCATAGGTGCTAAACCAATGTAAGAACCCTTGTATGCATACGTGTTAAACGGCAAATCCATCTCCTCCCGCTCCACGTTTGTCAATAGGTCCATAGCCTGACTTTGTGCTACGTGCACAGAGCCTGTCCTGTCCCCGATCATGTAGCGGAAGAAAATGATGACATTATAGTCGGCTTCATCAACACCGCCAGTGAGCTTCTGAAAATCCACGTTATTCCAAACAATTATGTTCACATCTGATGGCGGTTGTACAGCCAACTGGCCGTTTCCATAAATCTGTAGCTCTTCAAACTCATAAGCATATCCACCAGATGTACCCTGTGCAAATTTGTGATTTCCAGAGAGTGGAAGAATCCATGCACGTCCACCATCTTCATGAAGATTGTCCCAGTTTACATACAAATCTCGTGGCAAAGGAGCGCCATCATTGTCAATAATCAGTGTTCTGTGATCCTCAATCATATGATACAAGAACACGGTACCTGGTCCTCCTGCTTCGCATTCATCACACTCTCGACCAGGCCATCCGCCATTTGCAAGATATCTAAACTCACTGAATGTGGTATTCTCTTGGAAGTACATTGCAATTCTCCCACCGGCACCACCCCCACCCGATGATCCCACTAAACCCGTATTGAACGTGTAGGTTCTCACAGGAGATGGGGTTGTTGTTATGTCATCAGTTGTTGTTGTATTCGTCCATTCATCCACCTTCCTGTTATTGCAGGTCGAGTCATAGCAGCATATCTGATTCCGGTCACAGTTCAATTCGGAACAGGCTACTTCAGCGTAGCAACATATGTTCTTAACAACATATTCTTGTGTAGTAGTGTCAAATACTTTACCATCATAGCAACATTCCTCAGTATTTTGCATACTTGCGTGGTCATGGCAACATATATATTGCGTTGCTAAAGAACCTTCAGATTCAAATTGATCAATGGAATCATAACAACAATCGGGTGAATCTTGCGAACAACAGACCTCTTTCGTATAACAAGATGTTCCAGCATAGTTACACTTGTTCTCTTCATTGCAACGGTCAGAACATACGGTCGTTGGTACACATTTACCAGAACTGCAATCCTCAGATTCAGAGCATCGCAGGTCACCTGTTGATATTTGGTCGACAGTTTCGTATGTGCAGGTTGCGCCTGATCCAGTCGTTTCACAAACAGTCTTTGTGCAAGTTATTTCATCGTTGCATCCAGTGTCATCGCATTTGGTGATTGTTTCACACCTAACTGTTTCTAAACCATCTGAGCTAACAAGTTCCTGCACGTCTATATCACCAAATGAACCCTTCCCTCCTGCAGCCTGAATCAGACCAAAGCCGGTTACTCTGTTTGTGTGCAGCCAGATACTTCCACCGCTGCCACCACCACTAAGCTTTGCAAGCACCGTTTCACCAGCTTCAGCGTTAGCTGTAACTTCGCCATCGATTTGTATAGTATTAGTGACATTTAGCCAAATTCTGCCACCACCTCGTCCACCATGGCTACCACCACCCGCTGATCCAAATAATGTTGGTTCGTAAATGTCGCCATACGCAGGAGCACCCGTAAATTCACCTGTAAGGGTTATTTATATTGTATGTCATTAATACTTCTAAGATAAATATATTTATAAGCATATAATCATCAAGATTTACAGAAGCGCATGCATACATCATGTACTTTTCCTACTATTACAACAACAAAAATTAAATTAAAAAAATGTTGGTGAAGATTTCTTGATATATCTGAATGCATGTGTGTGTTTTACGTTTATTTATCGTCGCTACCGGTTGCTCATATGAGCGACGCCTCCTGAAGATATCAAGTCATTTTAGATTTTGGAGGATAGTGCAATGATACAGACAGAGACCCATTCCAGAGTCTCCTCTGGTTCTTTTACGCGCACGGTGTAAAGCATCGACACGAGACCTCGGTTTAACATCCCATCTGAAAGACTGTTTCAATTGTCAACAATTGCACCATCACGTGACCATGAAACAAGTTGTGCGTATATTGATGCTATTTTTGTTTCAGTATTTTTATGTGAAGAGTATGTCTACCGTGTATTGGGTTGGATATGGTAGATTATATACGCTAGCATCTGGCGACGACCCAGTCGCCTTGATTGTATGGTATTTAACCCTTTCAACCCCACAGGCCTCTAAATAGGCTTATGAAAAGTGTAGATCCAGATGAGCCGGCTCGTGACGAGCCGTCTCATCAGGATCTGCACTTTTTTGCCAGTAATAATTATTACTATTTTTAGATAAAATTACCCATTTTGATAAATGAACTGGTCCAAAGGTAATTTTCTTATTAATTTATTGGTCTGAAAATATCACGCACCAGTCCATGTCAGTTACTTGGGGTTGAATGGGTTAAATTGGTTTATCCCTAAATACAGTGAACGATCAATAAAGCAATGTGCACAATTGTCGGGATGCAGATATCCAATTCCAGCAATATGTTGTATGCCGAAAGATTATTGTTACCTTGGAAACAGAAAAACGAGATATTGACATGAAATCTAAGAAAACCAGATCAATATTTTACACATGTCAGCTAAATATTTATAGTTGTAATTTGATAGATAATGTTTTGCTATGATATTGCACCATCAAGATTATGTCAACTATTAAATATTCATGCAATGTGAGCAATATTGTTTGTTTGTTTGGGCTTTACGCCTTCACCAGCAACATTTAGGGCTATATTTCCGGTGGGCAGTTTACCTAACAACACTGGTCAGGCTCCAATGGTTAACCAGTACTTGGTGCCCCAACCCTCATATAAATAGACACAGCCTGAGCGGGGATCGAACCAGTGATGATAGGTTACAGTAGTATACAAGTCAACGACCTAAACCACTCGACCACGGGTTAGCGATATGGCCCTCTCTATAAATAGGTATATTATTGTGATTGCAGTATATAAGAATGGCTACCTTCTCCACGCCCACCGCTGCCTCCATGACCTGCGCCCGATGATGAAATCACACCAGTATGACCAAGGCCCGGGTTTATTTGTCCATATAGTCCCAAATCATTAGTGTCTACATCTGTAACTCTGTATCCGAGGCCATCTGCGTTTAAGCTGCCACCAGCATCTATTGTGATATTGGTAGATTCAAAGTATAAATGGGTGCCGCGTATAAGACCACCTCCATCAATATGTGTTGAAATGGTCTTGAAGTAGACGCCGAGTTCGTCTACAGGATCAGTAGCCATGTGTATATATCCTCCAGTCTTTACGTGTACAAAGTCAAACTCATAATAACTGCTATCTAACCTTTCAGAATGACCTTTTTGAAACAACCATAGATTACCGTCGTGGTGAATGGTAAGATTCTTGACATGAGCTAGGGTTCCGTTTAGGAAAATCTCAATGTCTTGCACATATGTATCCGGAGCAAGACCCAAAAAGCCATTGGGATAAACATGAACGTTGAAGGGAAGATCAATCCTTTCTCTCTGCAGATCCATCTCCTGATTGGCTCCGACGTGGATAGCGCCTGTGCGATCACCAATCATATTCTCGAAGTAGATAATGGCCGAAGACTCTACCGGGTCTGTTAGTATTGCCAGGTGAGCATTGCCAAACATCTGTAGCTCATTAAATCGGTACTCATTATTTTCTGAAAGCAAAAATAAACCACAGGTGTTTGGATAACCACAGGTGTTTGGATAGACCACAGGTGTTTGGATAACCACAGGTGTTTGGATAGAGGTGCTTACATAAACCACAGGCGTTTGGATAGACCACAGGTGTTTGGATAACCACAGGTGTTTGGATAGACCACAGGCGTTTGGATATATAACAGGTGCTCACATAAACCACAGGTGTTTGGATAGACCACAGGCGTTTGGATAGACCACAGGTGTTTGGATATACCACCGGTGTTTGGATGAACAACAGGTGTTTGGATATACCACAGGTGTTTGGATATACCACAGGTGTTTGGATAGACCACAGGTGTTTGGATAGACCACAGGTGTTTGGATAGACCACATGTGTTTGGATAGACCACAGGTGTTTGGATAGACCACAGGTGTTTGGATAGACCACAGGTGTTTGGATAGACCACAGGTGTTTGGATAGACGACAAGTGTTTGGATGAACAACAGGTGTTTGGATAGACCACAGGTGTTTGGATATATAACAGGTTCTTACATAAACCACAGGTGTTTGGATAGACCACAGGTGTTTGGATGAACCACAGGTGTTTGGATAGACCACAGGTGTTTGGATAGACCACAGGTGTTTGGATAAACCACAGGCGTTTGGATAGACCACATGTGTTTGGATAGACCACAGGTGTTTGGATATACCACAGGTGTTTGGATATACCACAGGTGTTTGGATATATAACAGGTTCTTACATAAACCACAGGTGTTTGGATAGACCACAGGTGTTTGGATGAACCACATGTGTTTGGATAGACCACAGGTGTTTGGATAGACCACAGGTGTTTGGATAAACCACAGGCGTTTGGATAGACCACAGGTGTTTGGATAGACCACAGGTGTTTGGATAGACCACAGGTGTTTGGATATACCACAGGTGTTTGGATAAATCTCCGGTGTTTGGATATATAACAGGTACTTACATAAACCACAGGTGTTTGGATAGACCACAGGCGTTTGGATAGACCACAGGTGTTTGGATGAACCACAGGTGTTTGAATATATAACAGGTGCTTGGATATATAACAGGTGCTCACATAAACCACAGGTGTTTGGATAGACCACAGGTGTTTGGATAAAACTCCGGTGTTTGGATATATAACAGGTGCTCACATAAACCACAGGTGTTTGGATAGACCACAGGTGTTTGGATATACAACAGGTGCTCACATAAACCACAGGTGTTTGGATAGACCACAGGTGTTTGGATAAAACTCCGTTGTTTGGATATACAACAGGTGCTCACATAAACCACAGGTGTTTGGATAGACCACAGGTGTTTGGATAGACCACAGGTGTTTGGATGAACCACAGGTGTTTGGATAGACCACAGGTGTTTGGATGAACAACAGGTGTTTGGATATATAACAGGTGCTCACATAAACCACAGGTGTTTGGATATATAACAGGTGCTCACATAAACCACAGATGTTTGGATATATAACAGGTGCTCACATAAACCACAGGTGTTTGGATAGACCACAGGTATTTCGATATCTCATGAGATACCTTATCGCTAACTTTCACCAACCATCTACAGTCTACACCTGCTATGCCGGTTATGTCGAATTCTCCAGTTATCTCGAAGTCGAATCAAAGTCCTGTTTCAGACACTCATTTTACATATAACTGGCTTCGTTTATATCGAATTTCGTTAAGTCGAATTTTTTGTTATATCAAATTTATTTTTTGGTTCCTTTAGTATAAATGTGCAGTATTTAACACTTGTTAGCCTGATCAAAGATGGACCGCCATGCCTGTGCAAATAAACAGGATTTCGCCGAAGTGAGACTTTCATTCAGCAAATTTGCCTGATCCAAGATGGACTATTACATTGAACATTACAGGTACACACTTATCGGCAATCAACCAATCATTGGATAAATGGCTCATCCTAATAATTACGATTCGCTTAACATATTTAGGCAAACTTAAATTTGTAAATAATTCGTTCTTCGAAGCTCAGGAAAATTCTAACCAAGTGTTACGCGCAATGACAACAATGAACCATTATATTAGCAAAAGCCATCTTTCCAGTGGACATTCTAAGAAATGGAACATTACCAAATTCTTCATACAAGTGGACATGATGGACTCCGAGAGTGTAAAAGAGACATGTTTAAATTCATTATTATTATTATATTTCGGGTTTTACGCCTGCATCAGCACCATTGTGGTCTATATCGCCGGCGTGCAGTTTAACTAACAACACCTTTCCTGGGCATGCTCCAGTGGTTAACCAGTACTTGGGTGCACCAACCTCCGTAAGAAACTGCCAACTTTTTCATATAAATGAGACACGGCCTGAGCGGGGCTCGAACCCGTGACCATCAGTGATGATAGGTTACAGTGGTATACAAGTCAGCGACCGTAACCACGTTTAAATTCAAGAGAATACAGCAGACTATTTAATCGAGTATCAATTTATTACTGCACCGTTATTACATTAGCATTTTTTTATCACAGTTTCGGATATGAATATTATTTACATGTGTTACAATATTAAAAAAAAAATTATTTTTTATTTAAGCTTTATTTATTTTACACCGATTGCGAAGCAAGTTTTAACAACTTATATTAATCACTCTCGTTGGTGCGGAAGAAAGGAGTACTCGGAGGAAACCCACCTGTCCGATCTGGCGACCACCATATACTTCCCGGTCCGAAGATCGAACCCAGGTTGCATTGGTGAGAAGCGAGCGCGCTAAATATTGAATACCATATAATACATTGTTATTTTATCAAGTGTGCCCCATGTCATGGTTATATCAATGACAACATGAAGCATGATTTATGCATGACAAATGTACGATGGTCAAGGCTGTGATATACTAGTACGAAATACATCATCTTTGGAAATATGGTCAATATTCGTTATGTCAAACTTCGGTTATGTCGAAGTATTTTGTTCGGTCCGACAGAATTCGACATAACGGATGTAGACTTAACTTTCACAAACCTACTCAACAAAAGTAAACAAGAAATTCTCATATAAACCAAAAATGGAATAACAAACCTGTTGGAAATCTATCGGTAGTCCCATGACCAGGCAAGAACCATGTGTGTGTTGTGTCCGTTGATAGGTCGCTATAGTCTACAATGGTACCTTTTTCACCTGGCACGCCTCGACCAATATTGTTGACGAGTAGTGTCGAGTGTTTGTAACCTGTGGAAACAAAGGTTTTTTTAAAGGTATTTTATCGTCGCTACCGGTTGCCCATATGAGCTAACAACACCTTCCTGGGCAGCAGGTTCCTGCGGTTAACTAGTACTTGATGCACCATTCTCTGTAAGAAATTGCAAACTTTTTCATATAAAGCGACACGGTCTGAGAGTGGAAATAAATGGTTCCTCATTAAGTGTTTACAGGAATACAAAAAAGTATGATTATATTTCAGAACCATGCACTTCTGCATGTAGGCCCTGACGATTTCTTCTTTTTTTGCTGAAATATATAAACCATAGAGCGCGATTATATCGTATCTTGAGAAATTTTGGCTTGTGAAAATTATATTTCACGGTGTGCGGTATAAACAAGAATGCTTTTCACCGATTATCGTGCCAAAAAGTGGGTGCACGTTATACATGATAGCGCGGTATAGATAGTAAATTACGGTACTTATAATGTGCTGCTATGGAGCGGACTATTAGAAATCAGCATTACCGGCATACATTTATTTTCATTTTCAATATAATTTTTTTAATTTAAGTTTATTTAACGTCGCTACCGGTTGCCCATTTGAGCGACGGACAGTTTACCTAACAACACCTTTCATGGGCAGGCTCTAGCGGCTAACCAGTACTTGGTGCACAAACCTCTCTAAGAAACTGCCAACTTTATCATATAAAGAGACACGTCTAAGCGGGGCTCGAACAAGTGACCATCAGTGAAGATAGGTTACAATGGTATACCAATCTGCGACATTAACCACTAGACCAGGGAGGCGGACATTTTCAATAATAATTTAATCACACTTTTGATACATCCACAGTTTTGAAGATCTACCTACAAATGAAAACCATTTTTGGAGAAGCTTTTATTTATTAATTACCTCCCTTTATGGATATATAGATTCAGAATTCAACAGTGACTTCCCCTGTAAAATTGTATTGGTTTTGTTATTTAAAGAAACAAGATAATTATATAAGCAGGTTCCTCAATCCAGGGATCGCAGGTCGATCCCCCGTCAGATCGTAATAAAATTAACAAACTGTAAACCCAGGTCTCGTGTCGGTGCTGTACACCGTGCAAGTAAAAGAACCAGAGGAGTCTCTGTCTGTAGCATTGCACTATCCTCCAAAAATATAAAATGACTAATCTCTTCAGGAGGCGTCGCTCATATGGGCAACCGGTAGCGATGATAAATAAACGTAAAACACACACACTATCACAATAAGCGATGAATTCCCACTGAAACTTTATGATGGTTGTAAGAATTTGCATGTATGAGATTTAGTGAAAAATAAAATTTGGAGAAAATTATATAATCCGATATCCAGCAAAACCAGTTTGTTATGAGTTCAGTCGGTTAAATTCGCTCGGCCACATGGTTCACTGGAGGTGAGGGTAAATAAGCTCAATCATCATCATCAGGTTTGAATTGTGAAGTGCGCCATGACGTGATTATGATGTAGCCATATTGGTAATGGCGTCAAGAGGTGCTTCTATGAGGGAAAGATTTAAGATGCAAGCACAATGTATGTCATATTGGTAATGGCGTCAAGAGGTGCTTCTATGAGGGAAAGGGTTAAGATGCAAGTACAATGTATGTCGTATTGGTAATGGCGTCAAGAGGTGCTTCTATGAGGGAAAGGGTTAAGATGCAAGCACAATGTATGTCATATTGGTAATGGCGTCAATAGGTGCTTCTATGAGGGAAAGGGTTAAGTACCCATATCTCACCTTTAACCTCCAACTGTGACCTTGAAGCTACAGACCTTGCTCTTGTGTACGATATGCCTTCAATATATGTCAAACATATGTGGCACATTAGTTTTGTAATACTTCCATAGCCGAAGAAGTTACAACCCAGACATCGCTCGCCCATATGGTTCGCCGGAGGCGAGGGTAAATAAGCTCAATCATCACCAGACATGGACAATCGGACAGAGAGACGGAGAGTTCGAAAACTATATGCACGATTTAAAAATAAATTGTAACCGCTGTCCATTTTTAACATGGAAAAGAAGTTACATGGCGTAATATACAGTCATTAAACAAACCAGTATGGTAGAAGAATGCGGTTCCAGAAGCTCCATCACATTCCGGGGTAGTTGCATCGCCGCCATATACATCCCAGGAGCCAGAGAACGTGAAGTTGCGCTGGAAATACATCGCAATACGGCCCCCAGAGGCACCACAACCTTCATTACCTCCAGTCGACGAACCATCTCCTCCTATCACTTGGAACTCGCCATAACCCTGATGAGAAAATACTTCAAATTGCAATTTAAACCATCCAGGTACACACACGTCCAGGTACACACACATCCAGGTATACACACACATCCAGGTACACACACGTCCAGGTATACACACACACATCCAGGTATATACACATCCAGGTATACACACACACACATCCAGGTATACACACACCCAGGTATACACACACCCAGGTATACACACATCCAGGTATACATACATCCAGGTACACACACACCCAGGTACACACACACCCAGGTATACACACATCCAGGAATATACACACGTCCAGGTATACACACGTCCAGGTATACACACGTCCAGGTATACACACGTCCAGGTATACACACGTCCAGGTATACACACATCCAGGTATACACACATCCAGGTATACACACATCCAGGTATACACACATCCAGGTATACACACGTCCAGGTATACACACATCCAGGTATATACACTTCCAGGTATACACACATCCAGGTATACACACATCCAGGTATACACACATCCAGGTATATACACTTCCAGGTATACACACATCCAGGTATACACACATCCAGGTATACACACATCCAGGTATACACACATCCAGGTATACACACATCCAGGTATACACACGTCCAGGTATACACACGTCCAGGTATATACACATCCAGGTATACACACATACAGGTATACACACATCCAGGTATACACACATCCAGGTATATACACTTCCAGGTATACACACATCCAGGTATACACACATCCAGGTATACACACATCCAGGTATATACACTTCCAGGTATACACACATCCAGGTATACACACATCCAGGTATACACACATCCAGGTATATACACTTCCAGGTATACACATATCCAGGTGCAGCATACACATTCAGATATACTAAGGAACACACAGCCATTTGAAATTCAAGTTGTAAGTGGCACCTTGACCATGAACCAACATGACTGAAACCTACATTCTGCACGTTGTATCCATATGGTTAACATTTGTGCCACGTCATTTTAAAATTTAACACAGATTGGTTTGGACAGACACACAGACAGACACGGACGAACGGAAAACATTCCTTTATTCCCCACCAACTAATCAGAAGGATAATAAATATATTTAACTAACAGAGAGGTAATAAATATGTTTAACTAACAGAGGGGTAATAAATATGTTTAACTAACAGAGGGGTAATAAATATGTTTAACTAACAGAGGGGGGTAATAAATATGCTTAACTAACAGAGGGGTAATAAATATGTTTAACTAACAGAGGGGGTAATAAATATTTTTAACTAACAGAGTGGTAATAAATATGCAACTAACAGAAACAAAAGACTGCCTGAAAACTTCATACAACAGTGAAGATGGAATATAATATCAAACCTTGACATTTGCAATATCCATAAGGATAGATCCGCCACTACCTCCTCCACTGGCCCCGGTTCCAGCTTCACCATTACAACTGATCTCACCATCATTCTGAAGTTCTGTATTTATTTTAAGGTATATTACACCGCCGCCACGCCCACCATTTCCGGACACCGTTGAGGAGCCACCGTTGCAACCACGATCTACGGGTTCAAACACCTGACCATAAGGTGCGCCTGTGACCATGTCATCGGTATTTCCACCACCTCGGCCACCATGTCCGGCTCCTGTAGCAGAAGTTGGAACTATATATGTCCAATGTTTGCAAATACACGTTTATAAGGCCAGGACAAATTGATTGCTGGTTTTTCATTAATATTTTGCACACAATGGGAGAAGTAGTGAAAGTGTTTCTCATTTGTTTTTTTTAACTCAATAAAGTTGAGGGGAGTGTCAACATCAAACATGGGTTCAGGCTGGAGCATATTTGGGCAGACTGGAGAGGAGTAGGGCTGGAGGTGTTGAGGGATTGGAGCAGTATGAAGTGAATGGAGGGGCTGGTGTAGGCTGGAATGATTCAGGGTTGGATGTAATGGGGGCAGGATGTATGGATGCCAGGGGCTGGAGAGGTTGAGAGGCTGTAGGGCACAATGGGATTGGGGCCGGCTGGACTGGAGGGTATGGAGAGGCTAGGTTAATCTGGACTGGTTGATGGGGCTGGAGGAATATGGACAGGTTAGAGTTGTTGAGAACTGCATGGAAAGATAAGCTGGAGTAGATGGCGGCAGCAATTAGGGGTGGACGAGAATGAATAGTTGAGGGACTGAAGAGTCTGGAGGCGAGCTGTATGTATACTGGTGGGGTTAAGGGTTCTGGAGTACATTGAAAGTGTTGAAAGGCTGGAGGGACTGAAGGTGGACTGAAGGGATTGAGGGGCTATATTGAGGGAATGGACGTGGGATTGAGGGGCTGGAGGGATTGAGGGGCTGTACTGATGGACTGGAGGTGGGTTGAATGGATTGAGTGGCTGGTGGGACTGGAAGTGGACTGAAGAGATTGGAAGGTGGAATGGAGGAGGGATTAAGGGGCTGGAGGGGATGGGGCATGCTGAAGGGCTGGAGTAATCTGAAAGGATCGAGAGGCTGGAGGGACTGGATGTGGACTGAAGGATTGAGGGGATATGGCAGACTGAGGGGGTTGAGGGGATATGGCAGACTGAGGGGGTTGAGGGGATAAAATGTAGCATTTATTTTTGCAATGGCGTAAAGTTGTTGATAAGAAGCATATAAACTGTGAGATTCGAACCTGATCCTGATGTTGCACTCACTCCACTATGTCCACCAGTGCAGGCAACAGTGTGTAAATCTCCAATGATTTCTCCCAGATCGTCCACTATCAGATAGTCGGCTTCAATGTTCACCATGGTAGCATGAACAATACCTCCACCTTTTACACGGAACGTTTCCGCCTGAAAATGAAACATTGGTCACATTCAAATTGTTTTAACCCTTTCCTTCATAGAGATTTAGGTTACTATTTTATCTCCATACAAATGACAGACATTTAGCTATCATGCAGTGGATAAGTAGTGGCCATATCTATCCCACCTCCATAGATATTACTGGGACTACATAGAGATTTAGGTTAATATACTATTATATCTCCATACAAATGACAGACATTTAGCTATCATGCAGTGGATAAGTAGTGGTCATATCTATCCCACCTCCATAGATATTACTGGGACTTCATAGAGATTTAGGTTAATATACTATTATATCTCCATACAAACGACAGACATTTAGCTATCATGCAGTAGTCGCCGTATCTATCCCACCTCCATAGATATTACTGGGACTACATGAGATTCTGGCCTTTATTATGAACATGGGTTTGGCTACTACATTGTCAATTGGTAATGGCATCATGAAATGCTTCTATGAAGCAAAGGGTTAAAGAACTGTTTGTATAATTTTCGAATGATGACTATTGTTTGTTTGTTTTGCGGGTTTAAAGTCGCCCAAACAGCGTAGGCCATGCATCGACTCTCCAGCTATTATAGGTGGAAGAAGACTCCGAGCAGTATTGCAGGCAAGGACAGATACCTGGCTAGAACCATTGACCTACCACAAACCAGCTCAATAGCTTCCTCACATGTGATAATTCGGCACCTCAAGTGGACATCGAACCTGCAGCGGTGAGTGGGCAAGAGATTTGACGTCAACGACCTTATCCACTCGGCTTCGGAGGTCCCTTATGACTATTATGAGATAATAATGTAGTGTTATCTCCCTTGTATGTAGTATTATCTCCCTTATGTGTGAGATAATAATAGAGTGTTATCTCCCTTGTATGTGAGATAATAATGGAGTGTTGTTTACTGTGTATGTGAGATAATAATGGAGTGTTGTTTACTGTGTATGTGAGATAATAATGGAGTGTTGTTTACTGTGTATGTGAGATAATAATGGAGTGTTGTTTACTATGTATGTGAGATAATAATGGAGTGTTGTTTACTGTGTATGTGAGATAATAATGGAGTGTTGTTTACTGTGTATGTGAGATAATAATGTAGTGTTATCTCCCTTGTATGTAGTATTATCTCCCTTATGTGTGAGATCATAATAGAGTGTTATCTCCCTTGTATGTGAGATAATAATGGAGTGTTATCTCCCTTGTGTAGATACAAGATAATAATGGAGTGCCATCTCCCTCTTAGTGTTATCGCCCTGGTGTAAATGTGAGATAAGAATGGAGTGCTCTCCCTTGTATGTGAGATAATATTGGGGTGTTATCTTCATGGTGTAAATGTGAGATAATAATAGAGTGTTATCTCCCTTGTATAAATGTGAGACACTAATGGAGTGATCTCCCTTGTATAAATGTGAGATGATAATAATTAAGAGTTATCTCCCTAGTGTCATCTCCCTTGTATGTGAGAAAAACAAGCTATACAGGGTTCCCTCTGTCTGAATGTTTGTCTGCGCCACTTCTGTCGCCAATTTAAAAAACTTGGAGCCAACTAAGAGCCATATAGTTCACAAATAAATATTTGAAGCCATGTATTTGACAAAACATGTTGCGTCAAATATTTTCGCCAATTCACAAAATTTAGCGCCAATATTTGTTTTTTGTCGCAATTGGCGCCATTGGCGACCGACAGTGGGAACCCTGCTATATCGCTCATTGAACTTATTTTTCTTTTGGTTATGAAGAATGGTAAATAAATTATATATGTGTGATAGACAAAATAGTATACACATATAATCAACTATATATTAAGATTGTATTGAAAATGTTTATGAAATGTATATGTCATTGAATAGTAAAAGTAAAAAGTAGTGTTTGTTTATTATAGTGTCACCCATATTGAAAGAGCCAGCCATTTCTGACTTTCTGCGACACCTCTTATGAACATCAGTACTCAGGGTTCCCTCTGTCTGAATGTTTGTCTGCGCCACTTCTGTCGCCAATTGAAAAACACTGGAGCCAACTAAGAGCCATATAGTTCATAAATAAATATTTGAAGCCATTTATTTGACAAAACATTTGCCAAAAAAAAAATTTAAAAAAAAAAAGAGTTGCACCAAATATTTTCGCCAATTCACAAATTTTAGCGCCAATATTTGTTTTTTGTCACAATTGGCGACCGACAGCGGGAACCCTGAGTACTTCCCAGATCCCTACCTTGCAGGCCAGACAGGCTATTAGGCAATCGGTAAAATTATCTCAACAGATCTCATACAGTATGGGTACTTATTTGTAAAAAATGTTATCAGTTAATTAACACAATTTTGATAAAATCACATTTATCATACCGCAACATCTGGTTAGGGAACAACAGTAAAAACAAAGGATTCAAACTAAAAGGGCAGATTCACATTTTGGAATAAATCAGACTGTATCTGCCAAGGGAGGTAATAGAAAATTAGAGATGTCTCTTATTAGGTTAAAAGGAAGTTATTACATGTATTCATTGTAAGGTGGAAAAGGGATAAAGGGATGCTCTTCAACCCTTACCCGACCTATGACAAGGTAAATAAATGGCGTCACCCTGAAAAGGGGCCCGAAAATAACCAATTACATATCCTAACCTTAATATTGATTATGTCATTCACTCCGGTAAGGTCCGCAGTTGAGGTAACTTCACCACCAGCAGCGACTACGATTGTTTGAAAATCATATGTGCCACTGTCTGGAGATATGTCCGTGCGTGTGGTGGTGCCGGCACTGCCCAAATACAGCGAGCAACCGTCCCCTACAGTCATGCTATGAATACCAATTGTTCCCCTGCAATAAATACGCTTACAATCATACAAGATACAAGCCAGGTATCGAACCTGCTTCCACACAGCAACTACAAGTTTCACTAATTACCAGTGACATTGCTTAGCAACAGCTTTATCGTTTATGTTACTAGCACAACCAGAATAAAGTGTGTGCAGAAAATCTGATACACTCTATTATTATCTCGCATACAAGGGAGATAACATTAAGGGAGATAACACTCCATTATTATCTCACATACACGAGAGATAACACTAAGGGGATAACACTCCATTATTATCTCACATACAAGGGAGATAACACTAAGGGAGATAACACTCCATTATTATCTCACATACAAGGGAGATAACATGAAGGGAGATACCACTCCATTATTATCTCACATACAAGGGAGATAACATTAAGGGAGATAACACTCCATTATTATCGCGCATACAAGGGAGATAACATTAAGGGAGATAACACTCCATTATTATCTCGCATACACGGGAGATAACATTAAGGGAGATAACACTCCATTATTATCTCACATACAAGGGAGATAACACTAAGGGAGATAACTCCATTATTATCATCTCACATTTATACAAGGGAGATCACTCTGTTCTTATCTCACATCTACACAAGGGAGATAACACTCCATTAGTATCTCACATTTATACAAGGGAGATAACACTGTATTAATACCTCACATTTACACAAGGGAGATAACACTAAGTGATATATCACTCTAGTATTGTCTCAAATATACAGAAGGGATATGGCACTCCATTATTATCTCGTATAACAAGGGAGATAACACTCCATCATTATCTCATATCTACACAAGGGAGATAACACTCCATTAGTATCTCACATTTATACAAGGGAGATAACACTGTATTAATACCTCACATTTACACAAGGGAGATAACACTAAGTGAGATATCACTCTAGTATTGTCTCAAATATACAGAAGGGATATGGCACTCCGTTATTATCTTGTATATACACAATGGATATAACACTCCATTATTATCTCACATACAAGGGAGATAACACTCCATTATTATCTCACATACAAGGGAGATAACACTCCATTATTATTTCACATACAAGGGAGATAACACTCCATTATTATCTCACATACAAGGGAGATCAGTTTGATAATATTACAACACTGATTATATGTATGGGGAGGTTTTATTACGGTCGTCACATGGCACGAATATCACTATTACTATATGAACAAAGATGTGCTGAATTGCAAAGGCTGAGACAAATTAAATTACATCCATATATACTGTGACTTGGCTACAATACCCAGCATACAGAGGCCCTGGAGGGAGCAGGTAGATGGATACTGTGACTTGGCTACAATACCCTGCATACAGAGGCCCTGGAGGGAGCAGGTAGATGGATACTGTGACTTGGCTACAATACCCTGCATACAGAGGCCCTGGAGGGAGCAGGTAGATGGATACTGTGACTTGGCTACAATACCCTGCATACAGAGGCCCTGGAGGGAGCAGGTAGATGGATACTGTGACTTGGCTACAATACCCTGCATACAGAGGCCCTGGAGGGAGCAGGTAGATGGATACTGTGACTTGGCTACAATACCCTGCATACAGAGGCCCTGGAGGGAGCAGGTAGATGGATACTGTGACTTGGCTACAATACCCTGCATACAGAGGCCCTGGAGGGAGCAGGTAGATGGATACTGTGACTTGGCTACAATACCCTGCATACAGAGGCCCTGGAGGGAGCAGGTAGATGGATACTGTGACTTGGCTACAATACCCTGCATACAGAGGCCCTGGAGGGAGCAGGTAGATGGATACTGTGACTTGGCTACAATACCCTGCATACAGAGGCCCTGGAGGGAGCAGGTAGATGGATACTGTGACTTGGCTACAATACCCTGCATACAGAGGCCCTGGAGGGAGCAGGTAGATGGATACTGTGACTTGGCTACAATACCCTGCATACAGAGGCCCTGGAGGGAGCAGGTAGATGGATACTGTGACTTGGCTACAATACCCTGCATACAGAGGCCCTGGAGGGAGCAGGTAGATGGATACTGTGACTT
>CM026398.1:21331629-21361734 GCA_014843695.1 Archivesica marissinica
TCAATGCCAAGCATAGAAACCATCAATATTCAATGCCGAGCATAGAAACCATCAATATTCAATGCCAAGCATAGAAACCATCAATATTCAATACCGAGCATAGAAACCATCAATATTCAATGCCGAGCATAGAAACCATCAATACCAAGCATAGAAACCATCAATGCCAAGCATAGAAACAATCAATGCCAACCATAGAAACCATCAATACCAAGCATAGAAACCATCAATGCCAACCATAGAAACCATCAATATTCAATGCTGAGCATAGAAACCATCAATATTCAATACCAAGCATAGAAACCATCAATAGTCAATGCCAAGCATAGAAACCATCAATAGTCAATGCTGAGAATAGAAACCATCAATATTCAATGCCAAGCATAGAAACCATCAATATTCAATGCCAAGCATAGAAACCATCAATATTCAATGCTGAGCATAGAAACCATCAATATTCAATGCCAAGCATAGAAACCATCAATATTCAATGCCAAGCATAGAAACCATCAATATTCAATGCTGAGCATAGAAACCATCAATAGTCAATGCCAAGCATAGAAACCATCAATATTCAATGCTGAGCATAGAAACCACCAATAGTCAATGCCAAGCATAGAAACCATCAATATTCAATGCTGAGCATAGAAACCATCAATAGTCAATGCCAAGCATAGAAACCATCAATTTTCAATGCCGAGCATAGAAACCATCAATAGTCAATGCCAAGCATAGAAACCATCAATATTCAATGTCAAGCATAGAAACCCTCAATATTCAATGTCAAGCATAGAAACCATCAATATTCAATGCTGAGCATAGAAACCTTCAATAGTCAATGCCGAGCATAGAAACATCAATATTCAATGCCAAGCATAGAAACCATCAATATTCAATGCCAAGCATAGAAACCATCAATAGTCAATGCCAAGCATAGAAACCATCAATATTCAATGCCAAGCATAGAAACCATCAATGCCAAGCTTAGAAACCATCAATATTCAATGCCGAGCATAGAAACCATCAATATTCAATGCCAAGCATAGAAACCATCAATATTCAATGCCAAGCATAGAAACCATCAATGCCAAGCATAGAAACCATCAATATTCAATGCCAAGCATAGAAACCATCAATATTCAATGCCAAGCATAGAAACCATCAATATTCAATGCCGAGCATAGAAACCATCAATACCAAGCATAGAAACCATCAATGCCAAGCATAGAAACCATCAATACCAAGCATAGAAACCATCAATACCAAGCATAGAAACCATCAATGCCAAGCATAGAAACCATCAATGCCAACCATAGAAACCATCAATACCAAGCATAGAAACCATCAATACCAAGCATAGAAACCATCAATATTCAATGCCAAGCATAGAAACCATCAATATTCAATGCCGAGCATAGAAACCATCAATAGTCAATGCCAAGCATAGAAACCATCAATATTCAATGCCGAGCATAGAAACCATCAATATTCAATGCCGAGCATAGAAACCCTCAATGCCGAGCATAGAAACCATCAATGCCGAGCATAGAAACCATCAATAGTCAATGCCAAGCATAGAAACCATCAATATTCAATGCCGAGCATAGAAACCATCAATATTCAATGCCAAGCATAGAAACCATCAATATTCAATGCCAAGCATAGAAACCATCAATGCCGAGCATAGAAACCATCAATATTCAATGCCGAGCATAGAAACCATCAATATTCAATGCCAAGCATAGAAACCATCAATAGTCAATGCCAAGCATAGAAACCATCAATATTCAATGCCAAGCATAGAAACCATCAATGCCGAGCATAGAAACCATCAATATTCAATGCCAAGCATAGAAACCATCAATATTCAATGCCAAGCATAGAAACCATCAATGCCGAGCATAGAAACCATCAATATTCAATACCAAGCATAGAAACCATCAATATTCAATGCCAAGCATAGAAACCATCAATGCCAACCATAGAAACCATCAATGCCAACCATAGAAACCATCAATATTCAATGCTGAGCAAAGAAACCATCAATATTCAATACCAAGCATAGAAACCATCTATATTCAATGCTGAGCATAGAAACCATCAATAGTCAATGCCAAGCATAGAAACCATCAATATTCAATGCTGAGCATAGAAACCATCAATATTCAATGCCAAGCATAGAAACCATCAATATTCAATGCTGAGCATAGAAACCATCAATATTCAATGCCAAGCATAGAAACCATCAATATTCAATGCCAAGCATAGAAACCATCTATATTCAATGCCAAGCATAGAAACCATCAATATTCAATGCCAAGCATAGAAACCATCAATATTCAATGCTGAGCATAGAAACCATCAATAGTCAATGCCAAGCATAGAAACCATCAATATTCAATGCTGAGCATAGAAACCACCAATAGTCAATGCCAAGCATAGAAACCATCAATATTCAATACTGAGCATAGAAACCATCAATAGTCAATGCCGAGCATAGAAACCATCAATTTTCAATGCCGAGCATAGAAACCATCAATAGTCAATGCCAAGCATAGAAACCATCAATATTCAATGTCAAGCATAGAAACCCTCAATATTCAATGCCAAGCATAGAAACCATCAATATTCAATGCTGAGCATAGAAACCATCAATAGTCAATGCCGAGCATAGAAACCATCAATATTCAATGCCAAGCATAGAAACCATCAATATTCAATGCCAAGCATAGAAACCATCAATAGTCAATGCCAAGCATAGAAACCATCAATATTCAATGCCGAGCATAGAAACCATCAATAGTCAATGCCAAGCATAGAAACCATCAATATTTAATGCTGAGCATAGAAACCATCAATATTCAATGCCGAGCATAGAAACCATCAATATTCAATGCCAAGCATAGAAACCATCAATAGTCAATGCCAAGCATAGAAACCATCAATAGTCAATGCCAAGCATAGAAACCATCAATATTCAATGCCGAGCATAGAAACCCTCAATGCCGAGCATAGAAACCATCAATATTCAATGCCGAGCATAGAAACCATCAATATTCAATGCCAAGCATAGAAACCATCAATATTCAATGCCGAGCATAGAACCATCAATATTCAATGCCAAGCATAGAAACCATCAATATTCAATGCCGAGCATAGAAACCATCAATATTCAATGCCGAGCATAGAAACCATCAATATCAATGCCGAGCATAGAAACCATCAATATTCAATGCCGAGCATAGAAACCATCAATATTCAATGCCAAGCATAGAAACCATCAATATCATGCCAAGCATAGAAACCATCAATATTCAATGCCGAGCATAGAAACCATCAATATTCAATGCCGAGCATAGAAACCATCAATATTCAATGCCGAGCATAGAAACCATCAATATTCAATGCCGAGCATAGAAACCATCAATATTCAATGCCGAGCATAGAAACCATCAATATTCAATGCCGAGCATAGAAACCATCAATAGTCAATGCCGAGCATAGAAACCATCAATATTCAATGCCGAGCATAGAAACCATCAATAGTCAATGCCGAGCATAGAAACCATCAATATTCAATGCCGAGCATAGAAACCATCAATATTCAATGCCGAGCATAGAAACCATCAATATTCAATGCCGAGCATAGAAACCATCAATAGTCAATGCCGAGCATAGAAACCATCAATAGTCAATGCCGAGCATAGAAACCATCAATATTCAATGCCGAGCATAGAAACCCTCAATGCCCAGCATAGAAACCATCAATATTCAATGCGAGCATAGAAACCATCAATATTCAATGCCGAGCATAGAAACCATCAATAGTCAATGCCGAGCATAGAAACCATCAATATTCAATGCCGAGCATAGAAACCATCAATATTCAATGCCGAGCATAGAAACCATCAATATTCAATGCCGAGCATAGAAACCATCAATAGTCAATGCCGAGCATAGAAACCATCAATAGTCAATGCCGAGCATAGAAACCATCAATATTCAATGCCGAGCATAGAAACCATCAATATTCAATGCCGAGCATAGAAACATCAATAGTCAATGCCGAGCATAGAAACCATCAATATTCAATGCCGAGCATAGAAACCATCAATAGTCAATGCCGAGCATAGAAACCATCAATATTCAATGCAGAGCATAGAAACCCTCAATGCCGAGCATAGAAACCATCAATAGTCAATGCCGAGCATAGAAACCATCAATATTCAATGCCGAGCATAGAAACCCTCAATGCCGAGCATAGAAACCATCAATATTCAATGCCGAGCATAGAAACGCCGGGCATGCAATATTATATTTTGTTATGTATTGATTGCGATTGCGAAGAAAGCCAAAATATGAAACGTATCGGTGACAAATATGGTGTATATTCAAATAATATACAAATATCCTACTGTTGGTTGCTGGCAGCGATTGTCAATGCGGATATTGTTAACCGTTGGTCCTTTGAAGTAGGATATTCCTGGACCACCATCTTCAGCATTACTGGAACTTCCGCCTTTAATACAAGAAAAGTTATTATTTTGTTGTCAATTTTTCATAAACTTTCTTAAATCCCAACAGATAGATATCTTACAGTATCAGGGCTCATTGTAGAAGGTGACATGGGCGAAATAGTTGCCCCTAGGGACCTTGACTTTGTCCCCTGTTGGCCCCACAGGGATTCGGCACGTTTGGGGGTACTAGTATATATATTTAAGTACAGGGATTCTACTCTGTGGGATGTCAGATTTCGCATCGATCAGTAAAATGGTCCTATCTGAAACAATTTTGTACAAAGCTGTCCAAATATAACGCCTATCCCGAGTCTTTATATTGTTCTTCAAATAAAACACAACTTTAAGCTGCATGCATGTATACTTTGCAAACAATTGCCACATACATTGGCCATAGCAGGTCACATTTCCATACTAGGACACGGGTTCTGTCAGCAAAAAAAAAAAATCTTCGACGGAGAGTTTTAACTGTGAATAACATTATCAATAAAATGTATGTTTATTCGGCAAAAATGTACGTCAAAAAGAGATTTTGTAGCATTTTCAATTTGTTTTGAAAAATTCTAAAGCGGCGCAATTCGCGTTGAAACCAGCGTTGAAACGAGCGTTCTGATTGGATTATTAGAATGTAACCAAGATGTTTTTTTATATATGAAGAACAATCATAATCCAATCAGAACGCTCGTTTCAACGCTGGTTTCAACGCGAATTGCGCCGCTTTAGAATTTTTCAAAACAAATTGAAAATGCTCCGAAATCTCTTTTTTACGTACATTTTTGCCGAATAAACATACAGGTTAGTGGAAACACATTTTATTGCTAATGTTATTCACAGTTAAAACTCTCCCGTCGAAGATTTTTTGTTGTTGCTGACAGAACCCGTGTCCTAGTATGGAAATGTGACCTGCTATGGCCAATGTATATGGCAATTGTTTGCAAAGTATACATTCATGCAGCTTAAAGTTGTGTTTTATTTGAAGAACAATATACAGACTCGGGATAGGCGTTATATTTGGACAGCTTTGTACAAAATTGTTTCAGATAGGGCCGTTTTACTGATCGATGCGAAATCTGACATCCCACAGAGTAGAATCCCTGTACTTAAATATATATACTAGTACCCCCAAACGTGCCGAATCCCTGTGGTTGGCCCTACTTCTCCCTAAAAAAATGTTTTTGCTTTTTTAATTTTCATACAAAGTTTTGTCCAGTAAGTTTTGTCCATACTGACCATTGTAAAGCACTCCTATTGATAATTCAAAATTAATGTTGTATTTAATGGTCATAATGTGTATTTTAACCCTATTTTGTTGAAATGTATTAAATAATACAATTTTCGAACAGATTTCTCACTTCTTCCTAAAAGTCTGATAAACATTTATCATACCGCAACATCTGGAACAACAGCAAATACAACGGTAACCAACAAAAAGTACCAATATACATTTCGGAATAGACAGACGTTATCTGCCAAAAGGGAGGTAATCTTTGTTGGGTGTAGGAGTGCTGATCTACAGAGATTCGGCACGTTTGGGGATACCAGAATACATATATAATACAGTTATACTACTCTGTGGGATGTCAGATTTCGCATCGATCAGTAAAATAGCCCTATCTGAAACAATTTTGTACAAAGCTGTCCAAATATAACGCCTATCCCGAGTCTTTATATTGTTCTTCAAATAAAACACAACTTTAAGCTGCATGCATGTATACTTTGCATACAATTACCACATACATTGGCCATAGCAGGTCACATTTCCATACTAGGACACGGGTTCTGTCAGAACAAAAAAAAATCTTCGACCAGAGAGTTTTAACTGTGAATAACATTATCAATAAAATGTGTTTCCACTAACCTGCATGTTTATTCGGCAAAAATGTACGTCAAAAAGAATTTCGTAGCATTTTCAAAATGTTTTTAACAACAAAGCGGAGCAATTCCAAACAGCCATAACATTATCATTGTCCATATATAAAAAAACACCTTCTTACATTCTAATAACCAAACAAAACGCCGTCAACGCCATTTTAGAACAGATTTTATTAATGCATATTCACATATCATAATCATTTACAAACGAAAGTACAACAATACATAATTCTTACTAGAGTATTTAGTTTAAACTTTATTTATTTTACAACGATTACGAAGCAAGTTTTAACAGAGTATTTAGTTTAAACTTTATTAATATAGTATTATGTGCAATTAAGTGACATGTCGGTGCAATGTACAAAGGATAACCCATAAAAGTGAGGGACTTGTTTCCAATGGGGTCCTGTATATATAACACCAACACCAACGAGGTCTCGAGAGTGATTAATATAAGTTGTAAGAACTTGTTTCGCAATCGAGCTAAAATAAATTTGTATAAACTAACACCAATACTATTACCCACATGTCAGCAAGTTGAGAATGATATAGATACCTTTTGCTTCCACATAACCACTGGTGTAAATGCCATCTTTGAAGAAGGCGTGAACTCTGCCACCGGCTCCACCCCCACCCATATCGGCGCCGCCCCCATTACAGTAAATCTTTCCAGTCAGTTCAAACGCGTCAGAACTGAATATGTAGATATTTCCTCCACTTCCACCACCACTGTATGTTTTCTGTTATAACAAACAACATACTTGATCCATGTACGTGGGCCTATGTGGTTGGGAGGATACAGTCGTCAAGATCAAATCACCTGCCATTAATCACTGTTTGGTTTAACCCTTTCCCTCATAGAAGCACCTCTTGATGCCATTTACCAATACGACATACATTGACAATGTAGTAGCCAAACCAATGTTCATAAACACTTTCCCTCATAGAAGCACCTCTTGATGCCATTACCAATACGACATACATTGACAATGTAGTAGCCAAACCAATGTTCATAAACACTTTCCCTCATAGAAGCACCTCTTGATGCCATTACCAATACGACATACATTGACAATGTAGTAGCCAAACCAATGTTCATAAACACTTTCCCTCATAGAAGCACCTCTTGAAGCCATTACCAATACCACATACATTGACAATGTAGTAGCCAAACCAATGTTCATTAACCCTTTCCCTCATAGAAGCACCTCTTGATGCCATTAACAATATCACATACATTGACAATGTAGTAGCCAAACCAATGTTCATAAACACTTTCCCTCATAGAAGCACCTCTTGATGCCATTACCAATACGACATACATTGACAATGTAGTAGCCAAACCAATGTTCATAAACACTTTCCCTCATAGAACACCTTTTGATGCCATTACCAATACCACATACATTGACAAGATAGTAGCCAAACCAATGTTCATAAACCTTTCCCTCATAGAAGCACTCTTGATGCCATTACCAATACTACATACATTGACAATGTAGTAGCCAAACCAATGTTCATAAACCCTTTCCCTCATAGAAGCACCTCTGATGCCATTACCAATACCACATACATCGACAATGTGTAGCCAAACCAATGTTCATTAACCCTTTCCCTCATAGAAGCACCTCTTGATGCCATTACCAATACGACATACATTGACAATGTAGTAGCCAAACCAATGTTCATAAACCCTTTCCCTCATAGAAGCACCTCTTGATGCCATTACCAATACGACATACATTGACAATGTAGTAGCTAAACCAATGTTCATAAACCCTTTCCCTCATAGAAGCACCTCTTGATGCCATTACCAATACGACATACATTGACAATGTAGTAGCCAAACCAATGTTCATAAACCCTTTCCCTCATAGAAGCACCTCTTGATGCCATTACCAATACGACATACATTGACAATATAGTAGCCAAACCAATGTTCATAAACCCTTTCCCTCATAGAAGCACCTCTTGATGCCATTACCAATACGACATACATTGACAATGTAGTAGCCAAACCAATGTTCATAAACCCTTTCCCTCATAGAAGCACCTCTTGAAGCCATTACCAATACCACATACATTGACAATGTAGTAGCCAAACCAATGTTCATAACCCTTTCCCTCATAGAAGCACCTCTTGAGCCATTACCAATACCACATACATTGACAATGTAGTAGCCAAACCAATGTTCATAAACCCTTTCCCTCATAGAAGCACCTCTTGACGCCATTACCAATACGACATACATTGACAATGTAGTAGCCAAACCAATGTTCATAAACACTTTCCCTCATAGAAGCACCTCTTGATGCCATTACCAATACGACATACATTGACAATGTAGTAGCCAAACCAATGTTCATAAACCCTTTCCCTCATAGAAGCACCTCTTGATGCCATTACCAATACCACATACATTGACAATGTAGTAGCCAAACCAATGTTCATAAACCCTTTCCCTCATAGAAGCACCTCTTGATGCCATTACCAATACGACATACATTGACAATGTAGTAGCCAAACCAATGTTCATAAACCCTTTCCCTCATAGAAGCACCTCTTGATGCCATTACCAATACGACATACATTGACAAGATAGTAGCCAAACCAATGTTCATAAACCCTTTCCCTCATAGAAGCACCTCTTGATGCCATTACCAATACGACATACATTGACAAGATAGTAGCCAAACCAATGTTCATAAACACTTTCCCTCATAGAAGCACCTCTTGATGCCATTACCAATACGACATACATTGACAAGATAGTAGCCAAACCAATGTTCATAAACCCTTTCCCTCATAGAAGCACCTCTTGATGCCATTACCAATACGACATACATTGACAAGATAGTAGCCAAACCAATGTTCATAAACCCTTTCCCTCATAGAAGCACCTCTTGATGCCATTACCAATACGACATACATTGACAAGATAGTAGCCAAACCAATGTTCATAATATAGGTCAGAATCTCAGTAATACCGATGGAGGTGGGATAGATATGGCCACTACTTATCCACTGCATGATAGCTAAATGGCTGTCATTTGTATAGAGATATAATAGTATATTAACCTAAATCCCTATGAAGTCCCAGTAATATCTATGGAGGTGGGATAGATATGGCCACTACTTATCCACTGGATGATAGCTAAATGGCTGTCATTTGTATAGAGATATAATAGTATATTAACCTAAATCTCTATGAAGGAAAGGGTTAAACATATTTATTCCACTATATACATTCTGATTCATAAAACAATACATGCACATAAAATCAAAGAATAGAAAAGGATCAAAACGGAAGCAGAGCTTATATAGTTTCTCTCCTAATCACTGTTTCATGGTTTGAATAGCATCAAAGTAATGTAACGGTATGTGGTTCTCCCCGGGTGTTCATTCATACTTTAAAATACTACCCAGAAAGGCACTTATGGTATTTCTGCACTACTAAATGATGGACATTCGATATATATGACCTGGGCCATCGGTCCCACTGCAAAGCAAAACATAAAACAAACAAATGAATAACTACCATTAACTGTCCGATTAGCGCAGTTGTTAGCATGCTCACTTCTTACCAATGCAACCCGGGTTTGATCCTACGACAGAGAAGTAGGCGAGATGGTATGCTGGTTGCCAGATCGGACAGGGTGGATTTTTTCCGGGTACTCCAGTTTCCAGTACTCCACCACGCTTTCATTCGCGCTAACGATAGTGATTATTATAAGTTGCTAAAGATTGTGTCACAATAATTGTAAAATAGTTTATACAATTAACTGCACATTCTTTCCTGAACAAAACACTATAATGCTAGATTGATTCCCGGTATTATGCAAATACATAAATTATAATCATATGCAGGGTTTTTACTGGAAAAAATAAAAATTTCGCAACTTTTTTAGCCCCCCCCCCCATCCCACTACCCCCCCCCATCCCGAGCATTTAAAAAAAATGTCTTCTCCATTTGATTGTTTTACGCCATTCTCTTCTATTACAGCTGCATTTGATCGCAATACCTCCATATCTTGCTTACTGATTTGGGGATGTAAAGAAAAGGAAAGTCATGTTCATATGATTTGACCAAATACAACATGACTTTCAAACACTGCCATCTTGTGGGTCAATCGTGTAGAAAACAATAACCGAGATACTTGTGATGTTATGTACATGATAGAAAATAAATATGTTTGAACTAAAAGTCTAAATACAGTCAAACCTGTGTTAGTGGTCACCTCTATTAAGCAGCCAACCTGTATTAAGCAGCCAGTTTCCAGATTCCCAATCGGTTGTTTTATCATAAATTTGACCTCTATTAAGCAGCCACTTGTGCTATGCAGCCACTTTCTGTAATTCCCTTGACTGGCTGCTTAAGACAGGTTTGACTGTATACCAGTATTGTTATGTACATGATAGAAAATAAATATGTTTAAACTAAATATACCAGTATTGCATACCCCGATAAAATAAATGCAACACAGGTTGTTTTTATTCCTTGTATCTATATTGCCATTTTCTGCACGTTTCAAGACTTTAAAGGGCCATAGTTTTGCTAACCCTTTCCCTCATATAAGCACCTCCTGACGCCATTACCAATACGACATACATTGTCAATGTAGTAGCCAAACCAATAGTCATAATAAAGGCCAGAATCTCATGTAGTCCCAGTAATATCTATGGAGGTGGGATAGATATGGCGACTATTTATCCACTGCATGATGGCTAAATGGTTGTCGTTTGTATGGAGATATAATAGTATATTAACCTAAATCTCTATGTAGTCCCAGTAATATCTATTGAGGTGGGTTAGATATGGCGACTACTTATCCACTGCATGATAGCTAAATGGCTGTCGTTTGTATAGAGATATAATAGTATATTAACCTAAATCTCTATGTAGTCCCAGTAATATCTATTGAGGTGGGTTAGATATGGTGACTACTTATCCACTGCATGATAGCTAAATGGCTGTCGTTTGTATAGAGATATAATAGTATATTAACCTAAATCTCTATGTAGTCCCAGTAATATCTATTGAGGTGGGTTAGATATGGTGACTACTTATCCACTGCATGATAGCTAAATGGCTGTCGTTTGTATAGAGATATAATAGTATATTAACCTAAATCTCTATCAAGGAATGGGTTAAACCTGTATTTACATCGTTTCATTTCAATTATGGCCGTTTTTAACATCGAAAATAAATTTTAAGAATACTTGTTAAATTGGGAATGTTGAATGATGAAACAAATAATAGTTAATTATGAAACAATATTACGTAAAGGATATAGATCGAGGCGTTTCTGAAAAAGAAAGACCCGTGCACGTGCTACATGTAGCATCGAGAGAGTAGCTCATGGTGCTTCATGGACGTGCACGTGTCTTTCGAAAACCAGGTCAATATCCAAATTACACATTACGTGCATCATAATCAGAATATCAGACCTGTCCAAGTGCACAGATAGACCTGCCCACATGCACAGATATACCTGCCCACATGCACAGATAGACCTGCCCACGTGCACAGATAGACCTGCCCAAGTGCACAGATAGACCTGCCCAAGTGCACAGATAGACCTGCCCACATGCACAGATAGACTTGCCCACGTGTACAGATAGACCTGCCCACGTGTACAGATAGACCTGCCCACGTGCACAGATAGACCTGCCCACGTGCACAGATAGACCTGCCCACATGTACAGATAGACCTGCCCACGTGCACAGATAGACCTGCCCATGTGTACAGATACACCTGCCCACATGCACAGATAGACCTGCCCACATGCACAGATAGACCTGTCCAAGTGCACAGATAGACCTGTCCAAGTGCACATATAGACCTGCCCACATGCACAGATAGACCTGCCCACGTTGACAGATAGACCTGCCCACATGCACAGATAGACCTGTCCATGTGCACAGATAGTCCTGCCCACGTGCACAGATAGACCTGCCCAAGTGCACAGATAGACCTGCCCAAGTGCACAGATACACCTGCCCATGTGCACAGATACACCTGCCCATGTGTACATATAGACCTGCCCACGTGTACAGATACACCTGCCCACGTGTACAGATACACCTGCCCACATGCACAGATAGACCTGCCCATGTGTACAGATACACCTGCCCACGTGCACAGATAAACCTGCCCACGTGCACATATCTCCAAGTGCACAGATAGACCTGTCCAAGTGCACAGATAAACCTGCCCACATGCACATATAGACCTGCCCACGTTGACAGATAGACCTGTCCAAGTGCACAGATAGACCTGCCCACGTGCAAAGATAGACCTGCCCACATGTACAGATAGACTTGCCCACGTGCACAGATTGACCTGCCCACGTGCACAGCTAGACCTGTCCACGTGTACGTGTACAGATAGACCTACCCACGTGCACAGATAGACATACCCACGTGCACAGATAGACCTGTCCACGTGTACGTGTACAGATAGACCTGCCCACGTGCACAGCTATAACTTCCCACGTGCACAGATAGACCTGCCCACGTGCACAGATAGACCTGCCCACATGCACAGATAGACCTGCCCACCTGCACAGATAGACCTGCCCACGTGTACAGATAGACCTGCCCACGTGCACAGATTGACCTGCCCACGTGCACAGATAGACCTGTCCACGTGTACGTGTACAGATAGACCTGTCCACGTGCACAGATAGACCTACCCACGTGCACAGATAGACCTGTCCACGTGTACGTGTACAGATAGACCTGCCCACGTGCACAGATAGAACTTCCCATGTGCACAGATAGACCTGCCCACATGCACAGATAGACCTGCCCACGTGCACAGATATACCTGCCCACGTGCACAGATATACCTGCCCACATGCACATATATACCTGCCCACATGCACAGATATACCTGTCCACATGCACATATATACCTGCCCACATGCACAGATATACCTGCCCACATGTACAGATATACCTGCCCACATGCACATATATACCTGCCCACATGCACAGATATACCTGCCCACATGCACAGATATACCTGCCCACATGCACATATATACCTGCCCACATGCACAGATATACCTGCCCACATGCACATATATACCTGCCCACGTGCACAGATATACCTGCCCACATGCACAGATAGACCTGCCCACATATACCTGCCCAAGAGTTTTCTATTGTAGGCCTTTCCTAAATCTACTTACTAAGGTCAAATAAACGAGTAGGTGTGTAATCTTTGTTTCATACCAATTATATTATGTTATATTTCGGGTTTTATGCCTGCATCAGTACCATTTTGGGCTATATCGCCGGCGGGCAGTTTACCTAACAACACGTCGGCATAAAAATGAAGGAAGGTTTGTTTGTTTAAGTGAATGATCGAATAATATCACTCATGAACATAGAAAGCTGTTATTATCACTCGTGTACCGCGTCTCGTGATAATAGGTTTTTATGTTCATTCTCTGAAATATAATTCGATCATTCTGTGAAGCAAACAAATATCCTATATTAGTCTTCTCCATCAGATTCATCCAAAATGCTGTTACTAATTTTGTACATAAGTTGAACAGTCCCCGGAAGTGCACGGTCATGGCAGTATTATGGGGGCTACATCCCCACCCCCCCCCATTCAATACAGGCTTCCTCCAAACCCCTACCAGAAGTACTAGTTAACCACTGGAACCTTCCTATAAAACGTGTGTTAGGTATACTGCCCTCGTGCGATATGGCCCAAAATGGTGCTGCAGGCGCAACCCGAACAAATAATCAATGTTATATTTCGGGTTTTACGCCTGCATCAGCACCATTTCGGGCTATATCGCCGGCGGACAGTTTACCTAACAACACCTTTCCTGGGCAGGCTCCAGCGGTTAACCAGTACTTGGGTGCACCAACCTCCGTAAGAAACTGCCAACTTTTTCATATAAATTAGACACGGCCTGAGCGGGGCTCGAACCCGTGACCATCAGTGATGATAGGTTACAGTGGTATACAAGTCAGCGACCTTAACCACTCGACCACGGAGGCGGACTTCATACCAATTAAAATTTTGAATTTGAGGAACTGGCTGGAACATAAGACAACTAACATTTTCAGATCGACTCCCATATATATAATTTGAAATCCATATAATAAATGTTTATTCAGCAAAGATTACAACTGATGGGGCACAATCTGAAAAAGTGCAGAAATAAGTTACAGTATGTCGTGTGATCGTGTACTTACCGACGAACTGCCACCGTTTGCTTTCACAATTCCGCTAATCACTATTATCTGGGTGACATATATTTGTACAGAGCCGCCTCCACGTCCGCCTGCGTTTCCATTGACAGTGTGGCTTCCTCCGCCTGAACCCCATTCACTCTTCTCATAAATTGTTCCGTATGGCAGATTAGCCTCCATGGTACCATAACCTCGTCCTCCTCGACCCCCGTGGCTGGCCCCACTACCACCTTCTATATGAATCCGACCCTTTCCTAATGGTGCAATAAAAAATATTTGTAGGAAAGGTAGTAATCTCTGAACTGATGTTATTGGGTTGTTTAAGAACTTACTTCATTGACATTGAGAACTATTTGTTATGTTATATTTCGGGTTTTACGCCTGCATCAGCACCATTTTTGGGCTATATCGCTGGCGGGCAATTTACCTAACAACACCTTTCCTGGGCAGGCTCCAGCGGTTAACCAGTAATTGGGTGCACCAACCTCCGTAAGAAACTGCCAACTTTTTCATATAATGAAACACGGTCTGAGCGGGGGTTCGAACCCGTGACCATCAGTGATGATAGGTTACAGTGGTATACAAGTCAGCGACCTTAACCACTCGACCACAGAGGCGGACTGAGAACTATTTGTTCCGTAACCCTTTTCCCAATAGAAGAACTTTGCCATTTCTGACTTCATATAAATTGACACAGTCAAGGTAGTCAAGGCAACCATAATAAAGCTCAGATCAATGTAGTGTATATAGAACTCACAATTACGCCCAGTAACCTCTATAAAGGTGGGTACGGTAAGTTGACAGTTTATCAAGATAATAATTTGGCAATTTATTTGTTCAATATAATTACAATGCCCTCACATGTTGGAGGTAATAAAGATATCTAACTATCTATGGGGAGAAAGGGTGAAAACAATACAAGACATTTGGATAACAAGTGTTGTAGAAAAATAAAACTTCTCATCTAGAGTTGTCAATGTATGGAACACGCTACCAGCAGTGGTGGCAAAACGCGTTTAAAAACAGGCTAGACAAACATTTCAATGAGAAACAATACGCCACCTGGACGGACTACCGGTACACACATAGTTACAGTACAGAGGTGGTCGCGATAAGCCTTTAAGCTTGTGACCTTCTAACGGATATGTATGTACGGTTTACCCTTACAACACTACAGACCTCTAAATAGGTTCGCAAAAAGTGTAGATCCTGATGAGCCGTCATCAGGAACTGCACTTTCTGCTAGTAATTTTACTAGTAAAATTTCCCATTTTGATACAAATGAACTAGCCCAAATCTAATTTTCTGATCAATTTATTGGTCTAAATATATGGACGAGTCCATGTCAGTTAGTGTTGAATGTGTTAAAACTGATTGTTGTGTGTGCGTGTGTTTTACGTTTATTTATCGTCGCTACCGGTTGCCCATATGAGCGACCCCTCCTGAAGAGATTAGTCTTATAATAAGTTTTTAACTTTCAATCCAATCCACCTAAATACTTTGTATGTTACACTATGTCGAATGTTTGATTCTTGAAATAAAATATGTTTAAACTAAGAGATTAGTCATTTTAGATTTTTGGAGGATAGTGCAGTGATACGGACAGAGACCCATTCCAGAGTCTCCTCTGGTTCTTTTACATGCATGGTGTAAAGCACCAACATGAGACCTCGGTTTAAAGTCCCATCTGAAAGACTTAATTTTATTACGGTCCGACGGGGGATCAAACCTGCGATCCCAGGATTACCATTCCGCCGTGTTAACTGATTACATTGTGTTTATTATATTTATATACCGGTACTTGAAGAGTAATAATGTTTACCTGGCCCTCTATCATACAGATATCCTCCGCTGCTTACATCTAGTGTTCCGGAGATGTACACATTCTCACAGAACTGTACATTATCGCCGAGATCGCCGATGTAAAGAGACCCTGCTTTCAATGTGCCACCGATATCCACCGTCTTGTATAGAATAGTTGATACCTCAGAACCCTGTGTAATATCGTCCGGACTATGCATGTATGCAATGTCCATAGTACCTCCAGAGTCCACGTTGAATCCGCTTCCTTTAAAATGTGACGCCCGCGAAAAGTCAACACTCCCGCGGTTTTGAACAGTGAAGAATGCTATCATCACGTCGGAATCGGGGAATGAATGCAGACTACCGCTGATATTAAACTCATGCACGTCCCACTTAGTGTTTCCCGATTGCCAGTTGGATCCAGAGTCCATCTGAATTTCATCAGCAGTCACTGCTGACTCACTCGCCCACTTAGAGGTAACCAGCGAATCGAACTGCATGTCCCCATCAGGACCCATATGTATAATGAGAACATTGTCACCACCCATCACAGTGATTGCATCGTAGGACTCGAAATGACCATTGATATACATGTAGTCGACGATAAAGTACACATGTGGTTGGAAATAGAACGATCCCTTACTCTCCATATCAATCTTGTCCCACCCCTCAACACCGTCACCTGTACCGCTTTCCATGTAATTCTGAAGCCTTCCTGCATTGAACAGTCCATAAATGTTGAAAGTATCGACAAGGACAATAGAAAAACCAGTCCATTCACGTGTGCTTTGAGCCATGGAATCGAGTATAATACTGCCCCCAAATGCAATCTCAATCTGGTGCACTTTATCTATATGCAGGCCCTCTAATGTCAATGGAGTAGCCGATGTTATGCTACCATTCGTGTAGATTTCATATATGTGGAAGATATCACATGGTGCAAATGTCCACGTTCCGTATTGGTTGACTGTGACGCTATCAATACCTGTGTCTATGTCCAGATCTTTGGCACTGAATGTTTTGTCGATTGTCAGCGACTCCACTTTAAGAATGTTACACAACTGATTAAATACATTGGAATTACTTTGAGCTGGTTGTGTCAGATAGTTAAGCTGCAGATTTCCCTTAGAGTTGTGTACAATGAACGATTTAATTCTTCCATCTTTGCTAACATGAGACTCAAATGTTGCTATATTATTCACGTACATGGTGCCGGCAATGGATACCGTGCCAACTAGGATTGGTCCATCTGCAGTGAACGTGAATGTACCAGAACTACCGACTGAAAACGTATCTATTCCAGTACCAAAGGAGATGGTTCCCGGATTGAAGACTGAATTTATTGTGACAACTCGGCATTCCAGTGTGATGACATCATCGGTCGCAGGCCAGATCAGTGAACCACCGTCTAGAAGGAATGTATTACACGGCTTCGTTATTGATATGTGACTGCCCAGGTTCACATCACCTTTGATGGAGATGTCTTTTCCTATATACATGTCAGTCGATTGTGGGATAAACGTAACTTCTCCTGTCGATCCAACTGTTAGGCTGGATATAGCATCACCCAAGAACAATTCTTCGGCAGAGAATTTTCCATTCACTACTACAGTTGTTGCAGAGAGAGTAAACAGTGAAATATCATTTGAGATTTTCATCTCAGTGTTTTCCTGAATCGTCAGAGTTTGGCATTCAATAGATTCCATTGTCGCGCTGGGAAGTATTGTTAAAGATGCTGGCTCGGATAGAGTAAGGGATTGTTCGCTAGGATCTACTAAACTTATTGACCCACTGACGTAGATGTTACTGATCAGCTCAATTCTAGGTGCAGCCGCAAACACTAGACCAGCGCTGGAATATATATGCGCATGTGCTGTCATTTCACCAGTGATGTTTATAGTAGTGCCGCCGGCAATGTGGATCATAGATCGTCCATCTCCATACACGTTTGCTATTGTTCTGCTGCCTGACAGGACTACATGAGATCCGTCATAGATCACAAGGTTGTCAACAACAGTGTCATCATCATTAATAATGTAAGCAGCAGCACCTGAAAACATGTAGTATATAGTAGTCACCTGTGTTAAGTAGCCAATTACCACTACCAATCATCCAGTTTATTCATTTAGTCACCTGTGTTAAGTAGGCAATTACCACTACCAATCATCCAGTTTATTCATTTAGTCACCTGTGTTAAGTAGCCAATTACCACTATTAATCATCCAGTTTATTCATTTAGTCACCTTTGTTAAGGAGCCAATTACCACTATCAATCGTCCAGTTTATTCATTTAGTCACCTGTGTTAAGTAGCCAATTGCCACTATCAATCGTCCAGTTTATTCATTTAGTCATCTGTGTTAAGTAGCCAATTACCACTATCAATCATCCAGTGTATTCATTTAGTCACCTGTGCTAAGTAGCCAATTACCACTATCAATCATCCAGTTTATTCATTTAGTCACCTGTGTTAAGTAGCCAATTACCACTATCAATCATCCAGTTTATTCATTTAGTCACCTGTGTTAAGTAGGCAATTACCACTACCAATCATCCAGTTTATTCATTTAGTCACCTGTGTTAAGTAGCCAATTACCACTACCAATCATCCAGTTTATTCATTTAGTCACCTGTGTTAAGTAGGCAATTACCACTACCAATCATCCAGTTTATTCATTTAGTCACCTGTGTTAAGTAGGCAATTACCACTACCAATCATCCAGTTTATTCATTTAGTCATCTGTGTTAAGTAGCCAATTACCACTATCAATCATCCAGTTTATTCATTTAGTCACCTGTGTTAAGTAGCCAATTACCACTATCAATCATCCAGTTTATTCATTTAGTCACCTGTGTTAAGTAGCCAATTACCACTATCAATCATCCAGTTTATTCATTTAGTCACCTTTGTTAAGGAGCCAATTACCACTATCAATCGTCCAGTTTATTCATTTAGTCACCTGTGTTAAGTAGCCAATTGCCACTATCAATCATCCAGTTTATTCATTTAGTCATCTGTGTTAAGTAGCCAATTACCACTATCAATCATCCAGTGTATTCATTTAGTCACCTGTGCTAAGTAGCCAATTACCACTATCAATCATCCAGTTTATTCATTTAGTCACCTGTGTTAAGTAGCCAATTACCACTATCAATCATCCAGTTTATTCATTTAGTCACCTGTGTTAAGTAGGCAATTACCACTACCAATCATCCAGTTTATTCATTTAGTCACCTGTGTTAAGTAGCCAATTACCACTACCAATCATCCAGTTTATTCATTTAGTCACCTGTGTTAAGTAGGCAATTACCACTACCAATCATCCAGTTTATTCATTTAGTCATCTGTGTTAAGTAGCCAATTACCACTATCAATCATCCTGTGTATTCATTTAGTCACCTGTGCTAAGTAGCCAATTACCACTATCAATCATCCAGTTTATTCATTTAGTCACCTGTGTTAAGTAGCCAATTACCACTATCAATCATCCAGTTTATTCATTTAGTCACCTGTGTTAAGTAGCAATTACCACTACCAATCATCCAGTTTATTCATTTAGTCACCTGTGTTAAGTAGCCAATTACCACTACCAATCATCCAGTTTATTCATTTAGTCACCTGTGTTAAGTAGCAATTACCACTACCAATCATCCAGTTTATTCATTTAGTCACCTGTGTTAAGTAGGCAATTACCACTACCAATCATCCAGTTTATTCATTTAGTCACCTGTGTTAAGTAGGCAATTACCACTACCAATCATCCAGTTTATTCATTTAGTCACCTTTGTTAAGGAGCCAATTACCACTATCAATCGTCCAGTTTATTCATTTAGTCACCTGTGTTAAGTAGCCAATTGCCACTATCAATCGTCCAGTTTATTCATTTAGTCATCTGTGTTAAGTAGCCAATTACCACTATCAATCATCCAGTGTATTCATTTAGTCACCTGTGCTAAGTAGCCAATTACCACTATCAATCATCCAGTTTATTCATTTAGTCACCTGTGTTAAGTAGCCAATTACCACTATCAATCATCCAGTTTATTCATTTAGTCACCTGTGTTAAGTAGGCAATTACCACTACCAATCATCCAGTTTATTCATTTAGTCACCTGTGTTAAGTAGCCAATTACCACTACCAATCATCCAGTTTATTCATTTAGTCACCTGTGTTAAGTAGGCAATTACCACTACCAATCATCCAGTTTATTCATTTAGTCACCTGTGTTAAGTAGGCAATTACCACTACCAATCATCCAGTTTATTCATTTAGTCACCTGTGTTAAGTAGCCAATTACCACTACCAATCATCCAGTTTATTCATTTAGTCACCTGTGTTAAGTAGGCAATTACCACTACCAATCATCCAGTTTATTCATTTAGTCACCTGTGTTAAGTAGGCAATTACCACTACCATCATCCAGTTTATCATTTAGTCATCTGTGTTAAGTAGCCAATTACCACTATCAATCATCCAGTTTATTCATTTAGTCACCTGTGTTAAGTAGCCAATTACCACTATCAATCATCCAGTTTATTCATTTAGTCACCTGTGTTAAGTAGCCAATTACCACTATCAATCATCCAGTTTATTCATTTAGTCACCTTTGTTAAGGAGCCATTACCACTATCAATCGTCCAGTTTATTCATTTAGTCACCTGTGTTAAGTAGCCAATTGCCACTATCAATCATCCAGTTTATTCATTTAGTCATCTGTGTTAAGTAGCCAATTACCACTATCAATCATCCAGTGTATTCATTTAGTCACCTGTGCTAAGTAGCCAATTACCACTATCAATCATCCAGTTTATTCATTTAGTCACCTGTGTTAAGTAGCCAATTACCACTATCAATCATCCAGTTTATTCATTTAGTCACCTGTGTTAAGTAGGCAATTACCACTACCAATCATCCAGTTTATTCATTTAGTCACCTGTGTTAAGTAGCCAATTACCACTACCAATCATCCAGTTTATTCATTTAGTCACCTGTGTTAAGTAGGCAATTACCACTACCAATCATCCAGTTTATTCATTTAGTCATCTGTGTTAAGTAGCCAATTACCACTATCAATCATCCTGTGTATTCATTTAGTCACCTGTGCTAAGTAGCCAATTACCACTATCAATCATCCAGTTTATTCATTTAGTCACCTGTGTTAAGTAGCCAATTACCACTATCAATCATCCAGTTTATTCATTTAGTCACCTGTGTTAAGTAGCCAATTACCACTATCAATCATCCAGTTTATTCATTTAGTCACATGTGTTAAGTAGCCAATTACCACTACCAATCATCCAGTTTATTCATTTAGTCACCTGTGTTTTTATATAAGTAGCCAATTACAACTACCACTCATCCAGTTTATTCATTTAGTCACCTGTGTTAAGTAGGCAATTACCACTACCAATCATCCAGTTTATTCATTTAGTCACCTGTGTTAAGTAGGCAATTACCACTACCAATCATCCAGTTTATTCATTTAGTCACCTGTGTTAAGGAGCCAATTACCACTATCAATCGTCCAGTTTATTCATTTAGTCACCTGTGTTAAGTAGCCAATTGCCACTATCAATCATCCAGTTTATTCATTTAGTCATCTGTGTTAAGTAGCCAATTACCACTATCAATCATCCAGTGTATTCATTTAGTCACCTGTGCTAAGTAGCCAATTACCACTATCAATCATCCAGTTGATTCATTTAGTCACCTGTGTTAAGTAGCCAATTACCACTATCAATCATCCAGTTTATTCATTTAGTCACCTGTGTTAAGTAGGCAATTACCACTACCAATCATCCAGTTTATTCATTTAGTCACCTGTGTTAAGTAGCCAATTACCACTACCAATCATCCAGTTTATTCATTTAGTCACCTGTGTTAAGTAGGCAATTACCACTACCAATCATCCAGTTTATTCATTTAGTCACCTGTGTTAAGTAGGCAATTACCACTACCAATCATCCTGTGTATTCATTTAGTCACATGTGTTAAGTAGCCAATTACCACTACCAATCATCCAGTTTATTAATTTAGTCACCTGTGTTAAGTAGCCAATTACAACTACCACTCATCCAGTTTATTCATTTAGTCACCTGTGTTAAGTAGCCAATTACCACTACCACTCATCCAGTTTATTCATTTAGTCACCTGTGTTAAGTAGGTAATTACCACTACCAATCATCCAGTTTATTCATTTGGTCACCTTTGTTAAGTAGCCAATTACCACTACCACTCATCCAGTTTATTCATTTGGTCACCTTTGTTAAGTAGCCAAATACCACTACCACTCATCCAGTTTATTCATTTAGTCACCTTTGTTAAGGAGCCAATTACCACTATCAATCATCCAGTGTATTCATTTAGTCACCTGTGCTAAGTAGCCAATTACCACTATCAATCATCCAGTTTATTCATTTAGTCACCTGTGTTAAGTAGCCAATTACCACTATCAATCATCCAGTTTATTCATTTAGTCACCTGTGTTAAGTAGGCAATTACCACTACCAATCATCCAGTTTATTCATTTAGTCACCTGTGTTAAGTAGCCAATTACCACTACCAATCATCCAGTTTATTCATTTAGTCACCTGTGTTAAGTAGGCAATTACCACTACCAATCATCCAGTTTATTCATTTAGTCACCTGTGTTAAGTAGGCAATTACCACTACCAATCATCCAGTTTATTCATTTAGTCATCTGTGTTAAGTAGCCAATTACCACTATCAATCATCCTGTGTATTCATTTAGTCACCTGTGCTAAGTAGCCAATTACCACTATCAATCATCCAGTTTATTCATTTAGTCACCTGTGTTAAGTAGCCAATTACCACTATCAATCATCCAGTTTATTCATTTAGTCACCTGTGTTAAGTAGCCAATTACCACTATCAATCATCCAGTTTATTCATTTAGTCACATGTGTTAAGTAGCCAATTACCACTACCAATCATCCAGTTTATTCATTTAGTCACCTGTGTTTTTATATAAGTAGCCAATTACAACTACCACTCATCCAGTTTATTCATTTAGTCACCTGTGTTAAGTAGGCAATTACCACTACCAATCATCCAGTTTATTCATTTAGTCACCTATGTTAAGTAGCCAATTACCACTACCACTCATCCAGTTTATTCATTTAGTCACCTGTGTTAAGTAGGCAATTACCACTACCAATCATCCAGTTTATTCATTTGGTCACCTTTGTTAAGTAGCCAATTACCACTACCACTCATCCAGTTTATTCATTTGGTCACCTTTGTTAAGTAGCCAAATACCACTACCACTCATCCAGTTTATTCATTTAGTCACCTGTGTTAAGTAGGCAATTACCACTACCACTCATCCAGTTGATTCATTTAGTCACCTGTGTTAAGTAGGCAATTACCACTATCAATCATCCAGTGTATTCATTTTTTACTAAGCAGTCATACACATATCTGGCTGTTTAACACCGGCTTTACTGTAGGTACATTGTATTACCGTATGTCTACCTAACTGTTTAACACCGGCTTTACTGTAGGTACATTGTATTACCGTATGTCTACCTAACTGTTTAACACTGGCTTTACTGTAGGTACATTGTATTACCGTATGTCTAACTAACTGTTTAACACTGGTACTGTAGGTACATTGTATTACCGTATGTCTAACTAACTGTTTAACACTGGTACTGTAGGTACCTTGTATTACCGTATGTCTAACTAACTGTTTGACACTGGCTTTACTGTAGGTACATTGTATTACCGTATGTCTAACTAACTGTTTCACACTGGCTTTACTGTAGGTACATTGTATTACCGTATGTCTAACTAACTGTTTAACACTGGCTTTACTGTAGGTACATAGTATTACCGTATGTCTAACTAACTGTTTAACACTGGTACTGTAGGTACCTTGTATTACCGTATGTCTAACTAACTGTTTAACACTGGTACTGTAGGTACATTGTATTACCGTATGTCTAACTAACTGTTTAACACTGGTACTGTAGGTACATTGTATTACCGTATGTCTAACTAACTGTTTAACACTGGTACTGTAGGTACATTGTATAACCGTATGTCTAACTAACTGTTTAACACTGGTACTGTAGGTACATTGTATTACCGTATGTCTAACTAACTGTTTAACACCGGCTTTATTGTAGGTACATTGCATTACCGTATGTCTAACTAACTGTTTAACACTGGTACTGTAGGTACATTGTATAACCGTATGTCTAACTAACTGTTTAACACTGGTACTGTAGGTACATTGTATTACCGTATGTCTAACTAACTGTTTAACACCGGCTTTATTGTAGGTACATTGCATTACCGTATGTCTAACTAACTGTTTAACACTGGTACTGTAGGTACATTGTATAACCGTATGTCTAACTAACTGTTTAACACTGGTACTGTAGGTACATTGTATTACCGTATGTCTAACTAACTGTTTAACACCGGCTTTATTGTAGGTACATTGCATTACCGTATGTCTAACTAACTGTTTAACACTGGTACTGTAGGTACATTGTATAACCGTATGTCTAACTAACTGTTTAACACTGGTACTGTAGGTACATTGTATTACCGTATGTCTAACTAACTGTTTAACACTGGTACTGTAGGTACATTGTATTACTGTATGTCTACCTAACTGTTTAACACTGGTACTGTAGGTACATTGTATTACCGTATGTCTAACTAACTGTTTAACACTGGTACTGTAGGTACATTGTATTACCATATGTCTAACTAACTGTTTAACACTGGTACTGTAGGTACATTGTATTACCGTATGTCTAACTAACTGTTTAACACCGGCTTTACTGTAGGTACATTGCATTACCGTATGTCTAACTAACTGTTTAACACTGGTACTGTAGGTACATTGTATTACCGTATGTCTAACTAACTGTTTAACACTGGTACTGTAGGTATATTGTATTACCGTATGTCTAACTAACTGTTTAACACTGGTACTGTAGGTACATTGTATTACCGTATGTCTAACTAACTGCTTAACACCGGCTTTATTGTAGGTACATTGTATTACCGTATGTCTAACTAACTGTTTAACACTGGTACTGTAGGTACATTGTATTACTGTATGTCTAACTAACTGTTTAACACTGGTACTGTAGGTACATTGTATTACCGTATGTCTAACTAACTGTTTAACACCGGCTTTATTGTAGGTACATTGCATTACCGTATGTCTAACTAACTGTTTAACACCGGCTTTATTGTAGGTACATTGCATTACCGTATGTCTAACTAACTGTTAAACACCAGCTTTACTGTAGGTACATTGTATTACTGTATGTCTAACTAACTGTTTAACACCGGCTTTATTGTAGGTACATTGTATTACTGTATGTCTAACTAACTGTTTAACACCGGCTTTACTGTAGGTACATTGTATTACTGTATGTCTAACTAACTGTTTAACACTGGTACTGTAGGTACATCGTATTACCGTATGTCTACCTAACTGTTTAACACTGGTACTGTAGGTACATTGTATTACCGTATGTCTACCTTACTGTTTAACACTGGTACTGTAGGTACATTGTATAACCCTATGTCTAACTAACTGTTTAACACCGGCTTTACTGTAGGTACATTGTATTACTGTATGTCTAACTAACTGTTTAACACTGGTACTGTAGGTACATTGTATTACCGTATGTCTACCTAACTGTTTAACACTGGTACTGTAGGTACATTGTATTACTGTATGTCTACCTAACTGTTTAACACACATCTAGTGTTAGTAACTTAGTATGTCTATTATACCTTGTGATAGCGTGTGTGACATACCTTGTGATAGCACGTCCATCATTTTACAGCTTTCATCAAGCTTGATGTATGGTGCCTTGCCATAGTTATCAATGGTCACTTTAGTTTCACCATCCGTATTTATGAAGACATTGGTTCCTGGTCCACCATTTCCACCTTGAATGCAATGTGATAAAAATAATTATGGTGGATAATTTCCATCTTGAATATACAATTATACACCGATACAAATATGGGCGCTCATTTCCATACTGAATGTACACAGATACAAATATGGGCAATGAAATTGATGCTTACTGAATGAAATTGATGTTTACTCAATGAAATTGATGCTTACTGAATGAAATTGATGTTTACTCAATGAAATTGATGCTTACTGAATGAAATTGATGTTTACTCAATGAAATTGATGCTTACTCAATGAAATTGATGTTTACTCAATGAAATTGATGCTTACTCAATGAAATTGATGTTTACCCAATGAAATTGATGCTTACTCAATGAAATTGATGTTTACCCAATGAAATTGATGTTTACCCAATGAAATTGATGCTTACTCAATGAAATTGATGCTTACTCAATGAAATTGATGAATGAAATTGATGCTAACTCAATGAAATTGATGCTTACTGAATGAAATTGATGCTTACCCAATGAAATTGATGCTTACTGAATGATATTGATGCTAACTCAATGAAATTGATGCTTACTGAATGAAATTGATGCTAACTCAATGAAATTGATGTTTACTCAATGAAATTGATGTTTACTCAATTAATTGGCGAGTGCAGTGGAGGTACAGACAACTACTGATCAACATTGAAATAGGATATGCTGTTTGTAAGTGACACTACTGTATGAAACATTATTTGGCCCGAAATCACTCCGATAGTTTTATGATGAATAAAAGGACCGTTGGCACTCAGACCTAGGCTCAATATCTTGTACTTCACTAATTTGAATGATTTGGAAATCTTTTCCAGTTATATTACACCATAGTCGGTAAACACAGACAAATAGAAATGGACTCTTCTTTAAAATGAGGATATTAGGTTACGGTGTGATATATTTTAAGTTATTATGCTTGTCTTAAAGAAACAAACACAGCTTGGCATGAATGCTTTCTACTGCTTAAAATATTCTAATATTCTCTATTACCGTTTCTCACTAACACAGTATTACATTCCCATAAATAGAGCAGATAAAACTGATATAAGAAACAGGTCGACCTCTCTCCACAATGATCACATCGTGACCTAGGAAAGTCCAGCAGTAGCAGCTCATTCAATCAAGACTTTGTCTCATCAACACAGACTCGGTTCCTCGTGTAGGTATGGCATGAGGGGACCTGCCTGGGAATGCCTTGCCGTGATGAAGACCCTTGAAGAGGATATCTGTTGTGGCCCTAAAAGGGACCGCCTTCGAAAGAAAGGATACAGGACTAGTCACCCTGGGAAGAATGAAGATCCCTCTTCGGATATCTGCATAAGCATCGTAGCAGTCTACATTAACTACTTACTTAGAGAAACTAGGCGCCCAAATGCCTCGGCGGAGGAGACTATAAATAAACATGAAGGATTGGGTATAAGAACACTTAGACTACCTTTGGTTGCCGCAGTGCATATCCCAGTTGGAACCAATGCTGCTGTCCCTGCAATAAAATGTTCAGAAATTGAGAGATACAGTCAACTTAGTCTACCCATGACTCGAACCAACTATGACTCGAACCAACCATGACTCGAACCAACCATGACTCGAACCAACCATGACTCGAACCAACCATGACTCGAACCAACCATGACTCGAACCAACCATGACTCGATCCATTATTCATGGACTCGTCGAGCTCGAGGCAACGGAGTTCGACTGTATATCAAAACATGCGCACGCTCAGTATCGTCGGTTCAGTATCGCAAAACCGTACACAATTAATGGCTGTTCATCTCAGTTTCATGCAATGCTAAAAATAATCTATATATAGTAACACGTCGGCCATCTTGATGTGAACATGATAAGTGTTTCCAATCTATCACAAACACCATACATGAAAATGATTCATTTCATAAAGATACGTGAAGCAGTATAGATACAAGGTCGCTGACTTGTATACCAGTGTAACCAATCATCACTGATGGTCACAGGTTCGAGCCCCGCTCAGGCTGTGTCTCATTTATATGAAAAAGTTGGCAGTTTATTACGGAGGTTGGTGCACCCAAGTACTGGTTAACCGCTGGAGCCTGCCCAGGAAAGGTGTTGTTAAGTAAACTGCCTGCCGGCGATATAGCCCGAAATGGTGCTGATGCAGGCGTAAAACCCGATATATATATATATATATATATATATATATATATATATATATATATATATATATAGATACAATACTATGAAATACAGTCAAACCTGTCTTAAGCAGCCAGTCATGGGAATCACAGAAAGTGGCTGTTTAACACAGGTGTCTGCTTAATAGAGGGCAAATGTATCATAAAACAACATATTGGGAATCGGGAAACTGGCTGCTTTAATACAGGTTGGCTGCTTAATGGAGGTGACCACTAACACAGGTCTGACTGTACGACACATTATTTGCAGTAACAAAGGTGGTCATTTGAATCTAATGAATTTTTCTTCACACCTGCATGATATTATTTTCCTCAATGCCGCCAGTATACGGGATAAATCGATCGATATCTGTATTTTGTATTCCGAAACATGAAACAATGAACACGATTATTTTTATAGTAATAGGTCGGTCATCTTGGACGTGATGACATTTTCTTCACAAGGCTGTACCACTATATGCCCTAAAGACACAGCATAAGTTTCAAGAAGATATGTCAAGGCATTTGCACAATCATTAAAGCGACATTACATCGCAAAAAGCAAATAAAATGCATTTGTTCACGTATAAATGCGTTGCTACTACAAATTCTTCCGAATACAATCGAACACTAACAATGAATCAATAAACAGTGTTTTTGTGGTTTACAAACTTTCAAACGTGAAAATATGATTTTATATAACGATCATCCATGTTTCTGAGTGGACATTTGTTTGTCATCGGAGTCAATACTAAATGCGAGATAATGTCGTTTAAAGATAATTTAACTAAGACTAGTCTACAAATAAATATGCATAGGCACGCATGTGAGATATAACTGTAAATCTGTACCATAAATCGTGTTATTCATGATACACGAGTTGTATTACGCATAAATGTCGACCCTATTTACATTATTTTGTTATGTTAACAAACCGTGTATACAACGCTTGTTTATTTGTTGAAATACACTTTTGAGGCACATATTGGAAACAAAATTATACCATATAATTGGAAATGATATATTCTGCAGACATTTGCGTTTTCACCGATGTAGTGTCGCTTTAAGCATATTTATGTCTACATCTGAAGCCAATGGCGAGGAGCATCAAAATAGCTCCCAGGACCTTAGCCACAGCAAATAAAGAAATAAGTTTTTAAATATTTTTGGTGGGGTGTGAAGACTTGGCAGGCAGGCAGAGTGAGGTATATTAGACATAACTGGTCCTGGTGGAAACTTATCGTCGACGGAGAAATCATCCGGATAAAATATTGTAATAAACAGGGAGGAAAAGATAAAACAAACACTTTCTCTACACACCTTGACTGTATCCAGAGACCATGAAAGAGAGTTCTATAGCACCCTGGTATGTTTTTGGGTACAAACGAATTCTACTGGTGAATAGAGGTCTAGGAAGCTTGACGGTTACATAACCACTTGCATCTGTATTACCTTCGAATAGGTAGTTCTCATCACCCAAACTTACCTAAAAGTAGAAAAGACATGCAGAAATAGGAGACAGGGGGCAGTGGATAGGAGGAAGGGGTGCTGGATAGGAGGAAGGGGGTGTTGGATAGGAAGAAGGGG
>CM026398.1:21362734-21389207 GCA_014843695.1 Archivesica marissinica
AGTGGATAGGAGGAATGGGGGCAGTGGATAGGAGGAAGGGGGCAGTGGATAGGAGGAAGTGGATAGTGGATAGGAGGAAGGGGGCAGTGGATAGGAGGAAGAGGGCAGTGGATAGGAGGAAGGAGGCAGTGGATTGTCGAAGGGGGCAGTGGATAGGAGGAAGGGGGCGGTGGAAACTGGGTACATATCATCCAATCAGGGGCATCTCCTAAGAACGAACATGCTCATCCATGGAGTATGACATGAACCTTTGGGATAAAGACCCGGGTCTTGGATGTGACACAACGTCTACATATGGGGAACATTTGTGCCAATTTATTTCACAACTCCCTTGTGCATAACACAGTTACATTATACTAATACTTAACCTTTGACCCCACTAAGCCAACCCACCCAGAGTGTGATCTTGACCATTGAAAGTTCCAATATGCATGACACAGAGACAGCCCGGATATGCCACTATTGATATTTAACTTCAAAGTATTCAACTAGCTACGTAAGTATCCATTTGGCATACAGACGTACAGACATATGGATGGATGTGGACATACCTAAAATTGTATATTAAGTGATTACTTCTGTGTAGTCACATAAACGGAATTGATAACCACATAAAATTGTTGATAGCCACATAACGGATCAGTAGTTCAGTGGTTAACACGTTGGACTGGTAATCCAGGGATCGCGGGTTCAATCCCCCGTCTGATCCTAACAAAATTAGCAGTCTTTCAGATGGGATTTTAAACCGAGGTCTCGTATCGGTGCTTTACACCGTGCACATAAAAGAACCAGAGGAGACTCGGGAATGGGTCTCTGTCTGTATATCATTGCACTATCCTCCAAAATTCTAATATGACTAATCTCTTCAGGAGGCATCGCACATATGGGCAACGGGTAGCGACGATAAATAAACCCTCCACAACTAGACAGTACACCTATTGTTCTCCTAACCACGCAAGTGCCATACGATGGGTGAGTGATAGGGGACTAATACATAACTATTGAATTATCAGGTGCATTCCTCAGATGCAAATATTACTTGTAAAAAAAGTGTACATTGATTGTATCTTGCATAATTCTAAATAAAATAAATAAACAAATACCCAGCTGCTTGTCGAGGCATTGTAGAATTGGACAGTGTATGTTGTCACAAAATTAAGTGAACCCCCGCGTGTCGTAATAGCCGTCAAATAGTTTGCTGTACTCAAACGCATCTCCAAGTATGGATTTGTGTCTATAGAGATACTTGATCTCCAGGCTTTGCTTGCATCTTTGCCGAGAAACCCATAAGATGCCTCATAGTAACGTTGGGCACCACTTGAATACATATTGGAGTAGGACAACCCTGCTTGAGTGGTACCTGTAACAGAGAACAGCATTGCATAAGATGCCAGATAGTAGCTTTGGGCACCACTTGAATCCATTCTGGAGTAGGACAACCCTGCTTGAGTGGTACCTGTAACAGAGAACAGCATTGCATAAGATGCCAGATAGTAACTTTGGGCACCACTTGAATCCATGTTGGAGTAGGACAACCCTGCTTGAGTGGTACCTGTAACAGAGAACAGCATTGCATAAGATGCCAGATACCATATATGTAGACTATCTGAGTGAGGGTGGGGTCGCTTTTCCATGTTATACAATAATGCACCATATATGTAGACTATCTGAGTGAGGGTGGGGTCGCTTTTCCATGTTATACAATAATGCACCATATATGTAGAGGTGTAGAGTGAGGGCGGGGCCACTGAATAAAAATGATCCCCCTATGTGTAATTTTATGAGAGATGGCAGGTCACTTTTTCATGCCATAGAATAATGACCCCCCTATGTTTGTACTGTATGAGTGAGAGCGGGTCAATTTTCCGCAAGGAGGGGGGGGTCAATATTCTATATGATACCGGGCGGTACACTAGTATATTGCAATACAACTTCATGGTACGATACGTACCAGTACGAAATTAGTACACCGGTCTAGTGTTCTGTATAGTGTGTAACTGCAGGATAATACTTAAAATGGAGTTGTTTGGTTTATTTGTTAACAAATGCAGGGAATTGGATGATAGAATAGAGATGCAGGACATTGGGTGATTGAATACAGGTGCAGGATACTGGATGATAGAATACAGGTGTAGGATACTGGATGATAGAATACAGGTGAAGGATACTGGATGATAGAATACAGGTGAAGGATACTGGATGATAGAATACAGGTGAAGGATACTGGATGATAGAATACAGGTGCAGGATGCTGGATGATAGAATACAGGTGAAGGATACTGGATGATAGAATACAGGTGAAGGATACTGGATGATAGAATACAGGTGTAGGATACTGGATGATAGAAAACAGGTGCAGGATACTGGATGATAGAATACAGGTGATGGATACTGGATGATAGAATACAGGTGAAGGATACTGGATGATAGAATACAGATGCAGGATACTGGATGATAGAATACAGGTGTAGGACATTGGATGATAGAATACAGGTGCAGGATACTGGATGATAGAATACAGGTGAAGGATACTGGATGATAGAATACAGGTGAAGGATACTGGATGATAGAATACAGATGCAGGATACTGGATGATAGAATACAGATGCAGGACATTGGATGATAGAATACAGGTGCAGGATACTGGATGATAGAATACAGGTGAAGGATACTGGATAATAGAATACAGGTGAAGGATACTGGATGATTGAATACAGGTGTAGGATACTGGATGATAGAATACAGGTGCAGGATACTGGATGATAGAATACAGGTGAAGGATACTGGATGATAGAATACAGGTGCAGGATACTGGATGATAGAATACAGATGCAGGATATTGGATGATAGAATACAGGTGAAGGATACTGGATGATAGAATACAGGTGCAGGATACTGGATGATAGAATACAGGTGCAGGATACTGGATGATAGAATACAGGTGAAGGATACTGGATGATAGAATACAGGTGCAGGATACTGGATGATAGAATACAGATGCAGGATATTGGATGATAGAATACAGGTGCAGGATACTGGATGATAGAATACAGGTGAAGGATACTGGATGATAGAATACAGGTGCAGGATACTGGATGATAGAATACAGATGCAGGATATTGGATGATAGAATACAGGTGAAGGATACTGGATGATAGAATACAGGTGCAGGATACTGGATGATAGAATACAGGTGCAGGATACTGGATGATAGAATACAGGTGCAGGATACTGGATGATTGAATACAGATGCAGGATACTGGATGATAGAATACACTATAAAAGATGCAGGATATTGGATGACCTAACCTGGTATATATATATATATATGTCTTATTATCTATTACGATATGAACATCAAAAATACTGTCCAGGGATAGGTGTAAAATACACATACAAACTTACCTCCTAGACCTCCATCTGAGACTATATCCCCTGTAAAACTCAAAGATCCGTGGTAAATTGTGATTCGGCCACCGCCGCCACCCCCACCATCTCCGATGCCATTACCACCACGTGCTGATATAACGCCGGATCCGCCTATATTTGGAGCATCAACAATGATTCTTCCACCACTACCACCACCACTGTTTCCACTTGCATCGCCACCATTTGCTGACAAGACACCATCAATTTGAATGTCATTTTCTGCATGGATATGTATCGATCCACCACCAAGGCCAGGGTTTGAGCCACCACCTGGACTTCCTGATTCAGTAGAGAATAAAGATCCATACGCCACAGCGTCTGATTGTGACAAGAAAGCATCAGCTGGACTGCCGCCCCGACCTCCATAGCTGCCTGAAACGAAATACGAAGATTGATGATAAGCTACAACATAATTACACATCTACACAAAATGGCTGATCCTTTTGTTTCCCTGGTAATGTTGAGATAAAAAAATGAAAATATTATAATATGAATAAGGCAAAGCCTCAAAGCCAACTCAAGCTAAGATACATAGCACAGATGAATCCGAATGATTAAATACACGACAAGGCTAATAGGAAGTCGTGATAGCGCAGTGGATGCGCATTCACTTCAGGTGCGAAAGGTCCGGAGTTCGAGCCCCGCTGGAGCCATTACGATTGTGCCCTTAGGCAAGGCATTTAAATTCCACGTTGCCTCTTCTCTCTCCCTCGTGGCGATGGATTCCATATATAGGACTAGGGAGCTTAGTGAAAATGCTGGTCTACAGTAAAATACAGAAATAAGACTGTTAAATTTGAATACAGTTCCAGAATGACCCCATACCGATGTTATCATGTTATAGTTTTTTAATTACATGTGTTATTTATTATGTTATATTTCGGGTTTTACGCCTGCATCAGCACCATGTTGGGCTATATCGCCGGCGGGCAGTTTACCTAACAACACCTTTCCTGGGCAGGCTCCAGCGGTTAACCAGTACCTGGGTGCACCAACCTCCGTAAGAAACTGCCAACTTTTTCATATAAATGAGACACGGCCTGACGGCCTGAGCGGGGCTCGAACCCAATTACATGTGTTAGGTTACATTTGGGTGAGTGAGTATTTGGTTTAATGGCGCATCAGCACAGTTCAGGCTATATCGCGCAAGTTGCTTTCTCCTCAATCCTACATGTATTTTCTTATTATGATCATTATACTATGTATATTCATTGAAATAAAATATTGTTTAAACTATATCGCGCCGGGTTAATTAAATTAACAATTAAAAATATTATGTAGATAACATACTGTATGTATTAAAATTGTAATGACGAAAGGTCAATTGTAAAAAAATTTATCATGCTGTAAAAATGATAATAAAACGTCAGTTGTAAAACTTATGATTCTTTTAAAATTGCAATAATGTATTTAAAATCAACAGTGTCGAAAAGCTCCTTCATTGTCACAACTGTATAATATTTTCGACGAATGAGTGCTAAATCTACACAGTGAATTAAGATGTGTTCAACATTTATAGAGGAATGGCATGGTATACACCATGGTGGATCCTCTCTTTTCAATAAAAATGAGTGTGTAAAACGGGTATGTCCAAGTCTCAACCGTGACATTACTGTTTCCTCTCTAAGGTTGGAGTGATAAATAAAAGATGCTTTGCCAATGTTTGGCTTAATTGGTTGTAGTTTATTGAATTGTATGTTATTCCAAGTGGTTTGCCACTTTGAAGTAATGTAAGAAAGAATCAATTGCCTAGCATCAGTGTATGGTACATGTATTTTAGAATTGATACAGTCTAGTTTAAGTGCATCTTTTGCACTTTGATCAGCCATTTCATTGCCACGAATACCAATATGACTTGGTATCCAGCAATAAATAACATGTAATATCTGTGTGCTTAATAAGTAATTTGTGAATAAGGGTTTTTTTAACGTTCATGTAGTCTACCGATTGTAGTACAGATAAAGAATCTGAAAGGATCATAAATGTCCTATCACGTGATGCATCAGCAAAATTCAAAGCTAAATCAATAGCCTCTACGTCTGCTGAAAATATAGACGCATGATCAAATAGTCGTAATTTAGAATTATGTAATTTACTGACAGCAACACAGCCAACTTTGTTGCCGGCTTTAGATCCATCTGTGTATATTGGTGTATAATCTGAAAACATGGTTCTGATTTCATTTAATTTTGATTTAAACATTAGAGGGTTAGTATATGATTTCAGGTTATCATGTTGTAAAATAACATTGGGTTTAATCAGGTCAAAAGGAGCTATATCTGATATAAAAGTTTCATGAACATTGTCAATTGTTAAAATCTACGTTATGAATAGCTTCCTCGATGTGAAGCCCAACAGGACGTATTGCCTTTGGCTTCGCCTCATAGGAAGTTTTATTGCTTAGATCAAACACGACTTTGTACGCTGGATTTCTTGGGTTTGATTTAAGCTTAATCGAGTTTGGAACGAACTAGCACTCTATACAGTCTAAGGAGGACCTTTTGATCAGCTCCCCAGTCCGTATGAGCTACTACTTTGATAAGGTTCATTGCCGTAAGGCATCTTGCTTTCAAGTACTTCAAGGTTACATGTGGACACTAACTATACAAGGATACGTTTCATAATAGGTATCGTCAACATCCCTGATATCAGCCGGGGCCTATTTTCGGCCTTTGTTTGTTCACGTGACTTTGTTTACATTCGGAACGTGAATGACGTCATTTCTATTTAAAACAGCTACTTTGGTACTTATGGTGTTCATATATTACTTATCAAAGAGCAAGCTGCGCGTAAAGCAGATACATTTTCACATTTTATTTGAAAGTATGCAAATGTTGATGTTTTCATTAATGCCGTTTATGTGTAGGTCAAGAAATAATTATGTGTTTCTTTTTGTAAACTGAGAAATTGCATTGTCTGCTAAGGAAGGTCATGTGATAGTTATGCGACAATGTCATAATGAGCATTTTACAGGTCAATTCAAATATTGCTAATTCAGTTTCATCCATTTTCCCCCAAATCCAACCTGGCGTCTATTCACCAAGTGCACTGACAAATGCACACCATGCTGTTAGAGACATGGGTTTGTCACAACTTACCTCATATTGAAGAGTAATGATAATTTGTTGAGTGTTAAATTCCTCTGTTTCGAGTAACAATTATTACTATGCCAATGTTAATTAGCTTTTTGGAACTTAACTGTAAACAACATTTCTGTTACATGAATGTACTTTTTTCGACAACATGTTGATATCACAAGCAAGTGAAAGTATATTTTATTTTGAACATTTGTTATGCAATTTCAGTTTAGACAATTGCATTAAATGAAGAAATGATCATTTTACTTAGTAATATTATTCCACTTGCCGTAAAAGAGACTGACTAGAAGACATTCACCGAAAAGCATTAGACGGCCGATTACCGGTACGCCAATGGTATCTATTAATGGCGGCTGGCTGTTACCTATTGTATTTAGTAACTATCAGATATAATTTGTTGGTCATTTAAAATAAATGGATAAATGGAAATGAATTGATTTAAAGGCATTGTATGTTTTGGATAACTTTATTGGCATCATTCCATTAACAGAGCAACAATGCTTATGGTGTCGAAAACCGGTCTATCAATGATACATCACAGGGATTCGGCACGTTTGGGGGTACTAGTATATATATTTAAGTACAGGGATTCTACTCTGTGGGATGTCAGATTTCGCATCGATCAGTAAAATGGCCCTATCTGAAACAATGTTGTACAAATCTGTCCAAATATAACGCCTATCCCGAGTCTTTATATTGTTCTTCAAATAAAACACAACTTTAAGCTGCATGCATGTATACTTTGCAAACAATTGCCACAGACATTGGCCATAGCAGGTCACATTTCCATACTAGGACACGGGTTCTGTCAGCAACAAAAAAAAATCTTCGACGGGAGAGTTTTAACTGTGAATAACATTATCAATAAAATGTGTTTCCACTAACGTGTAGGTTTATTCGGCAAAAATGTAAAGTTTAAACTTATACAAATGAATATGTGATCACCTATAGTATATTTACATTCGATTACCATTGGAATATTGAAGCAGACATCTTGAAATAAAAATGCTTATTGATGTTAATCAGAAATGGTCGAAAAAAGTATTTTTCTGGTTAGTTGTATATTTTTTTAATTCGGATAACTACCCGAATTGCTCATAAACCATATATTACTTTCTATGCGAAAATGTTTCTATCCCAAATATTTGTATACATATAATCGTCTGCTGGACAAGTCACGTGACAGTTGCATCAGGCTATCGGTACGCACATTTGGAATACTATTACACCTAGCTTCAGCTCTGTCAGTACTCACAGTGGTCATCCATCTTTCCAAGTGTCATACGACTATGGAACATGCTTCTAGTTCCAGTTGCAGTTGCAGCAGCTATTACAATCGAGGGCTTCAAGACCGGGCTGCTGGTGGTCATTGGCTAGACACACGTGTGGGTATGTTTTTAGCCTCCACATGTATATATATATATATAGGATCTTGCACTCGCGATAACTTCACACCATATAATAAGTACTTAAATATATATTCTAGTACACCCAAACGTGCCGAATCCCTGTGTTTGGAATTAGTGAATTCCAGCGTGTATTGTCATGACGTCACTAAATTGTCATGACGTCACTAAATTGTCATGACATATCCAATTGGCTTGCGGAAGGTTGGTGTTTCTAAGCGGGTGTCGGTCTAAGCCGGAAATACTGCTCGGAGGGCCACACAGGGTCTTCCTCCATCAATAAGAGCTGAAGAGTCGACATATGACCTAAGTTGTTGGTATTACTTTAAACCTCACAACAACCAAAACAAAATCATGCTAAAGACAATGTATATAAAAATAATGAAAGGAGCTATAAACATGTCATTTTTACCAGTAATACTGGTAGGAGATATAAAATATATTATATTTACTAGGAATAAATTGCCGTAAAGCTACAGAGAGCACAATAGGTAGAAGATATATAATTCAAAACAAGTTCATATCAATAATTATTATATGAAATAAATTCAACATTCACACATGTATGACATGAGATGACCAGTGACAACACAAGAGTTTCTGCAGCTTCTTTAGTGAGATACTTTCGAATACTTTTGATTCTGAAATAGTTTAACATAGCAGTTCGACATCGTTTCACATGCTCTTTGAAATTAAATGTTTCATCCAGAAATGCCCCAAGATAGCTTATACAACTTCCTGATTTGACTTCATCTCCTGCTATGATACGTGCAAGATAACGCTTGCAAATTAGTACAGACGGATCTGTAGTCCAGTGGTAACACGTTGGACTGGTAATCCAGGGATCGCAGGTTCGACCCCCCGTCTGACCCTAATAAAATTAACAGTCTTTCAGATGGGACGTTAAACCGAGGTCTCATGTCGGTGCTTTACACCGTGCACGTAAAAGAACCAGAGGAGATTCTGGAATGGGTCACTGTCTGTATCATTGCACTATCCTCCAACAATCTAAAATGACTAATCTCTTCAGGAGGCGTCGCTCATATGGGTAACCGGTAGCGACGATAAATAAACGTAAAACACACACGCAAATTAGTCTGAAAGTGCTTGAATTCTGGAATTAAATTGGATTGAAATAGTTGGTCTTATTACTAAATAGCGTGGTGGTCTTATTTAATATTATATGGGATTTGACCATTGAAATATGGACGAAATAATTCCGTTCTGAGAAAAACAGTTCTTAATAGCGGGGTGACCTGAATAGCGGGATGACCTGAATAGCGGGGTGACCTGAATAGCAGGGTTTTCTTAATATAGGAGTGGTCATATGAGGATTTATACTGTACAACGGAATTAGTAACAATTGCGTTACGCCCAAATAGTATATAAATATAAAGAAAATAACAATGATTATTTTGAAATCCAATACTATGAGGGTGAGGATGCACACGATATGAAATAGTATTCGCATTTATGACTGATTTTTATAAATTTAGTACTGATATATTCAATGAACGATAATTAAAGACATGTTTACATGTTCGGTTGGCAAAACGTTGATAAACTATATATCATTACTTACATATTGATATGACTACATTATTGTATGTTGACTGATGGGCAGTGCTCTGATGTAATATTTCGCTTCACCAGGCCATCACTCACGGCCAGCACCAAATTATATACACATAACTGTAAAATTTGCATTACGGTGGGGTAGTGTTACAGTGAGCAATGTTTGATAACTAATATAAGTAACCCTCGTCACTCACGGTATACGGACTGGTAATCCAGGGATCGCAGGTTCGATCCTCCGTCTGACCCTAATAAAATTAACAGTCTTTCAGATTGGACTTTAAACCGAGGTCTCGTGTCGGTGCTGTACACCGTGCACGTAAAAGAACCAGAGGAGACCCTGGAATGGGTCTCTATCTGTATCATTGCACTATCCCCCAAACGTCTAAAATGACTAATCTCTTCAGGGGGCGTCGCTTATATGGGCAACCGGTAGCGACGATAAATAGACGTAAAACACACAAAGGTATACTGTTAAGTAAATACAAAGTATAATACAATTATTTTACAATGCGTGGACTTATATATGTCAATGGCCGGTATTATTGCATATATATATATATAGGATCTTACATGAGTGGTGATTTCATACAATATTTTATGAAAAAAAGTTTTTGGAATGTTGCTATTTAGCGAGATTAATAGCAAAACTCCAACACGAGTTTCATAAACGAGTTTCATCACGAGTGTACGATCCTTTTTATCACATTACCATATTGAGTTTTAATCATATATTTGCACAAAATAACATTGCTACTTTGTGTGTGTTTTACGTTTATTTATCGTCGCTACGCAACGTAGCGTTATATTTATGTTTTAAACAGCATTATAATTGCATTAAGAATTATTTTATCTTACCATTAACGTTATGTACCAATTCAAATGTAACGGTGCATACTTTAAAGTTTAATTTACAAAATGGTAAGGATTATTCTCTCAACCAATCAGAATCCTTCCATATGTTATTACACGTGTGTACATATAAGAAATTATGAGATGGTGTTATTATACTGAATATTAGTAACGTTATGTGATAAAATGTAATACAATTTTAGCAATGCCGCTCAAGCGATGGATATAGTGTTATATAAATGCAACACTTGGTAAGTATGGTGTAGTAATGTATACGTATAGGGATTACCTCCTGATCCGTAGTTGGTGCCAGATCCAGGTCCACTGTCTATGATGGCGTCAGCAGATATTATGCCACCGGCGAGAACATTGATATTAACGACATTAATTTGTGTAGACGTGGTACGTATCGTACCTCCAACTGTCAATGTACCACCAATGTGAACAGGCCCAGATAACGTGCATTCTGTCCCGACTGGAATGTCCACATCGCCATCACCTGCAATGATACACTCATCGCCTTTTACCGAAAACACCAACAGAAACAACAACGTTGTCGCGCCAATTAACATCATTATGAACGTTGCTGTAGATGCGTTTGTTAATTAGATGTGTATTCCGTTAGGTAGATGACCGAGCACAGAAATAGTTCGGTGATATGCTGATAGTCACGCGGACTAACAGACAATGAGCATGCCAATATATTGGTTGCCTTTAAACGAACACATTTTGGAACAGATTCAAGAGTGAGCGTATCAAATGGGGGGCAGTGGGGGGATACATTTGTATGAAATTGTACATACATATGAGAATACGGATTATTGGCATATGTTTGTAGACTCGAGAGTAAATGAACAGAAATAAAAACGGAGCATTCGTTGTGTAATGGATATTGTACCAGCCTTATATGGCACGCTGTCAGCAGTGTCCTTTGGCAGCACACTTAAATCCGCATCACCTCTTCTCTCTCCCTTTTGGCGATGGATTCCATTTTAGACGCTATCTTGGATTTCTCCGAACGCCACAATTTATGCCACATGTGTGACAAACTTTAGACATTTACAAATATTTTGGTATATAACTCGTTTTGTTTGCTGAGCGGTAGCCCGGTCACAGGCGTCACTATAGTTTGCCTGGTCAGTCAAATAAATACATGTATATTTTAACACCGATACTATTAATTGGGCCGTATTGAGTTTCTGATCGTGTCATTTTGTCAGAAGTTAAAAAGTGAAATATCGACAGACTGGCACCCAGGCTAGCTGGCCGGGTAAGGTTGAACATTTGCGTATAGCCTGACAGTCACCTAACCAATCAGGAATGAGGTATCGAACGCGAGTAATCTAATGTTGAAGAACATCGAGCTATACTAAGTTTGTGGGCAGCGGATTACCTTTCACTCGTAATGATCCAAGCAATACCGAGTTTGTGGAGAAATATACAGTGAACTTGATACGATTTATTGTCAATTTGTGCAATTGAAATTTCATGCGTTTGTTGATGACTGCTCTGAGACTAAGCTACGGATGCTGTAAATCTGTATGGAATTCGTACAGTTTCGCTGACGCCTACCTCGTGTATAGTTCTTAATGAGTCTTTAATTTATATACATGTATCTAATTGTGTGACACGGTGAGTTGCATATTATAGATTCGTTGAATAGTTTTATATAAGGACCTACAGCACACAATTGATACAATCATAGTCTATGGTAAAACAATGAAAATATCATACAATATTGCACACATAGATCTATAGGATCTTACATCACTTACATGAATGGTGATTTCATACCATATTTTTATGAAACGAGTTCCGAATTAGTAATAAGCAAGACCTTTGGCGAGCTTAATAGCAAATTCCAAAACGAGTTTCATAAAATATGGTGTGAAAACAACACGAGTGTAAGATACTTATGATCACATTACCAGATTGGGTTTTAAAAATATTTTTGCACAAAATAACGCTGCTACTTTCATTTTGGCGCCAACTGTCAGCGCAAATTGTTATGACGTCACAAATTGTCATGACGTCACTACCCACGGCAGCGTTATATTTATGGTTTAAACAGCGCTATAATTGTGTCAATATTACTATTAAATCATAGTTTGTCTTACCATTAACGCTATGTACCAATTCAAATAGAAATAAATATATTTACAAATTATAATGGTTATTCTCTCAACCAATCAGAATCCTTCCAAGTGTTATTACACGCGTATACAAATATGTGAAAATCAAAAATTAGGTTGACTTAGCAGTACATTTTGTACATAATCTGTTATAATGATTATTATATGATATTATAATGCATGAGCGATTGCTCAGTGTTAAATTATGGAACGCCTCATCCGGTAGTGACGATAAATAAACATTTACCAATTGTACAAATAATAGACGGGTCAGTGATTCAGTGGCTAACATGTTGGACTGCGAACCTGAATGTTCGATCCTCCGCCTGAATCTAATAATATTAATAGTTTTTCAGGTGGGGCTATTAACCGATGTGACACGTATCTGTGCTATAACCCGGATGTGTAAGAAAGAACCAGGGATACTTCTATAATTAGAGCGGCGTCCGTAAATTAAATTAACCCATTCAACACCAAGTAACTGACATGGACTGGTGCATGATATGTTCAGACCAATTAATAAATAAGAAAATTACATTTATCAAAATGGGTAATTTGTTTCTAAAAATAGTAATATTACTGGCAAAAAGTACAGATCCTGATAAAACAGCTCGTCACGAGGCAGCTCATCTGGATCTACACTTTTTGTAAGCCTATTGAGAGGCCAGTGGTGTTGAAATGGTTCAAGGACACACTAAAACAAAAATTGTGAAACGCTACTTTTTTCGTGGCAGTTGATGGTTTAACACCCAGACAGCTACGCACGTGCCTTCAAAACGTGAGGAAACCAATCTGAAGAATGTTCGATCAGATAACGTATATGTTTTTGTATAAAATCAAACATAATTTATCGCTCTTACGATTTTCGCTTTGTTGCTGATAACATTAAAAAAAAAATCGCAATACTTCGAGACTGGTAGATATGTAATTTGATATGGTACAATACAATTTCTAAAATTGGCTATTTTCCAACTTACCAACTTGTGCCAATTCCACTAATAGGGTGGCGGAACGCAAATAATTGAACGTCTTCAGAATTTATCAATTAAAATAGTTTACAATACCATAATAATCCTGAGAATAGAACGTTGGTCTATAAGTTAATTAAAACCTGCACGATCTGTGGGCATTGTGTTAGCCGTCATTACATTTCTTTTAAGTTGGGGCTTGCATAAATCTGTAACTAATTTCTTGGCACGTTACGAAATAGTGGAAATCTATGCATTGTTTTTTTTCAATATCATTTTCTGAAAACCGTTTTATGATCAGTTTGGTAACCGGAAGCAAACTACATTTGTATTTAGACCTCACCATGAGTGAGCTGTGTAATATGGGTAAGGAGCGACTCGTTCCAACAGTGTGGGCCTACTGTTGTACAGCAGTGATCAGTGGGTAGTATAATTCAGCGGTGATTGGTGTATTGCAGCAGTGAGTGGTGTATTGCAGCAGTGAGTGATGTATTGCAGCAGTGAGTGGTGTATTGCAGCAGTGAGTGGTGTATTGCAGCAGTGAGTGATGTATTGCAGCAGTGAGTGGTGTATTGCAGCAGTGAGTGGTGTATTGCAGCAGTGAGTGATGTATTGCAGCAGTGAGTGGTGTATTGCAGCAGTGAGTGGTGTATTGCAGCAGTGAGTGATGTATTGCAGCAGTGAGTGGTGTATTGCAGCAGTGAGTGAACAAATCACAACAAACACAACACAATTGCAGCAGTGAGTGGTGTAGCAGCAGTGAGGGTGTATTGCAGCAGTGAACACAAAAGCAGGAGTGGTATTGAGTGAGTGGTGTATTGCAGCAGTGAGTGGGTATCACGGGTGTATTGCAGCAGTGAGTGGTACACAGTGATGTTTGCAGCAGGGTGGTGTATTGCAGCAGTGAGTGGTGTATTGCAGCAGTGAGTGGTGTTTGCAGCAGTGAGTGGTGTATTGCAGCAGTGAGTGGTGTTTGCAGCAGTGGGTGGTGTATTGCAGCAGTGGGTGGTGTATTGCAGCAGATAGTGCTATATTGTAGCAGTTAGTGTGGTATTGCAGCAGTTCGTGGGGTAATGCAGCAGTGAATAGTGTATTGCAGCAGTGAGTGGTGTATTGAAGCAGTGAGTGGTGTTTGCAGCAGTTGGTGGTGTATTGCAGCAGATAGTGGTGTATTGTAGCAGTTCGTGGGGTATTGCAGCAGTGAGTGGTGTATTGCAGCATATAGTGGTGTATTGCAGCAGTGAATAGTGTATTGCAGCAGTGAGTAGTGTATTGCAGCCGTGAGTGGTGCATTACAGCAGATAGTGGTGTATTGCATTGCAGCAGTGAGTGATGCATTGAAGCAGTTAGTGGGGTATTACAGCAATGAGGGGTGTATTAAAGCAATTAGTGGTGTATTGCAGCAGTGAGCGGTGTATTGCATGAGCGAACGATCTGCAAATACAGTATGTGTATATAAAAAAAGAAACAAATCCAAAAACATATAATTAACACAATTTGCTTGTATTCATGTTTGTGATGGTTAAAGTCGCACGAACAGCTTAGCTCATATAGCGACTCTCCAGCTAGTATTGATAGAGGAAGAGTCCCGGGTGCCACCCAGAGCTGTAGTGCAGGCTCGGATTGGGCACCCGGGTAGAACCACAGTCCTACCGCAATCAAGCTGGATAGCTTCCAGACAAGAGCTGTAGTGCAGGCTCGGATTGGGCACCCGGGTAGAACCACAGTCCTACCGCAATCAAGCTGGATAGCTTCCAGACATGAAATAATTCAACACCCCGAGTGAGAATCGAACCCTCTGACTGATGGGTTTGGTGTTGCTTGAGTTTATGTGTCCTCCATATTGACAGGCATTCTAAGATGACTAATCGTGGTAGGCTTCGTAGATTATCGTGAGGTTATGTAGAGTTGTTTATGGGTATCTGGTCGGTGCTGTTCTTGGAGTTTAACAAAACTAGTGATAGCAGTAAACGTGTGTGTGTTTTACGTTTATTTATCGTCGCTACCGGTTGCCCATATGAGCGACGCCTCCTGAAGAGATTAGTCATTTTAGATTTTGGAGGATAGTGCAGTGATACAGACAGAGACCCATTCCAGAATCTCCTCTGGTTCTTTTACGTGCACGGTGTAAAGCACCGACACGAGACCTCGGTTTAAAGTTCCATCTGAAAGACTGTTAATTTTATTAGGGTCAGACGGGGGATCGAATCTGCGATCCCTGGATTACCAGTCCAGCGTGTTACTACTGGACTACTGATCCGTCTGCAACAGTAAAGCAGTAAACGGCGACAACTGGAGGATGTGTGTTCGTTCTTTTACATGGTGATATTATCGTTCGGAAATGGTCACTAATGTTGGTCGTACTCCATCGAAAAACAGATCTGATAGTTGGCACTAAAAGCGTGTCTGAGGCATCGAGTTGGGAGCATACGAATACAGTCAAACCTGTCTTAAGCAGCCAGCCAAGGGAATCGCATAAAGTGGCTGCTTAACACAGGTAGCTGCTTAATAGAGGTCAAATGCATAGTAAAACAACATATTGAGAATCTAGAAACTAGCTGCTTAATACAGGTTGGCTGCTTAATAGAGGTGACCACTAACACAGGTTTGACTGTATAATAGTACAACAGCAAATTGGGAACCTGGATACTGGCTGCTTAATACAGGTTGACTGCTTAATGGAGGTGACCACTAACACAGGCTTTACGGTACATGCTGGACTTTCGGTCACGAGGCGAGAGTGCAGCACATATCCCCATGAACAAATCCCCCGGCAAGAAACACAGTTGCAGGACCTCAGTACAAAACGCCATCGACAGAGTGCGTAACATGGCCACGACACGCACGTCTTGGTCGCTATGTCAGGAATGGGTCCGTGGGCTGTTTATATATTAATTTGACGTACATAGCAAAATATTCCACAGCCTGTTCATAAGCTGCTGACAACCAGTCGGTAATGGGACATTTAAAACCGTATTAAAATTAATGAAAGGTAAATAATTGACAGCAAACACATGTCTATTAACTACCTGCTTGAAGGATACACTAACTGTTATTAACAAGACTACTCGCATCCAAACGTGTCATCGATAATAGAGTCGTCAGCTAGATATTCAAATACAGTATGTATGATCAAGAATAAGTACGGGAACATGAATACAACTTAAGCTATCCTTACATACACTTAACAAAAATAATGCAAATACACCACAGTGAAGTAGATCTAGATAGCACTTACAAAAAGAAGACATGCACACAAACACAATGTATCTTATAGCCGAGGGGAATTCAATAAATAATGAATACAATTATGTAAATGCCCTCCCCCCCCCCCCTATTTGATCGTGAAGTTTACTTATGCCTAGTTTAATTGGTTAGAGATAGAGACAGTACTATTTCGTTACTTCCTATATCGTTAACGAGCTTAATTACCACCTACGAACTCTAAATTGTATACTTCACATCTTGTTGATATGTTTGAACATATGTAATAAATTTAACACCGAGGACACATAGTGATTTCAATTCCATAACCTCAAATATTCCCGATTACAATAATTACAATAAAATTTCCGATAAAAACATTTATAATTTATGTGAAGTTTCCGATCATGTATTTGACTGACAATAGTCCATTAATTTAATAACGATGTATTTGGCATTAGATGACCATTCTACAGAACTTGGATTTGAGAGAAGCGATATTTTCTCAGAATAATTCTAAACAAAACTTGATTTGACTGACAATAGTCCATTAATTTAATAACGATGTATTTGGCATTAGATGACCAATTTACAGAACTTGGATTTGAGAGAAGCGATATTTTCTCAGAATAATTCTAAACTTGATTTGACTGACAATAGTCTATTAATTTAATAACGATGTATTTGGCATTAGATGACCATTCTACAGAACTTGGATTTGAACGTGACAACTTAGAACTTATTGCTGAAAAGATTAGACCTACAGATATACCCTGGTTTCATTAAAATATTCGTAGACTCATAAGGCAAAGAAACAGGCTATACAGATATGCAAAGTTGTTGAAAACGGAAACAGCGTGGACTAAGCGGAAACAGCGTGGACACAGTGGAAACAGCGTGGACAAAGCGGAAACCGCGTGGACAAAGCGGAAACAGCGTGGACAAAGCGGAAACAGCGTGGACAAAGCGGAAACAGCGTGGACAAAGTTCAAACAATAACGAAATGAAGTAACCAGAGAACTAAGAAAAGCCAAATATGTATATAAACAAAATATCATTGAAAAACTTAAACAGGAAAACACTTGGTTTAAATTATCAAAACAATTATCCAACAATGTAAAGGCAACCGTACTACCGGTTCTCATTCACAATGGAGTTATAGCTTCAACTAACACCGAAAAAAGTCAACTTTTTAAACGAAAGTTTCTACCGACAATCAATCATAAGCGTTGCTAATCATCCATTACCTGACAACCCAACACAGCCAAAATCGATATTTGCATTGGTACACATATCTTGTCAAGATGTAATTGATGCAATTACCATAATTAATCCGTCACAGGCATGCGGCTCGAACTTAATAAGCCCTAGAATGATACAAGAAGGTAGTCATATATTCGCACCTCAACTATTCTTCAAACAACTCATCCATGATTCCCAGTTCCCGTCAGTCTGGAAACAGGCCAACGTGGCGCCTATTTACAAGAAGTCTGACTCATCTGATCCTCATAATTATGCACCTATTTCACTGTTGGAAAATATTCAAACACTTTTATAATTACATTGTCCAAAACAACCTACTTACTAGTTACCAATCTGGGACAACTGCTCTGACTCTCTCAAAGCATAACCCGAATCTGTCCAAACGGAGGCATTAAGAACCATAAGTGGTGCCACAAAGTATTGTAGTCTAGACAAATTGTACAGTGAAGCAAAAATTGAGCTCCTTGCAAGTAGACGCAGAAAACACAAATGAACCTTATTATACACTTATTATAGAATACTCCCTAAAAGTAGATAGGGCCTACTAAGTGTTTTCCTTTGTTTTTATCGTTGTTTCCTTTGCACAACATGCTAGCATTTAATTCCACTATCGCTTCTTATGCGTATTAAATTAATTACTATATATCAATATATCTCATACAGTATATGCAATGGGTACTTATTTGTAAAAGAATGTTTTTGTAAAAGAATATTATCAGTTAATTAACACGATTTTGATAAAAACACATTTATCATACCGCGATATCTGGTTAGGGAATAACAGTAAAAACAAAGGATTCTAGCTAAAAGGACCTATTCACATTTTGAAATAAATCCGACTATCTGCCAAAGGAGGTAATAGAAAATTAGAGATGTCTCTTATTGCAACAACATGTATCAAGCTGTAACACCGCAATGACAACATCGTCGGTTATAAAGCAGTATGCAAACCAATAGAAATCTATAATTTATGGAAAAGATGTGATTCTTTTAGACATGCAATAACGTATTTAAAGTCGACCGTGTACAAATTCTTTCATCGTCGTAACTGTATTATATCTGTACATTATGCTAAATCTACACAGTAAAGGAGTGACATGGTATGTACCATGGTGGATCCCCTCTTTTCAATAAAATAAATGAATGAAGCGGGTACATGATTACCCCAGTTAGAGTCCTGCTATTATTGTTTCCGCTCAACGAATGGAGAGTTCAACATAAGATGATTCTACAATTTGTAGCTTATTTATCTGAAATGTATCGAATTATATTTGATTTCACGCAGTTTTACATTTTGGAGTAATGTAAGAAATAATCGATAGTCTAGCATCAGTGTATGGAATTTTAGAAGTTGTACGTTCTAAATTAAGTGTACGTTTGCGATTATCCATTTCATTGCCATGACTACCAATATGACTTGGTTTCCAGCAATATATAACGTGATTAGTCAATGTAATATCTGCATGTTTAATAAGGAATTTGTTAATAAGGGGATTTTTTAATGTTGATGACTTTTTTGTTGTTGTCGATTGATCGTAGTGCAGATACAAAGTCTGAAAGTAGGTCTACCATACAGTATTTACCACGCGACTCACCAACATGTTAAAGCAGCCCTATATCGTATAAAATAAAAGATATTTGAAAAATTCTAATTTTACGTATGGGTATCAATGCTGCTACACACTCTTAAATTATAATTTGTATAATTATGTTCATTTAGTAAACTGTGTTTTTTTGCGATAAAACAAACTAAGTAGGACTTTCCGAATCGGTCGGTCACGCGCACTTGTTTACAAACGGAACCTCATTTGCATTCGGAATGCATCGTTCTCCTTCGGTAATGATGAAAACAAACATGGCATATCCGCTGTTGTTTCACGCATGCGCGCTGTGCATGTTTACATTTCGTTTGTTGATAAACAAATTCGCGTATACGACAGTTTATATTTATTTGAATTTGATCGTTTCTGAACGACTATTTCGATTTTTGTAAACATACACACACTAGTATTTATATGTTACCAAAACCATCCTTTATTACGATATAATGCTGCTTTAAGGCTAAATCAATAGTCCCTATTTCTATGTCAATAAGATGAACTATGTATATATATGTGATTTTGTATAATGTTATCTTAGAAACAAGCACCGCTATAGGTTTGAATCCAACTGGGTGTGTCGATCTATTTCAAATGAGGACGCTATCCAGCTGGCTTGCGGTAAACTGGTGGTTCAAGCCGGTTGCCCGCCGGTGCCTGGAATACTATTCGGAGGGGCATGCGGGGTCTTCCTCCACCATTAATAGCTGGAGAGTCGCCATATGAACTAAGTTGTCGGAGAGACGCCCTCCATAAAAACCAAACAAGCACACATCCGGGAATTGAATGGAGAGATACCATGATGGTGTGAATGTATATTGCGATGTTGACATGAGACAACAGACGGATCTGTAGTCCAGTGGTAACACGCTGGAATGGTAATCCAGGGATCGCAGGTTCGATCCCCCGTCTGACCCTAATAAAATTAACAGTCTTTCAGATGGGACATTAAACAGAGGTCTCGTGTCGGTGCTGTACACCGTGCACGTAAAAGAACCAGAGGATACTCTGGAATGGGTCTCCGTCTGTATCATTGTACTATTCTCCAAAACACTTTCTGTGATTCTCTTGGCTGGCTGCTTAAGACAGGTTTGACTGTATCCTTATGTTCCCAACTCGATGCGTCGGGCACGCTTTTAGTGCTAACTGTCAGATCCGTTTTTCGATGGAGTACGACAAACATTAGTGACCGTTTCCGAAAGATAATATCGTCACAGGATGTGTCACTATGTAAAAGAACGAACACACATCCTCCAGTTGTCGCCGTTTATTGCTTTACTGTTGCAGACGGATCTGTAGTCCAGTGGTCACACGCTGGACTGGTAATCCAGGGATCGCAGGTTCGATCCCCCGTCTGACCCTAATAAAATTAACAGTCTTTCAGATGGGACTTTAAACCGAGGTCTCGTGTCGGTGCTTTACACCGTGCACGTAAAAGAACCAGAGGAGATTCTGGAATGGATCTCTGTATCATTGCACTATCCTCCAACATCTAAAATGACTAATCTCTTCAGGAGGCGTCGCTCATATGGGCAACCGTTAGCGACGATAAATAAACGTAAAACACACAGACAAGTGACAACTCCACGTTCCAAATAGCAAACAGCATAGATCAGACGGCAAAAGCATCTGTGGTCGTGATTGGCAGGTTAAGGGTTAATATTTGGCCAAAGGCTACATGTATTCACGGGTTAAGCAACTAAGTATGTACTTCTCTGTATATCCAACGGGAAGTCTACTGTCTAATTGTATGTGGAAGTTTTTATCAATATTTGTGATATTTTAGGCTGTAAAGTGCGTTTGAACGTTTTATATTTAGATGAAAAGAGCGCTATATAAGTGTGGTATATAATAATAATAATAATAATAAAAAGTCGTATTTGTTTTTCTAGAATATTTTATTATATACGGTATATAAATTGCATAATGGTTTCTAAAGCCTAACTGGAATTAAATAAAACATGTCTTTTTATTATGTGTGCGTCACAAATTCCCGCCCAGTGTGTGTGAACTAGCCGACAGGTAGCCTTGGGACAGGCGTTGGTATAGTTTGCCTGGTCAGTTATATAAATATATTCATTTAACGCTAAAACCGTTAATTGAGCCGTGTTGAGTTTCTGTTCATGTCATTTTGGCAAAAGCTAAAAAGTGAAAACTCGACAAACTGGTACCCAGGCTAGCCGACTGGAACATATTCCAATTGTTCAATGTCTGTTTACATACCATTACCAATTTCTGGCCGCAATCTGGAACAGTAATTATAACAAAGGGAACAGTCATTATAAGAACCAGTAACCGATATTCTGAAAGTGAGAATTCGGTCACTTGTACAAACTCGTGATTGGTATTATTTACGCATAGACAAGTAAGTGCTCTAATCAGGGATCGCAGGTTCGATCCCCCGTCTGACCCTAATAACATTTCAGATGGGTCGTTAAACCGAGGTCTCGTGTCGGTGCTTTACTCCGTGCACGTAAAAGAACCAGAGGAGATTCTTTAATGGGTCTCTTTCTGTATCATTGCACTATCCTCCAAAATCTAAAATGACTAATCTATTCAGGTAACCGGTAGCGACGATAAATAAACGTAAAACACACACAAGTGCTCTAATGGTGGACACATTGGACTGCGAAACCAACGATCGCAGGTTCGATTCCCCGTCTCACCGTAATAATATTAACATAATAATATAAACCGAGGTCTCATGTATCCGTGCTATACACTGGGCATAAAATAACCGGGGGAGTAGTCCAGTGGTAACACGCTAGACTCGTAATCCAGGGATCGTAGGTTCGATCCCCTGTCTGACCCTAATAAAATTAACAGTCTTTTAGATCAGACTTTAAACCGAGGTCTCGTGTATGTGCTGTACACCGTGCACGTAAAAGAACCAGAGGAGATTCTGGAAAGGGTCTCTGTCTGTATCATTGCACTATCCTCCAAAAATCTAAAATGACTAATCTCTCCAGGAGGCGTCGCTCATATGGGCAACCAGGGGCGACGATAAATAAACGTAAAAAAACCCAGGGGTGTTTCTAGAATTGGGGGGTGTATCTTTTACTATGCTCCTAAACAATCAAATGATTAACGAATTCTGGAGACGTCGCCATTTCCGGTTAGTTTATACAAATTTATTTTAGCTCGATTGCGAAACAAGTTATTTCAACTTATATAAATCACTCTCGAGACCTCATTCCTGATGGACTCCATCGCCACGAGGGAGAGAGAAGAGGCAATGTGGAATTTAAATGCCTTGCCTAAGGGCACAATCGTAACGGCTCCAGTGGGGCTCGAACTCCGGACCTTTCGCACCTGAAGCGAACGCGCATCCACTGCGCTATCACGACTTCCATTTACGGTTAACCATGGGGTTGACGATAAATACACGTATACATATAAAAGAATTGTTTGTTTATCATAGTGTCACCTCTATTGAAAGGGCCGGTCATTTCTGATTTATGGAACATGTCTCATGCATACTATATTTAACTAGCTGGCGGCTGACCAACAGGCTATATCAGAATGAACCCCTGACGAGGTTCAAACCTTCGACATCCCGCTCCGTAGGCGGCGGACGCTTTTCAGTTACTTTCGAATTAATTGCAACGAATATGATCAAAAATACGTACTGTTGTGTTTGGGCATGTCTCTATGTCTTATATCTGTTTCTGTGACACTGGTTCTGCCAACAAACGTAATTTGATATGTATGTCCATTATTACAGAAAGGATATAGTAATGCACGGACCACTTGTAACCAAAGGAGATGGTAAATAATTGTAAACATCCCCAACTCTTACGGGTATATATGTCCCCAAACAAGTCTCAAATTACAACCTATCTGTTGTCTTTTGACGCACACGTTCATTTTAAACAGGCTTATAATTGCAACGTATGTCACGCTCAACGTGGAATAATAACCGTAAATCACTAATATTTCTATTTTACAAATGATTTATTTGTTAAAACATTTCCAAAGTGAAACAAACCAATTAGCACTATTTTGAGTTTCTCGAAAATGGCTATACTTTGACAACTAGCCAAATGCAGACGTGTTTCTAAAATAAATATACTAATTAGTCGTCCGTTAATCTTATGTATCAATTTATTTCGTTGTGAAATGTTGATTCTATGCTTTATATACTTATAACTATTTATGTTTACTAAAAAGATACCGACAACGACATGATCACTAATGATGTGGATATTCCAGGTAAACATAAAGCAGAATTAGTCAGCTACGTGTCGGTTTAGATTCCTGATACCAATTGTCTTGCTATAGACCGCCTCCGTGTATATGTTGGACGAAGCGACGTGAGATGCCAGGCACATCATGCAACCTGTAATGTATATGCTATGTTTGATGTATATGTTGGACGAAGCGGTGTGCCGTGTTACATCATGCAGTCTGTAATGTATATGCTATGTTTGGTGTATATGTTGGACGAAGCGGTGTGCCGTGTTACATCATGCAGTCTGTAATGTATACGCTATGTTTGATGTATATGTTGGAGGAAGCTAAGCGGGATGCCGTGTTACGTCATGCAGTCTGTAATGTATACGCTATGTTTGATGTATATGTTGGACGAAGCGACGCGGGATGCCACGTTACAACATGCGTCTGTAATGTATACGCTATGTTTGATGTAGATGTTGGAGGAAGCGAAGCGGGATGCCATGTTACGTCATGCAACATGTAATGTATATGCTATGTTTGATGTAGATGTTGGAGGAAGCGACGCGGAATGCCACGTTACATCATGCAGTCTGTAATGTATATGCTATGTTTGATGTAGATGTTGGAGGAAGCGACGCGGGATGCCACGTTACGTCATGCAACATGTAATGTATACGCTATGTTTGATGTAGATGTTGGAGGAAGTGAAGCGGGATGCCATGTTACGTCATGCAACATGTAATGTATATGCTATGTTTGATGTAGATGTTGGACGAAGCGAAGCGGGATGCCACGTTACGTCATGCAGTCTGTAATGTATACGCTATGTTTCATGTATATGTTGGACGAAGCGACGCGGGATGCCATGTTACGTCATGCAGTCTGTAATGTATATGCTATGTTTGATGTAGATGTTGGATGAAGCGAAGCGGCATGCCATGTTACGTCATGCAACATGTAATGTATATGCAATGTTTGATGTAGATGTTGGACGAAGCAAAGCGGGATGCCATGTTACGTCATGCAGTCTGTAATGTATATGCTATGTTTGATGTATATGTTGGACGAAGCGACGCGGGATGCCATGTTACGTCATGCAACATGTAATGTATATGCTATGTTTGATGTATATGTTGGACGAAGCGACGCGGGATGCCACGTTACAACATGCGTCTGTAATGTATACGCTATGTTTGATGTATATGTTGGACGAAGCGACGCGGGATGCCACGTTACAACATGCGTCTGTAATGTATACGCTATGTTTGATGTAGATGTTGGAGGAAGCGAAGCGGGATGCCATGTTACGTCATGCAACATGTAATGTATATGCTATGTTTGATGTAGATGTTGGAGGAAGCGACGCGGAATGCCACGTTACATCATGCAGTCTGTAATGTATATGCTATGTTTGATGTAGATGTTGGAGGAAGCGACGCGGGATGCCGTGTTACGTCATGCAGTCTGTAATGTATACGCTATGTTTGATGTAGATGTTGGACGAAGCGAAGCGGGATGCCATGTTACATCATGCAGTCTGTAATGTATATGCTATGTTTGATGTAGATGTTGGAGGAAGCGACGCGGGATGCCACGTTACGTCATGCAACATGTAATGTATACGCTATGTTTGATGTAGATGTTGGAGGAAGTGAAGCGGGATGCCATGTTACGTCATGCAACATGTAATGTATATGCTATGTTTGATGTAGATGTTGGACGAAGCGAAGCGGGATGCCACGTTACGTCATGCAGTCTGTAATGTATACGCTATGTTTCATGTATATGTTGGACGAAGCGACGCGGGATGCCATGTTACGTCATGCAGTCTGTAATGTATATGCTATGTTTGATGTAGATGTTGGATGAAGCGAAGCGGCATGCCATGTTACGTCATGCAACATGTAATGTATATGCAATGTTTGATGTAGATGTTGGACGAAGCAAAGCGGGATGCCATGTTACGTCATGCAGTCTGTAATGTATATGCTATGTTTGATGTATATGTTGGACGAAGCGACGCGGGATGCCATGTTACGTCATGCACATGTAATGCATATGCTATGTTTGATGTTTATGTTGGACGAAGCGACGCGGGATGCCACGTTACAACATGCGTCTGTAATGTATATGCTATGTTTGATGTAGATGTTGGACGAAGCGACGCGGATACCATGTTACGTCATGCAACATGTATGCATATGCTATGTTTGAGTTTATGTTGGACGAAGCGACGCGGATGCCACGTTACAACATGCGTCTGTAATGTTATGCATGTTTGATGTAGATGTGGACGAAGCGACGCGGGATACCATGTTACGTCATGCAACATGTATGTATATGCTATGTTGATGAGATGTTGGAGGAAGCGACGCGGATGCCATGTTACGTCTGCAGTCTGTAATGTGTCGCAAACTCTCCTTTTTCTTCTCGTAATAATATGTCTCGGTTGCTACGGCTCTTACCAGGGTCTATCCTATTGTAGACTCGCTGGAGTTGTCTAGGGGGTTTCTTCGTTATTATATGTATTAATGATAACTCAACACAGTATTACATTTCTTCTATATAATATCTTGTTTAAATTGGCATCAGAAATATCCATATATATATAATCAGTGATCTATATATATATACATCGTATCATTAAAAACTTATTTAACAATCCATTTGTGTGAGCCGACTATGCGCTTACACAGTATATTTAACATCCAATCTTTCTAATCCGTCATTACTCAATATCACTATAATCTAATCACTGTTTCTGATTAGATT
>CM026398.1:21390207-21408072 GCA_014843695.1 Archivesica marissinica
TGACCTGTATATTTGACAAGTAATGGATTTACCATCTCGGTATTTTCATATGAGTTCACTGGCTCATTGGTTATAAAGGCTGAACTATGAGTAGTGTTTGACACTTGGTGTCCGTTTGCTAGGTTTCTAGTACCCCTGTACCTAGGTGAATTGGGATCTGCCCAACACTCTGTTCGTCCGTGGCCATTACGCCTACAATAACTACAATATTTTTCTATCCGGGGAGTTCGATGGGTAGCTTGGGAATTATCTATCCTAATATTGGGTCGATACATGGGTGATGGGATATATGGCCTTGGGGCTGGAGGTCGGTGTTCTGTATCTCTGGGTTTCACATTCGGATTTGAATTAATCCGTGTCCTGGGCGCTAATCTGCGATTGAGGTTATATTCATCAGCCAGGGAAATACATTCCTGGAGAGTAGATGCTTTCTTATCCAGAATGAACAAATTAAGCTCATCACTTAGCTGGGAATCGAATCTATATCTCAAGAGCAGCTCGATACAGTTGACCTCGCTCGGATCATTGTTCTCCGTCCATAGAGTCATTTGCTCCCTTAATTCCTTAATGAATTCGGAATATGTCTGCTGAGGTTTCTTTACCCAAGAGAAGAAATTCTTTCTATATACAGTGGGTGAGAGTCTATATTCATCCAAGATGGCGGCCTTGAGGGTATCGTAATTATTAGCGTCTTGTACAGGAAGAGTGGCATATATATTTCTGGCCTTGTCGGACAACTTGTCTATAATATGGCCCACCCATGTTTGTTTGGCGACCTGGCTAGCTTCGAACAGTCTCTCACATGTTGCGAAGAATTTATCTGTCCTCATAGTCTGGGTCCAAATAGGAACAGAAATGTTTGTCTTAGAGGGCCTATTATCTGTATGGAGGGGGTTATTTTGCTGAGATTCCTGATCTCTCTGGATTTCTCTCAGGCGAATCTCCGTCTGCATTTTCTCCCTTTGCATTCTTTCCTCCCTGTCCCTTTCTTTCTCTTCTCTGTCCCCTCTTTGTTTTACTTCTTCCCTCTCTCTTTCTCTCTCTCTTTCTTCTCTTTGTTTTACTTCTTCCCTCTCTCTTTCTCTCTCATAAATCTCACCCTGACGTTCCAGATTTGCCTGATTAAAGAAGTGAAGTCTCATTAATTTGTCCCATATCTCATCACCTGTTGTCTGCAAGTCGGGGTGAACCGGCCCCTCAGTTTCCTTATTAGCACTCCTAGTTGTAGCCATTTTATTTTTTTATTTCCCAAAATTTTTAATCCCCAGAATTTATCTCCAAATGTATTATAGAATTGAGTTCAATAAAAGGAAGTAAATCACTAATATAATTTTAATGATAATATTAAGCCTCTATGAAAAGAAAACTGGTACTTACCGAAGTCTGTCTCGTCCGTTAATCCAATATATCATTTATCACATATTCAAAGTTTGCACATTTCCAATAATTTAATCCATTTCATTAATTTAATAATTCGTTGACGTCTTTCACTTATTTCCAAATTCTAACCCTGTCTCGCATGCACTTCTGTTTTCCCACGTTAATTAATAGTCCCTTGTATTCTTCATGTATAAATCCTAGTGTCCTTCACAATATTCCATATATAAATTCTAGTGTCCTTCACAATATGTCACGATATGTCACCTATTCTTTATTTCCAATCCCGGACGAGCGTCCCAATTGTCGCAAACTCTCCTTTGTCTTCTCGTAATAATATGTCTCGGTTGCTACGGCTCTTACCAGGGTCTATCCTATTGTAGACTCGCTGGAGTTGTCTAGGGGGTTTCTTCGTTATTATATGTATTAATGATAACTCAACACAGTATTACATTTCTTCTATCTAATATCTTGTTTAAATTGGCATCAGAAATATCCATATATATATAATCAGTGATCTATATATATATACATCGTATCATTAAAAGCTTATTTAACAATCCATTGGTGTGAGCCGACTATGCGCTTACACAGTATATTTAACATCCAATCTTTCTAATCCGTCATTACTCAATATCACTATAATCTAATCACTGTTTCTGATTAGATTAACTTTTAATCACCTTCTGGTGGTTCGCCGAAACTCTGTTTCTTCTATGGCTGAACAATTTAATTATTCGACAAATCTTTATAAGTTATATTTCTTATAATGTCCATAATTTCTAAGTATCATAAATACAGTTTATATGTTCTATATACTAGATTGAAATCACGACCTTTCTCGCTCCTGGAGTTAGGCTCTAGTGTGTCTGATTTATGTTAATAAAATCCATTTCTTATATACATAATTGAATCAGTGTATATATGATATAACAATTCCTAAAACATCTGTTATTCCTAAACATCTGTTATGTTATCTAATATTCCACCATCAAACCAGTTCGGTGCCTTTGTATTACATAACTGGACACCTGCAACCACGGCCTTGTTATCTAATATTACACCATCAAACCAGTTCGGTGCCTTTGTATTACATAACTGGACACCTGCAACCACGGCCTTGATAAACTGAGATTAGGCCTAACATCTTAAGTCATTTCCCGCGCGAAGCGAGATTGATAATTTTAGGCGCGAAAATATTAGCAGACGATTATGCATAAAACAAATATATATATATTACATGGTAAACATTTGGCCATATATAGAAACAGTTTAATGTATTTATATAATACATTATTATTTATATATAACAATAAAAATATTTCGTGCAAATTGGGGTTTTGCACAAATGTATATGCTATGTTTGATGTAGATGTTGGACGAAGCGAAGCGGTGTGCCATGTTTATTAATTACTATGTTACTAGTAATACATTATATATGTTGAGGGCCTTGTTGTAGATTAACTTTTGTTAAATGAATACTATCGTAAAATAAATTCTTTATTATTATTATTATTATTATTATTATTATTATTATTATTATTATTATTATTATTATTATTATTATTATTATTATATTATTATTATTATTATTATTATATTATTATTATTATTATTATTATTATTATTATTATTATTATTATTATTATTATTATTATTATTATTATTATTATTATTATTATACAATTTACACCATATTGTCAAATCTAACATAATTATCACAGGAGATTAAAATTTCAGAAATGCATAAATATTTTTCAAAAACGAATTACTTTCCTGCCTAACGTTAGATTTTCGGAGAGCAGACCGTGGTGGAACAACCAGTCTTCCGCATGCCAGCTGGGTAGCTTCCTCACTAGAAAGAATTTGACATCCCCAGAGCGATTCGAACCTACAGCGGCCATGGGCGACAGCCTCTTCTAAGATGATCAATATGTGTATTTGATGATTTCATTGATATCATTCTATTTATAGTTTAAGCTTTATTTAATTAAATTAATTTACAACTATTGCGAAGCAAGTTTTAACAACTTGTATATTAATTACTCTCGTTGGCGCGGATGAAAGCGGTAAATGTTAGTTTATACAAATTTATTTTAGCTCGATTGCGAAACAAGTTCTTATAACTTATACTAATCACTCTCGAGACCTCATTCCTGATGGAATCCATCGCCACGAGGGAGAGATAAGAGGCATGTGGAATTTAAATGCCTTGCCTAAAGACACAATCGTAACGGCTCCAGCGGGGCTCGAACTCCGGGCCTTTCGCACGTGAAGCGAACTTGCAACCACTGAGCTATCACGACTTCCACCACAGCGGTAAATGTGGTCATTAGTATGGGAGGAAACCGGGGTACCCGGAGAAAACCCACCTGTCCGACCTGGCGACCACCGTACCATCTCACATACTTCCCGGTCCGAGGATTGAACGAACCCGGGTTGCATTGGCGAGAAGCGAGCGCGTTAACCGCTGCGCTAATCGGACATTTTATTTAGAAGAGCAACTATATTTATTGGAGAGAAATGTAAAGAAAACATTTTGTTCGTTTGATTAAGTGCTATATAATGTTACTATATATGTTCAATTAAGTGAAATAAGGACGAATATAAATATATTATTACATTAAGTACGGTATCTGGTTCATTATACTTATAATGTCAGCGAAATGTCATAGTATAAATATTATACTGAAATGAAATGTCTTTAATCATAATACGATTTGTTCCAATATTAGTACAGATCAGATTTCCAAAATCTGAAGAAATTAAGTCTAAAATCACAGAACAATTATGTATTTGTTTTGGTGATTTATTATTCTACACTAAACTGTCAACGTAAGGAGCCCAAACTTACTGTTGAGAATTCAATTTCAATGGATAATGCGGTCAAAGCATCAATTAAACGTAAACCTATCTATATCAGTTATCAAGCAGCATACTTATTTATACAAGCGATATTTCTAATTGCCTTTGAATATAGTCAATATTGAGGTAACTTCCTGGATGCCAGTATATGTCCTTAGCTGAATCAAAGATATCTACATTGTATGACATCTCCATTGTATGACAAATATTCCCTACTGCGACTTTGACATACTAAACCCGTTCTTAAGAGTTGTTCATGATTCATGATGCACGTATTTAACGGGGGTCATTGTAATACATCTGTAGTCTAGTGGTAACACGCTGGACTGGTAATCCAGGGATCGCAGGTTCGATATGTCCTTAGCTTAGCGACCCTGAATCAAAGATATCTACATTGTATGACATCTCCATTGTATGACAAATATTCCCTACTGCAACTTTGACATACTAAACCCGTTCTTAAGAGTTGTTCATGATTCATGATGCACGTATTTAACGGGGGTCATTGTAATACATCTGTAGTCTAGTGGTAACACGCTGGACTGGTAATCCAGGGATCGCAGGTTCGATATGTCCTTAGCTTAGCGACCCTGAATCAAAGATATCTACATTGTATGACATCTCCATTGTATGACAAATATTCCCTACTGCAACTTTGACATACTAAACCCGTTCTTAAGAGTTGTTCATGATTCATGATGCACGTATTTAACGGGGGTCATTGTAATACATCTGTAGTCTAGTGGTAACACGCTGGACTGGTAATTCAGGGATCGCAGGTTCGATCCCCCGTCTGACCCTAATAAAATTAACAGTCTTTCAGATGGGACGTCACACCGAAGTCTCGTGTCGATGCTTTACACTGTGCACGTAAAAGAACCAGAGGAGACTCTGGAATGGGTCTCTCTCTCTGTATCATTGCACTATCCTCCGAAAATCTAAAATGACTAATCTCTTCAGGAGGCGTCGCTCATATGGGCATCCGGTAGCGACGATAAATAAGCGTAAAACACACACAATGGTGAAGTACAAATCGTTGCATAACGTGAGTGGAACTAGTCATCATCCAATAACCGGTCGTCTCTTTCCATGAACTGGGCAAGCACATCCTCCAGCAAGTTGATGAGAACTCCTACTTATGTGTGACGATTTCCTCCAATCTAAAATAGGATCCACGCATCTCCAAAATATTAACTAAAAGGCCACCATCACTGGGAATCAGTACTGGCCCTGCAAAAGTATTTATCCAGAAGAAAGTACAGTGTAATTCGTTTTGGTTGATGTTGATAAATTCAGTTGCTTACTGGAATGATAGGTGTGTTTTTACGTTTATTTATCGTCGCTACCGGGGTTGCCCAATATGAGCGACGGTTCCTGAAGAAATTAGTCATTTTAGATTTTTGGAGGATGTCGATGACGTACCGGTATACCAAGTTGAACTGGATGTCGATGACGTACCGATATACCAAGTTGAACTGGATGTCGATGACGTACCGGTATGCCAAGTTGAACTGGATGTCGATGACGTACCGGTATGCCAAGTTGAACTGGATGTCGATGATGTACCGGTATACCAAGTTGAACTGGATGTCGATGACGTACCGATATACCAAATTGAACTGGATGCTGATGACGTACCGATATACCAAGTTGAACTGGATGTCGATGATGTACCGGTATACCAAGTTGAACTGGATGTCGATGACGTACCGATATACCAAGTTGAACTGGATGTCGATGATGTACCGGTATACCAAGTTGAACTGGATGTCGATGACGTACCGATATACCAAGTTAAACTGGATGTCGATGACGTACCGGTATACCAAGTTGAACTGGATGTCGATGACGTACCGATATACCAAATTGAACTGGATGTCGATGATGTACCGGTATACCAAGTTGAACTGGATGTCGATGACTTACTGGTATACCAAGTTAAACTGGATGTCGATGACTTACTGGTATACCAAGTTAAACTGGATGTCGATGATGTACCGGTATACCAAGTTGAACTGGATGTCGATGACTTACTGGTATACCAAGTTAAACTGGATGTCGATGACTTACTGGTATACCAAGTTAAACTGGATGTCGATGACGTACCGGTATACCAAGTTGAACTGGATGTCGATGACGTACCGGTATACCAAGTTGAACTGGATGTTGATGACGTACCGGTATACCAAGTTAAACTGGATGTCGATGACGTACCACTATACCAAGTTGAACTGGATGCTGATGGCGTACCACTATACCAAGTTGAACTGGATGACGATGATGTACTGGTATACCAAATTGAACTGGATGCTGATGACGTACCGATATACCAAGTTGAACTGGATGTCGATGACGTACCGATATACCAAGTTGAACTGGATGTCGATGACGTACCGGTATGCCAAGTTGAACTGGATGTCGATGACGTACCGATATACCAAGTTGAACTGGATGTCGATGACGTACCGGTATACCAAGTTGAACTGGATGTCGATGACGTACGGTATACAAGCTGAACTGGATGTCGATGACGTATGGGTATACAAAGTTGAACTGGATGTCGATGACGTACCGATATACCAAGTTGAACTGGATGTCGATGACGTACCGGTATACCAAGTTGAACTGGATGTCGATGACGTACCGGTATACCAAGCTGAATGATGTCGATGACGTATGGGTATACAAGTTGAACTGGATGTCGATGACGTACCGGTATACCAGGTTGAACTGGATGCTGATGACATACCGGTATACCAAGCTGAACTGGATGTCGATGACGTATGGGTATACAAAGTTGAACTGGATGTCGATGACGTATGGGTATACAAAGTTGAACTGGATGTCGATGACATACCGGTATACCAAGTTGAACTGGATGTCGATGACGTATGGGTATACAAAGTTGAACTGGATGTCGATGACGTACCGGTATGCCAAGTTGAACTGGATGTCGATGACGTATGGGTATACAAAGTTGAACTGGATGTCGATGACGTACCGGTATACCAAGTTGAACTGGATGTCGATGACGTACCGGTATACCAAGCTGAACTGGATGTCGATGACGTAACGGTATACCAAGCTGAACAGGATGTCGATGACGTAACGGTATATCAAGCTGAACAGGATGCAATTAACAATATGGTATACCAACTGAATGAGAGCTGAGGCTCCATCAAAATGTGACTGACAGACACACCAAACATTACATACTTCTCCCAGCCTGCTCTCCAATACTGGGGGGGGGGGGGTGATGTGGGGGGACTGGGGGGGGGGGCACATATAAACAAACAAACCATGAAGTTGAGCCCAACTGTCGTTTTATTACAGATGTATCTAACAGCCACCATTGTGTCCTGGATGCTGACATTCGAAACACACTACAGGTCACTTGCATGTAACATTACGGATAAGTATTTCATTATCTAGTGCTTTAGAGCTACATGTACGTACGTATATGCTGTATGCCCTAAATGTGTATAGAAATTGTGTATATGAAATATGCATTCGATTATAGTTTAAAGTTTGAATTGTGTATTAAAAGGAGGGCATATCAATTGGGCATGCCCTTAATCTGTGTGCAAATTGTGTATATGAAATTTATTTTTTGTAAATATAAGTCACATAGAACATGCTTGTGTTCTTCACGGCGACTACTAACAATTTATTTATATTTCGGGTTTAACGCCTGCATCAGCATCATTTCGGGCTATATCGCCGGCGGGAAGTTTACCTAACAACACCTTTCCTGGGCAGGCTCCAGCGGTTAACAAGTACTTGGATGCACCAACCTCCGTAAGAAACTGCCAACTTTTTCATATAAATGTGACACGACCTGAGCGGGGCTCAAACCCGTGACCATCAGTGATGATAGGTTACAGTGGTATACAAGTCAGCGACCTTAACCACTCGACCACGGGGCGGCGACTACTAACAAACATTTAGGGCATAACATAGGTATCATCCATGTACCTTGGCTCCAATATTTGAAACAAGTGAGCAAAGCTCAGTATATTGCAGACGTTTTCAAAAACTCATTAAAAAATAGATAATATACAGGTGATTGACCAGTATCCTGTAAAAAGATGGAATGTATGCAATGCAACAGGGGTTCGAAGCTTCACCAGTTGTAAATAAATACACTTGAAGGTCTTATACTCGTGGTGGTTTCATAGCATATTTAACGAAACGAGTTATGTATATATACATGCTATACAAGTTATGTGATAAAAATCAACATAATAAATTATTCATTTACATACATTTTGATTTATTTGGGTTGGGGGTAAGGTTATATATATTCCAGTTCAAAATCACCGTCACAGTTTCTAATAAGGTTGTTATTATGTAATTGTACAGCTCAATATATAACCAATCCACAGCTCCATATATAACCAATCCACAGCTCAATATATAACCAATCCACAGCTCAATATATAACCAATCCACAGCTCCATATATAACCAATCCACAGCTCCATATATAACCAATCCACAGCTCAATATATAACCAATCCACAGGTCAATATATAACCAATCCACAGGTCAATATATAACCAATCCACAGCTCCATATATAACCAATCCACAGCTCAATATATAACCAATCCACAGCTCAATATATAACAAATCCACAGCTCAATATATAACCAATCCACAGCTCAATATATAACAAATCCACAGCTCCATATATAACCAATCCACAGCTCAATATATAACCAATCCACAGCTCAATATATAACCAATCCACAGCTCAATATATAACAAATCCACAGCTCCATATATAACCAATCCACAGCTCAATATATAACCAATCCACAGCTCAATATATAACCAATCAACAGCTTATTATATAACCAATCCACAGCTCCATATATAACCAATCCACAGCTCACTATATAACCAATCCACAGCTCAATATATAACCAATCCACAGCTCAATATATAACCAATCCACAGCTCAATATATAACCAATCTACAGCTCAATATATAACCAATCCACAGCTCAATATATAACCAATCCACATCTCAATATATAACCAATCCACAGCTCCATATATAACCAATCCACAGCTCAATATATAACCAATCCACAGCTCAATATATAACCAATCCACAGTTCAATATATAACCAATCCACAGCTCCATATATAACCAATCCACAGCTCCATATATAAGCAATCCACAGCTCCATATATAACCAATCCACAGCTCAATATATAACCAATCAACAGCTCCATATATAACCAATCCACAGGTCAATATATAACCAGTCCACAGCTCAATATATAACCAATCCACAGCTCAATATATAACCAATCAACAGCTCATTATAAAACCAATCCACAGCTCCATATATAACCAATCAACAGCTCCATATATAACCAATCCACAGGTCAATATATAACCAATCAACAGCTCATTATAAAACCAATCCACAGCTCAATATAAAACCAATACGCAGCTCAACATATAACCAATCCACAGCTCAATATATAACCAATCCACAGCTCAATATATAACCAATCCACAGCTCCATATATAACCAATCCACAGCTCCATATATAACCAATCCACAGCTCCATATATAACCAATCCACAGCTCAATATATAACCAATCCACAGCTCCATATATAACCAATCCACAGCTCCATATATAACCAATCCACAGCTCCATATATAACCAATCCACAGCTCCATATATAACCAATCCACAGCTCCATATATAACCAATCCACAGCTCAATATATAACCAATCCACTGCTCAATATATAACCAATCCACAGCTCCATATATAACCAATCCACAGCTCATTATTAATCCAAGTTTCTCAGTAAACAAATGAAATCAAAGACACAACATTTTCAATGTATTCAAAAATAATACGGTCATTTTTGACTATCCTATTCTATTTTTAGAAATATTCCAAATTTGTCCAGGGTGCAAGTCAAATGGTCCCTAGTTAAAACGACTGAAAGTCAGAACGGCCCCCAATTGGTCAAAACAAGTAAGGGTTTTTCAACTGGTCAAAGCAGCTCCTGATGAACCCTTTTCTGCAGCCACGCACATTCTTGTCACATGCTCATAATTGAAATAGTTCTAAAATGAGGGCAAATTAGTATGACCGATCATTTTCGGAGTGGATTGTTGCAATGGCAGTTGATTTGACATTTTTGTATCCAGTAGCATGAGCTCACAATATCGAAGAACTTAATGTGCGTAAATCATTTTTAGCCCGTCTTGTTCACATTGCAAGTATAAATAACAGGGCATTCACATACAGTGTAAATACAAACGGATCTGTAGTCCAGTGATTAACATGCTGGACTGGTAATCCAGGGATCGCAGGTTCGATCCACCGTCTGACCCTAATAAAATTAACAGTCTTTCAGGTGGGACGTTAAACCGAGGTCTCGTGTCGTTGCTTTACACCGTGCACATAAAACCAGAGGAGACTCTGGAATGGGTCTGTATCATTGCACTATCCTCCAAAAATCTAAAATGATTAATCTCTTCCGGAGGCGTCGCTCATATGGGTAACTGGTAGCGACGATAAATAAACGTAAAACACACACATAGTGTAAATATGCCTTTCTGAACAGTAACATAGCTTTGAACCATTCAACACCAAGTAATTAACTTGGACTGGTCCATGATATTTTTAGACCAATAAATTAATAAGAAAATTACATTTGGACCAGTTAATTTATCAAAATGGGTAATTGTGTCTAAAAATAGTAATATTACTGGCAAAAAGTGCAGATCCTGATGAGATCATAACAAGCCGGCTCATCTGGATCTACACTTTCAAAAAGTACAGATCCTGATGAATGGCTCAGTTTTGTAAGTCTATTTAGAAGTTTGTGGTGTTGAAAAGGTTAATAAAAAAAGGTTTGTGTTTTTTATTTATTATCGAGACTTCGAACACCTGTGGAAATATATATTGGATATATAGGTAGATGATGAATGATATTGTTATAATATTTACATCATTTAATGAAATAATGAATTATCTACAAACAGTAACTATACAAAATGTGTATATTACAAGGTAAAATGCTACATATGCACACTCTTTCTATATACACTCATATTAAATTGCATATTAACATAATATCTATATATACTCTAGCATTCTATTACATAATGTCTATATAAAGGATATTTGTTTGTTTTTAGTGAATATGGAATATATCTCACTGAGAAGTGAGAAAATATGAAAATGTTCTCACTTCGAGGTGAGATATATTCCATATTCACTCAAAACAAACAAATTTTCTTTTTATTTTATGCTAATTGGTGAAAAACAAACACAAAATGAAGAAATTAAAATAGCTGGCCGCCGTGTTTTTGCGCGGATGAATACATAGTCGTATACGTCGCGAGTCGATACACAAATCTGCCGCCATCTTTAATTTAAAGTTGAATCGAGGAAAAATACATGAAAACATTTATTGGATTTATTGTTACAATTTGCATTGACAAAATTCGAGACATTGTCAGTTGTATTTTGCTTTTGATTTGTTTCATAACAAAAACAATAATACAGGTAAATAGTGTCATTGAAGCCAGGTAAATGGTGAAAATTAAATGACACGTGTGACACGGTGAAGAATAGTGTATTGGGAAGAGAGATAATAAAAAAAGTAGTCCGGCAAAATACAGTGAGTGATATGCAGTGAATGATATGGATTATATCTCACTGATTGAACACTGTATTTCATCAATTAGCATAAAATAAATATATACTAACATTCTATTGCATAATGTCTATATATACACTAGCATTCTATTGCATAATGTCTATATATACACTAGCATTCTATTGCATAATGTCTATATATACACTAGCATTCTATTGCATAATGTCTTTATAATTTATGCACTCTAGCATTATATTACATAATATCTATAATGTATATACACTTGAGAATTCTATTCCATAATGTATATATATATATACACTAGCATACTACCTTATTTTAAAACAAAAATGAATTTATGATAATATATGAATGAAACAGGCAAGCTGCATAATAAAGTTTGTCAGGTGATGTGGACATTGATGCATTCCTCAACTCGTTCCCTCATAGAAGCACCTCTTGACGCCATTACCAATATGACATACATTGAAATGTAGTAGCCAAACCAATGTTCATAAACACTTTCCCTCATAGAAGCACCTCTTGACGCCATTACCAATATGACATACATTGAAATGTAGTAGCCAAACCAATGTTCATAATAAAGGCCAGAATCTCATGTAGTCCCAGTATTATAGCTATGGAGGTAGGATAGATATGGCGACTACTTATCCGTTGCATGATAGCTAAATGGCAGTCGTTTGTATGGAGATGATAGTATATTAACCTAAATCTCTATGAAGGAAAGGGTTGAAGTTGTTACTAGGCAATGATTCACACAATATTATGTGGGCTTTTAAAAAATGTTATATTAATGTACTCTAATGTTCCTAGATAGGCTGTACAGTAAAATGATGCAACATGTAAATCATCATTCCATTAGTTTCACAGTACAATATATAACCAATCCACAGCTCCATATATAACCAATCCACAGCTCAATATATAACCAATCCACAGCTCCATATATAACCAATCCACAGCTCAATATATAACCAATCCACAGGTCAATATATAACCAATCCATAGCTCAATATATAACCAATCCACAGCTCAATATATAACCAACCCACAGCTCAATATATAACCAACCCACAGCTCAATATATAACCAATCCACAGCTCAATATATAACCAACCCACAGCTCAATATATAACCAATCCATAGCTCAATATATAACCATTCCACAGGTCAATATATAACCAATCCATAGCTCAATATATAACCAATCCACAGCTCAATATATAGCCAATCCACAACTCCATATATAACAAATCCACAGCTCAATATATAGCCAATCCACAGCTCAATATATAACCAATCCACAGCTCAATATATAACCAACCCACAGCTCAATATATAACCAATCCATAGCTCAATATATAACCAATCCACACTCAATATATAACCAATCCACAGCTTCATATATAACCAATCCACAGCTCAATATATAACCAATCCACAGCTCAATATATAACCAACCCACAGCTCAATATATAACCAATCCATAGCTCAATATATAACCAATCCACAGCTCAATATATAACCAATCCACAGCTCAATATATAACCAATCCACAGCTCAATATATAACCAATCCACAGCTCAATATGGGCCTCAAGCTTTGTCAACAAATATAATTTGATATATATGTCCATTATTACAGAAAGGATCTAGTTATGCACGGACCACTTGTAACCAAAGGAGATGGTAAATAATTGTAAACACCCCCAACTCTTACGGGTATATATGTCCCCATACAAATCTCAAATTTACAAAATCTCAACCTATCTATTGTCTTATGGAAAATGCAAATAGTTTGGTGCCACACACTTTAACAGCATTAGACAACGGCATGCACCAGAAAGTCCAGCTAACGTGATTACCGGTAAACTAAATGACAGAGAGAGCATACTAAAAATTGAATTGAAATAGCGGATAACTCTCCAGACATTATAAATTGGAGGAAGATCCCGGGTGCCACTGCGTGCAGTATTTCAGGCACGGTCGGGCACTTGGGTAGAACCACCGACCATGCGTGGGTAGCTTCCTCACATGAAAGAATTCCACACCCCCAGTTTATTTATTTATATTTATTTATATTTCGGGTTTTACGCCTGCATCAGCACCATTTTGGGCTATATCGCCTGCGGGCAGTTTACCTAACAACATCTTTCCTGGGCAGGCTCCAGCGGTTAACCAGTACTTGGCTGCACCAACCTCCGTAAGAAACTGCCAACTTTTTCATATAATGTGGGATTTGAACAGACATACAAGAAATACTGTAGAAACACTGAGGACGCAAAACAGAAAAACATTTCAAATACAAACAAATCAAATACATATATATCAATGATATAACATAAATGGAATAATTAACACTTTGCACGCTAGAGGCAGATGAAATCACTTTTGCAAACAGTATAGAGCCAGATCAGACAGCACAGAATATGTGCTATTTGCTATTCGGGTAGTGGAGCTAACACTTGGCTGAATAGCAATGCTGATCATAATGCCGCGGCTGATCTGGATATATGTTGCTATGTTGTTTGCAAATGTGATTTTATTTACTCAGCAGGCAAATGTTTAAGTATATAAGTTATGGCACGACACATGGCATACTCTCTACATACACATGACGCTTAAAATACGACGCTACATCAAAAACATGTACAAACTAATGAGCAAAAGTTGCTAATACCATGACATCATGAAATTCCAAAATCCAATGATCTAGAGGTTCTGCGTCCTGTATACATGTATTTTATGTAGTCAAATATTCTACACCCAACAGACAACAACTACAAAAAACAGTTCATAATTATGGCGTCACTGATTAAACTAATTTTTTTAATTTATTTTTATACACATTTATTTTAGCTCGATTGCGAAACAAGTTATTTCAACTTATATAAATCACTCTCGAGACCTCATTCCTGATGGAATCCATCGCCACGAGGGAGAGAGAAGAGGCAATGTGGAATTTAAATGCCTTGCCTAAGGGCACAATCGTAACGGCTCCAGTGGGGCTCGAACTCCGGACCTTTCGCACCTGAAGCGAATGCGCATCCACTGTGCTATCACGACTTCCACGATTAAACTAATGTAAGATATTTTACAATTTCTAAATAAATATGCAGATATGAGAGCCAATTATATTGCTCCTGCGAAGTTGAAATGACCATGACATTTATGAGGTGAGATATTTATTATATTTTGTTGAAATGACCATGACATTTATGAGGTGAGATATTTATTATATTTTGTTGAAATGACCATGACATTTATGAGGTGAGATATTTATTATATTTTGTTGAAATGACCATGACATTTATGAGGTGAGATATTTATTATATTTTGTTGAAATGACCATGACATTTATGAGGTGAGATATTTATTATATTTTGTTGAAATGACCATGACATTTATGAGGTGAGATATTTATTATATTTTGTTGAAATGACCATGACATTTATGAGGTGAGATATTTATTATATTTTGTTGAAATGACCATGACATTTATGAGGTGAGATATTTATTATATTTCAGAGTGTGTGTTAACATACACACATCAACATGTCAATTTGCACATTACTTTGTTTAACCCATTTAACACCAAGCAACTGACATGGACTGGTGCATGATATTATTAGACCAAATGTAAGAAAATTACAGTTGGACTAAAATTATCATGCACCAGTCCATGTAAGAACATTACATTTGGACCAATTCATTTATCAAAATGGGTAATTTTGTCTAAAAATAGTAACATTATTGGTAAAAAGTGCAGATCCTGATGAGACGGCTCTTTTTGCAAGCCTAGTTAAGTGGAAGGCGTGATAGCACAATGGTAGTGCGTTCGCTTCAGGTGTGAAAGGCCTGGCGGTTGAGCCCCGCTGGAGCTGTTACGATTGTGCCCTTAGGCAAGGCATTTAAATTACACGTTGGCTCTTCTCTCTCCATTGTGGCGATGGATTCCATCAGGAATGAGGTTTCGAGAGTGATTAATATAAGAACTTGTTTTGCAATCGAGCTAAAATAAATTTGTATAAACTAAGCCTAGTTATTAGAGGTCTGTAGTGTTGAAAGGGTTAATTATGAGAAATATTAGTCCATCAGACGTCACATTTGCCTGAATGAAATCTCTCTTGCGGAGATGCGAAGGATCACCAGAGCAGTATTATATTGAAAAGTTTGAAGTCAAATATATCCAGCGATAAACGGGGAATCTTGAACAGTCTGAAGTCAAATAATTATCATCAGCAGCTGCTGTATTTTGAAAAATTTGAGAATGTTTGCGAAATGTTTCATGAAAATATAAACAGTATATTAAAGAGGTAGCTGGCATCAGTGTAACATTAAAGAGGTAGCTGGCATCAGTGTAACATTAAAGAGGTAGCTGGCATCAGTGTAACATTAAAGAGGTAGCTGGCATCAGTGTAACATTAAAGAGGTAGCTGGCATCAGTGTAACATTAAAGAGGTAGCTGGCATTAGTGTAACATTCATCACCAAATTATCTTCGGGACAGAGGCGTGTGTCTTTGGTGAAAAATTAGAAAAAAACATGGTGTTGAAGAAATGCATTGAAGAGTGTCATTTTCAGAATGTTTCAATGGTAAGTCGGTTGATAAATACATTTGTTTGGGGCGGAAACCTATATTTATGGTAGGATACAATGGGACTGGATGATTGAATAGAGATCTATTGAGAATTCAATATCAGAGTTTGATCTTAAATATCATTGTATTATTGCATTTACTAAGTCTGACCTTCTTAGAAGTAACCAGATATGACTGCGTAACTTTACACTCTTCAATATTAGCAGCCCCTAAAGTTTATCCCTGGAGATAAAACTATCTATTTTACACAAAGTTCCATAAGGATGTTCTGCATGCTTAGTCACTACCCACATACAGCTAATACTAGTCCTGGCAAGCAACTAATAAATATGTTCAATTGAAGAGGAGAAGAATTCATTCTAATACTTTTTCTGTAAATTCATATGCGTATTACATATACGTGCATTATACAAACTGTATAACATTGGGAAATAAAGCACATCTTATGCTTAAGCAATGAAGCTTTGTCCAGGCATACAAGGATTGCAGAAAATTTCAATGCCTTTATACCTGGAAGTCCAGAGAAAAATAAATATATCAACACAGTTGGATTTCTTCCAATACTGCACACAAAAACGCGGTCATCCCTTCCAGTTGTGGTGCTGTTGGACAAAACTAACAGTATTCAAGCCGGAGCACAACTATTGTCTTAGCAATCGATGCCGGAGCACTACTATAGTCTTAGAAACCGATAACGGAGCATTCTTATAGTATTATCAAATGATGCCAGGGCACTCTTATAGTCTTTATCAAATGATGCCAGGGAACTCTTAGTCTTAGAAACCGATAACGGAGCACTCTTATAGTCTTATCAAATGATGCCAGAGCACTCTTATAGTCTTAGCAACCGATGCCGGAGCACTCTTATAGTCTTAGCAACCAATGCCGGAGCACTCTTATAGTCTTATCAAATGATGCCAGAGCACTCTTATAGTCTTAGCAACCGATAACGGAGCACTCTTATAGTCTTAGCAACCGATGCCGGAGCACTCTTATAGTCTTAGCAACCGATGCCGGAGCACTACTATAGTCTTATCAAATGATGCCGGAGCACTCTTATAGTCTTATCAAATGATGCCAGAGCACTCTTATAGTCTTAGCAACCGATAACGGAGCACTCTTATAGTCTTAGCAACCGATGCCGGAGCACTCTTATAGTCTTAGCAACCGATGCCGGAGCACTACTATAGTCTTATCAAATGATGCCGGAGCACTCTTATAGTCTTATCAAATGATGCCAGAGCACTCTTATAGTCTTAGCAACCGATAACGGAGCACTCTTATAGTCTTAGCAACCGATGCCGGAGCACTCTTATAGTCTTAGCAACCGATGCCGGAGCACTACTATAGTCTTATCAA
>CM026398.1:21409072-21469475 GCA_014843695.1 Archivesica marissinica
TATAGCTGTACACATTACATATAGCTGTACACATTACATATACATGTACACATTACATATACCTGTACACATTACATATAGCTGTACACATTACATATAGCTGTACATATACATGTACACATTACATATAGCTGTACACATTACATATACATGTACAAATTACATATAGCTGTACACTACATATAGCTGTACACATTACATATACCTAGCTGTACACATTACATATATCTGTACACATTACATATAGCTGTACACATTACATATAGCTGTACACATTACATATACATGTACACATTACATATAGCTGTACACATTACATATAGCTGTACACATTACATATAGCTGTACACATTACACATACCTAGCTGTACACATTACATATAGCTGTACACATTACATATACATGTAGACATTACATATACATGTACACATTACATATACATGTACACATTACATATAGCTGTACACATTACATATACCTAGCTGTACACATTACATATATCTGTACACATTACATATAGCTGTACACATTACATATAGCTGTACATATACATGTACACATTACATATACATGTACACATTACATATAGCTGTACACATTACATATACATATACACATTACATATAGCTGTACACATTATATATAGCTGTACACATTACATATAGCTGTACACATTACATATACATGTACACATTACATATACATGTACACATTACATATAGCTGTACACATTACATATAGCTGTACATGTACACATTACATATAGCTGTACACATTATATATACCTGTACACATTACATACAGTTGTACACATTACATATACCTAGCTGTACACATTACATATAGCTGTACACATTATATATAGCTGTACACATTACATATAGCTGTACACATTAATATAGCTGTACACATTACATATAGCTGTACACATTACATATACCTAGCTGTACACATTACATATATCTGTACACATTACATATACCTAGCTGTACACATTACATATAGCTGTACACATTATATATAGCTGTACACATTACATATAGCTGTACACATTACATATAGCTGTACACATTACATATACATGTACACATTACATATAGCTGTACACATTACATATAGCTGTACATGTACACATTACATATAGCTGTACACATTATATATACCTGTACACATTACATACAGTTGTACACATTACATATACCTAGCTGTACACATTACATATAGCTGTACACATTATATATAGCTGTACACATTACATATAGCTGTACACATTACATATAGCTGTACACATTACATATACATGTACACATTACATATAGCTGTACACATTACATATAGCTGTACATGTACACATTACATATAGCTGTACACATTATATATACCTGTACACATTACATACAGTTGTACACATTACATATACCTAGCTGTACACATTACATATAGCTGTACACATTATATATAGCTGTACACATTACATATAGCTGTACACATTACATATAGCTGTACACATTACATATAGCTGTACACATTACATATACCTAGCTGTACACATTACATATATCTGTACACATTACATATAGCTGTACACATTACATATAGCTGTACACATTACATATACATGTACACATTACATATAGCTGTACACATTACATATACATGTACACATTACATATACATGTACACATTACATATAGCTGTACACATTACAAATACATGTACACATTACATATATATGTACACATTACATATAGCTGTACACATTATATATACCTGTACACATTACATACAGTTGTACACATTACATATACCTAGCTGTACACATTACATATAGCTGTACACATTATATATAGCTGTACACATTACATATAGCTGTACACATTACATATAGCTGTACACATTACATATAGCTGTACATATACATGTACACATTACATATAGCTGTACACATTACATATACATGTACACATTACATATAGCTGTACACTACATATAGCTGTACACATTACATATACCTAGCTGTACACATTACATATATCTGTACACATTACATATAGCTGTACACATTACATATAGCTGTACACATTACATATACATGTACACATTACATATAGCTGTACACATTACATATAGCTGTACACATTACATATAGCTGTACACATTACATATACCTAGCTGTACACATTACATATAGCTGTACACATTACATATACATGTAGACATTACATATACATGTACACATTACATATACATGTACACATTACATATAGCTGTACACATTACATATACCTAGCTGTACACATTACATATATCTGTACATATACATGTACACATTACATATAGCTGTACACATTACATATACATGTACAAATTACATATAGCTGTACACATTACATATAGCTGTACACATTACATATACCTAGCTGTACACATTACATATATCTGTACACATTACATATAGCTGTACACATTACATATAGCTGTACACATTACATATACATGTACACATTACATATAGCTGTACACATTACATATAGCTGTACACATTACATATAGCTGTACACATTACATATACCTAGCTGTACACATTACATATAGCTGTACACATTACATATACATGTAGACATTACATATACATGTACACATTACATATACATGTACACATTACATATAGCTGTACACATTACATATACCTAGCTGTACACATTACATATATCTGTACACATTATATATAGCTGTACACATTACATATAGCTGTACACATTACATATAGCTGTACATATACATGTACACATTACATATACATGTACACATTACATATAGCTGTACACATTATATATAGCTGTACACATTACATATAGCTGTACACATTACATATACATGTACACATTACATATACATGTACACATTACATATAGCTGTACATGTACACATTACATATAGCTGTACACATTATATATACCTGTACACATTACATACAGTTGTACACATTACATATACCTAGCTGTACACATTACATATAGCTGTACACATTATATATAGCTGTACACATTACATATAGCTGTACACATTACATATAGCTGTACACATTACATATAGCTGTACACATTACATATACCTAGCTGTACACATTACATATATCTGTACACATTACATATAGCTGTACACATTACATATAGCTGTACACATTACATATACATGTACACATTACATATAGCTGTACACATTACATATACATGTACACATTACATATACATGTACACATTACATATAGCTGTACACATTACAAATACATGTACACATTACATATATATGTACACATTACATATAGCTGTACACATTACATATAGCTGTACACATTACATATATATGTACACATTACATATAGCTGTACACATTACATATAGCTGTACACATTATATATAGCTGTACACATTACATATACATGTACACATTACATATAGCTGTACACATTACATATACCTAGCTGTACACATTACATATAGCTGTACACATTATATATAGCTGTACACATTACATATAGCTGTACATATACATGTACACATTACATATACATGTACACATTACATATAGCTGTACACATTACATATACCTATGTACACATTACATATAGCTGTACACATTATATATAGCTGTACACATTACATATAGCTGTACACATTACATATACATGTACACATTACATATACATGTACACATTACATATAGCTGTACACATTACATATACCTAGCTGTACACATTACATATAGCTGTACACATTATATATAGCTGTACACATTACATATAGCTGTACATATATATGTACACATTACATATAGCTGTACACATTACATATAGCTGTACACATTACATATACATGTACACATTACATATACCTGTACACATTACATATAGCTGTACACATTACATATAGCTGTACATATACATGTACACATTACATATAGCTGTACACATTACATATACATGTACAAATTACATATAGCTGTACACTACATATAGCTGTACACATTACATATACCTAGCTGTACACATTACATATATCTGTACACATTACATATAGCTGTACACATTACATATAGCTGTACACATTACATATACATGTACACATTACATATAGCTGTACACATTACATATAGCTGTACACATTACATATAGCTGTACACATTACATATACCTAGCTGTACACATTACATATAGCTGTACACATTACATATACATGTAGACATTACATATACATGTACACATTACATATACATGTACACATTACATATAGCTGTACACATTACATATACCTAGCTGTACACATTACATATATCTGTACACATTATATATAGCTGTACACATTACATATAGCTGTACACATTACATATAGCTGTACATATACATGTACACATTACATATAGCTGTACACATTACATATACATATACACATTACATATAGCTGTACACATTATATATAGCTGTACACATTACATATAGCTGTACACATTACATATACATGTACACATTACATATACATGTACACATTACATATAGCTGTACATGTACACATTACATATAGCTGTACACATTATATATACCTGTACACATTACATACAGTTGTACACATTACATATACCTAGCTGTACACATTACATATAGCTGTACACATTATATATAGCTGTACACATTACATATAGCTGTACACATTACATATAGCTGTACACATTACATATAGCTGTACACATTACATATACCTAGCTGTACACATTACATATATCTGTACACATTACATATAGCTGTACACATTACATATAGCTGTACACATTACATATACATGTACACATTACATATAGCTGTACACATTACATATACATGTACACATTACATATACATGTACACATTACATATAGCTGTACACATTACATATACATGTACACATTACATATATATGTACACATTACATATAGCTGTACACATTATATATACCTGTACACATTACATACAGTTGTACACATTACATATACCTAGCTGTACACATTACATATAGCTGTACACATTATATATAGCTGTACACATTACATATAGCTGTACACATTACATATAGCTGTACACATTACATATACATGTACACATTACATATACCTGTACACATTACATATAGCTGTACACATTACATATAGCTGTACATATACATGTACACATTACATATAGCTGTACACATTACATATACATGTACAAATTACATATAGCTGTACACTACATATAGCTGTACACATTACATATACCTAGCTGTACACATTACATATATCTGTACACATTACATATAGCTGTACACATTACATATAGCTGTACACATTACATATACATGTACACATTACATATAGCTGTACACATTACATATAGCTGTACACATTACATATACCTAGCTGTACACATTACATATAGCTGTACACATTACATATACATGTAGACATTACATATACATGTACACATTACATATACATGTACACATTACATATAGCTGTACACATTACATATACCTAGCTGTACACATTACATATATCTGTACACATTATATATAGCTGTACACATTACATATAGCTGTACACATTACATATAGCTGTACATATACATGTACACATTACATATACATGTACACATTACATATAGCTGTACACATTACATATACACATTACATATAGCTGTACACATTATATATAGCTGTACACATTACATATAGCTGTACACATTACATATACATGTACACATTACATAAACATGTACACATTACATATAGCTGTACACATTACATATAGCTGTACATATACATGTACACATTACATATAGCTGTACACATTATATATACCTGTACACATTACATACAGTTGTACACATTACATATACCTAGCTGTACACATTACATATAGCTGTACACATTATATATAGCTGTACACATTACATATAGCTGTACACATTACATATAGCTGTACACATTACATATAGCTGTACACATTACATATACCTAGCTGTACACATTACATATATCTGTACACATTACATATAGCTGTACACATTACATATAGCTGTACACATTACATATACATGTACACATTACATATAGCTGTACACATTACATATACATGTACACATTACATATACATGTACACATTACATATAGCTGTACACATTACATATACATGTACACATTACATATATATGTACACATTACATATAGCTGTACACATTACATATAGCTGTACATATACATGTACACATTACATATAGCTGTACACATTACATATACATGTACAAATTACATATAGCTGTACACATTACATATAGCTGTACACATTACATATACCTAGCTGTACACATTACATATATCTGTACACATTACATATAGCTGTACACATTACATATAGCTGTACACATTACATATACATGTACACATTACATATAGCTGTACACATTACATATAGCTGTACACATTACATATAGCTGTACACATTACATATACCTAGCTGTACACATTACATATAGCTGTACACATTACATATACATGTAGACATTACATATACATGTACACATTACATATACATGTACACATTACATATAGCTGTACACATTACATATACCTAGCTGTACACATTACATATATCTGTACACATTATATATAGCTGTACACATTACATATAGCTGTACACATTACATATAGCTGTACATATACATGTACACATTACATATACATGTACACATTACATATAGCTGTACACATTACATATACATATACACATTACATATAGCTGTACACATTATATATAGCTGTACACATTACATATAGCTGTACACATTACATATACATGTACACATTACATATACATGTACACATTACATATAGCTGTACACATTACATATAGCTGTACATGTACACATTACATATAGCTGTACACATTATATATACCTGTACACATTACATACAGTTGTACACATTACATATACCTAGCTGTACACATTACATATAGCTGTACACATTATATATAGCTGTACACATTACATATAGCTGTACACATTACATATAGCTGTACACATTACATATAGCTGTACACATTACATATACCTAGCTGTACACATTACATATATCTGTACACATTACATATAGCTGTACACATTACATATAGCTGTACACATTACATATACATGTACACATTACATATAGCTGTACACATTACATATACATGTACACATTACATATACATGTACACATTACATATAGCTGTACACATTACAAATACATGTACACATTACATATATATGTACACATTACATATAGCTGTACACATTACATATAGCTGTACACATTACATATATATGTACACATTACATATAGCTGTACACATTACATATAGCTGTACACATTATATATAGCTGTACACATTACATATACATGTACACATTACATATAGCTGTACACATTACATATACCTAGCTGTACACATTACATATAGCTGTACACATTATATATAGCTGTACACATTACATATAGCTGTACACATTACATATAGCTGTACACATTACATATACATGTACACATTACATATACCTGTACACATTACATATACCTAACTGTACACATTACATATAGCTGTACACATTACATATACCTAGCTGTACACATTACATATACATGTACACATTACATATAGCTGTACACATTACATATACATGTACACATTACATATACCTAGCTGTACACATTACATTAACTGTTCACATTGTTTCCTGCCTGTGATCAATAATTAGGTCTTATCTAATAGTCCACGTCAGCAAGAGTAAATATGTATCAGGCATTTTTAATTAACATAATATGAATATATGTAATGAAGATTTAGTCTAGCTAATTATACGCTTTCGCTATGGTTTATCGATGTACATGTATATTTGCTATATTTAGACACATGATTTAAATGAGTTATTATTGTATAACATCAAATGTAAACAAGCCATAATTGGACATCAAATGCAAATAAACTATAATTGGACATCAAATGTAAATGATCTATAATTGGACATCAAATGTAAATAAGCTATAATTGGACATCAAATGTAAATATGCTATAATTGGACATCAAATGTAAACAAGCAATAATTGGACATCAAATGCAAATAAGCTATAATTGGACATCAAATGTAAATATGCTATAATTGGACATCAAATGTAAACAAGCCATAATTGGACATCAAATGTAGATATGCTATAATTGGACATCAAATGTAAATATGCTATAATTGGACATCAAATATAAATATGCTATAATTGGACATCAAATATAAATATGCTATAATTGGACATCAAATGTAAATAAGCTATAATTGGACATCAAATGTAGATATGCTATAATTGGACATCAAATGTAAATAAGCTATAATTGGACATCAAATATAAATATGCTATAATTGGACATCAAATGTAAACAAGCTATAATTGGACATCAAAGGCAAACAAGCTATAATTGGACATTAAATGTAAACAAGCTATAATTGGACATTAAATGCAAATAAGCTATAATTGGACATCAAATGCAAATAAGCTATATTGGACATCAAATATAAATAAGGTATATTGGACATCAAATATAAATATGCTATAATTGGACATCAAATGTAAATAAGCTATAATTGGACATCAAATGTAAATAAGCTATAATTGGACATCAAATGTAAATATGCTATAATTGGACATCAAATATAAATATGCTATAATAGGACATCAAATGTAAATAAGCTATAAATGGACATCAAATGTAAATAAGCTATAATTGGACATCAAATGCAAATAAGTTATATTGGACATCAAATATAAATAAGGTATATTGGACATCAAATGTAAATATGCTATAATTGGACATCAAATATAAATATGCTATAATTGGACATCAAATGTAAATAAGCTATAATTGGACATCAAATGTAAATAAGCTATTATTGGACATCAAATGCAAACAAGCCATAATTGGACATCAAATGTAAATAAGTATTAATTGGACATCAAATGTAAATGGTATATAATTGGTGTCATGTGTTCCACTTATAGCATGTGATAACTTACCTTTTGCTTACAATGGGAAAACATCTCTCCCGATAATAAACCTGCAGTCTCAGGAGTGCTCGGTAAAATATTACACACATAATCACATTGACTGAGAACCTCCGGTAATTCTGTACTCGTCCTGCAGAGAACCAAACTGTGTTAGTGTTGTAGAATACAGAACCAAACTGTGTCAGTGTTGTAGGATACAGAACCAAACTGTGTTAGTGTTGTAGGATACAGAACCAAACTGTGTTAGTGTTGTAGGATACAGAACCAAACTGTGTCAGTGTTGTAGGATACAGAACCAAACTGTGTTAGTGTTGTAGGATACAGAATCAAACTGTGTTAGTGTTGTAGGATACAGAACCAAATTGTGTTAGTGTTGTAGGATACAGAACCAAATTGTGTTAGTGTTGTAGGATACAGAACCAAATTGTGTTAGTGTTGTAGGATACAGAACCAAACTGTGTTAGTGTTGTAATACAGAACCAAACTGTGTCAGTGTTGTAGGATACAGAACCAAACTGTGTTAGTGTTGTAGGATACAGAACCAAACTGTGTTAGTGTTGTAGGATACAGAACCAAACTGTGTTAGTGTTGTAGGATACAGAACCAAACTGTGTTAGTGTTGTAGGATACAGAACCAAACTGTGTCAGTGTTGTAGGATACAGAACCAAACTGTGTTAGTGTTGTAGGATACAGAATCAAACTGTGTTAGTGTTGTAGGATACAGAACCAAACTGTGTTAGTGTTGTAGGATACAGAACCAAACTGTGTTAGTGTTGTAGGATACAGAACCAAACTGTGTTAGTGTTGTAGGATACAGAACCAAACTGTGTTAGTGTTGTAGGATACAGAACCAAACTGTGTTAGTGTTGTAGGATACAGAACCAAACTGTGTTAGTGTTGTAGGATACAGAACCAAACTGTGTTAGTGTTGTAATACAGAACCAAACTGTGTCAGTGTTGTAGGATACAGAAATGTATACGTATGTAATGCATACTTAATGGCATCTGAGGACAGTTCCTGGAACAATGCGTCATCGATTATTGCCATGCATTGTTCTTGCACAGGATGACAATCATCTAAGACCATTTATGAACTATGAATGTCACAGGATGACTATTTATGGACAATGTGACAGTTATCTCAAACTATTTATAGACTATGAACGTGTAAGTAACACATAATACAAGAATATCCCGGATAATATAGAATATAAGCATGATCAAGCCATCATTGAATACAGAATGGTTCCCAGAAGAGGAGTTCCGAATAACCTATTGCATATCACAATGGTCCGTATCACAATACTTGGATCCGTATCACAATACTTGGGTCGGTATCACAATACTTGGGTCAGTATCACAATACTTGGGTCACAATACTTGGGTCTGTATCACACTACTTGGGTCTGTATCACAATACTTGGGTCTGTATCACAATACGTGGGTCTGTATCACAATACGTGGGTCTGTATCACAATACTTGGGTCTGTATCACAATACTTGGGTCTGTATCACAATACTTGGGTCTGTATCACAATACTTGGGGCCATATCACAATACTTGGGTCTGTATCACAATACTTGGGGCCATATCACAATACTTGGGTCTGTATCACAATACTTTGGTCTGTATCACAATACTTGGGTCTGTATCACAATACTTGGGTCTGTATCACAATACTTGGGTCTGTATCACAATACTTGGGTCCATATCACAATACTTGGGTCTGTATCACAATACTTGGGTCCGTATCACAATACTTGGGTCCGTATCACAATACTTGGGGCCATATCACAATACTTGGGTCCATATCACAATACTTGGGTCTGTATCACAATACTTGGGTCCGTATCACAATACTTGGGTCTGTATCACAATACTTGGGTCCGTATCACAATACTTGGGTCTGTATCACAATACTTGGGTCTGTATCACAATACTTGGGTCCGTATCACAATACGTGGGTCTGTATCACAATACTTGGGTCTGTATCACAAGGGTCCATATCACACTACTTGGGTCTGTATCACACTACTTGGGTCTGTATCACAATACTTGGGTCTGTATCACAATACTTGGGTCCATATCACAATACTTGGGTCTGTATCACAATACTTGGGTCCGTATCACAATACTTGGGTCCGTATCACAATACTTGGGGCCATATCACAATACTTGGGTCCATATCACAATACTTGGGTCTGTATCACAATACTTGGGTCCGTATCACAATACTTGGATCCGTATCACAATACTTGGGTCCGTATCACAATACTTGGGTCCGTATCACAATACTTGGGTCCGTATCACAATACTTGGGTCCGTATCACAATACTTGGGGCCATATCACAATACTTGGGTCTGTATCACAATACTTGGGTCTGTATCACAATACTTGGGTCCATATCACAATACTTGGGTCTGTATCACAATACATGGGTCTGTATCACAATACTTGGGTCTGTATCACAATACTTGGGTCCGTATCACAATACTTGGGTCTGTATCACAATACTTGGGTCCATATCACAATACTTGGGTCTGTATCACAATACTTGGGTCTGTATCACAATACTTGGGTCTGTATCACAATACTTGGGTCCATATCACAATACTTGGGTCTGTATCACAATACTTGGATCTGTATCACAATACTTGGGTCCGTATCACAATACTTGGGGCCATATCACAATACTTGGGTCCATATCACAATACTTGGGTCTGTATCACAATACTTGGGTCCGTATCACAATACTTGGGTCTGTATCACAATACTTGGGTCCGTATCACAATACTTGGGTCTGTATCACAATACTTGGGTCTGTATCACAATACTTGGGTCTGTATCACAATACTTGGGTCTGTATCACAATACTTGGGGCCATATCACAATACTTGGGTCTGTATCCCAATACTTGGGTCTGTATCACAATACTTGAGGCCATATCACAATACTTGGGTCTGTATCACAATACTTGGATCTGTATCACAATACTTGGGGCCATATCACAATACTTGGGTCTGTATCACAATACTTGGGGCCATATCACAATACTTGAGTCTGTATCCCAATACTTGGGTCTGTATCACAATACTTGGGGCCATATCACAATACTTGGGTCTGTATCACAATACTTGGATCTGTATCACAATACTTGGGGCCATATCACAATACTTGGGTCTGTATCACAATACTTGGGTCCGTATCACAATACTTGGGTCCGTATCACAATACTTGGGGTCTGTATCACAATACTTGGGGCCATATCACAATACTTGGGTCTGTATCACAATACTTGGGTCTGTATCACAATACTTGGGTCTGTATCACAATACTTGGGTCTGTATCACAATACTTGGGTCTGTATCACATTACTTGGGTCTGTATCACATTACTTGAATAAGGCTAGATCTATGATGGGGGTCAATCTCGCATTTCCTTGCTTACAAAACAATAATTTAATTTACAGACCTGTAATCAGATACAGCTGGACACCTTCTCTCAGCAGACGGTCGTGTTCGTGTTATGCCTATAACCGTCATACCCACACCATCACATAACCTCGCCACTGGAACAAATGAAACACACATTCTCAGTGTGAATTTAGCCATACGTAGCACTAGAGTAGAAATGCATATCAGGGGTGAAAAGAATACTGTGATATTGGAGTGTCCATATTTTTATCTTGAGTTATTCCCCCTTTAATACATAATTATTTTGCAGTCTCATATCACGGACAGACGTACGACAAGACGCCAGACAACTAGCATATTATATAACTGTCCGATTAGCGCAATGGTTAGCGCACTCGCTTCTCAACAATGCAACCCGGGTTCGATCCTCGGACCGGGAAGTATGTGAGATAGTACGGTTGTCGCCAGATCGGACAGGTGGGTTTTCTCTGGGTACTCCGGTTTCCTCCCACACGAATGACCACATTTACGCTTTCATCCGCGCCAACGAGAGTGATTAATATAAGTTGTTAAAACTTGTTTCGCAATCGTTGTAAAATAAATAAAGTTTAAACTTTATATTATGTACATGTAGTGTTAGATCACTATAACTGATGAAGCACCTACCGTCTTGACCAATTTCACCAACCCCAAGAATGGCCACTGTAAGATCACTGAGAGACCTGTACTGACTATAGTCTTCTCTGTAAGAACGAAGTTACATCTTTAGTTGTACTACAATATGTACACCACTGGGCATGGTGGGTACCTTACTACCTCACTTACATTCAGACGGATCTGTAGTCCAGTGGTAACATGCTGGACTGGTAATCCAGGGGTCGCAGGTTCGATCCCCCATCTGACCATAATAAAATGAACAGTCTTTCAAATGGGGCTTTAAACCGCGGTCTAACGTCGCTGTTGTACTTTGGAATGGGTCACTATCCGTATCATTGCATTATCCTCCAAAAACCTAAAATGACTAATCTCTTCAGGAGACGTCGTTCATATGGGCAACCGGTAGCGACGATAAATAAACGTAAAACACAAACACTATGGTGATACATATTTATTTTAGGTTTATGTTATATTTTTCGGGTTTTACGCCTGCATCAGCACCATTTTGGGCTATATCGCCGGCGGGCAGTTTACCTAAGTAAACAACACCTTTCCTGGGCAGGCACCAACGGTTAACCAGTACTTGGGTGCACCAACCACGTAAGAAACTGCCAACTTTTTCATATAAATTAGACACAGCCTGAGCGGGGCTCAAACCCGTGACCATCAGTGATGATAGGTTACAGTGGTATACAAGTCAGCGACCTTAACCACTCGACCACGGAGGCGGACAATATTTTAGGTTTAATAAAATTAATTCCATCTATTATTATATAATCCAGGGGTCGCAGGTTCGATCCCCCATCTGACCATAATAAAATGAACAGTCTTTCAGATGGGACATTAAACCGAGGTCTTGTGTCGGTGCTTTACACCGTGCACGTAAAAGAACCAGAGTAGACTCTGCAATGGGTCTCTGTCTGTATCATTGCACTATCCTCCAAAAATCTAAAATGACTAATCTCTTCAGCTCATATGGGCAACCGGTAGTGACGATAAATAAATGTAAAACACACACACACACATTATTCTGTATATACCTGTTAATCATCCTGAAATGCGAGACGATAACACAAAATGCTATGATGAATTTATAAAGATATGTGCAGTTATTTAGTAGCAAAGAAAGTGCTTTATCGCTACATGAATATGTAGCACTGTACCTACCTAAGTTATAGCCTGTTGTTACATGTATATGTAGCACTGTACCTACCTAAGTTATAGCCTGTTGTTACATGTATATGTAGCACTATACCTACCTAAGCTATAGCCTGTCGTTACATGTATATGTAGCACTGTACCTACCTAAGTTATAGCCTGTTGTTACATTATATGTAGCACTGTACCTACCTAAGTTATAGCCTGTCATTACATGTATATGTAGCACTGTATCTACCTAAGCTTTAGCCTGTCGTTACATGTATATGTAGCACTGTACCTATCTAAGTTATAGCCTGTTGTTACATGTATATGTAGCACTGTACCTACCTAAGTTATAGCCTGTTGTTACATGTATATGTAGCACTGTACCTACCTAAGCTATAGCCTGTCATTACATGTATATGTAGCACTGTACCTACCTAAGTTATAGCCTGTCGTTACATTATATGTAGCACTGTACCTACCTAAGCTATAGCCTGTTGTTACATTATATGTAGCACTGTACCTATCTAAGTTATAGCCTGTTGTTACATGTATATGTAGCACTGTACCTACCTAAGTTATAGCCTGTCGTTACATGTATATGTAGCACTGTACCTACCTAAGTTATAGCCTGTTGTTACATGTATATGTAGCACTGTACCTACCTAAGCTATAGCCTGTCATTACATGTATATGTAGCACTGTACCTACCTAAGTTATAGCCTGTCGTTACATGTATATGTAGCACTGTACCTACCTAAGCTATAGCCTGTCGTTACATGTATATGTAGCACTGTACCTACCTAAGTTATAGCCTGTCGTTACATGTATATGTAGCACTGTACCTACCTAAGTTATAGCCTGTCGTTACATGTATATGTAGCACTGTACCTACCTAAGTTATAGCCTGTCGTTACATGTATATGTAGCACTGTACCTACCTAAGTTATAGCCTGTCGTTACATGTATATGTAGCACTGTACCTATCTAAGCTATAGCCTGTCGTTACATGTATATGTAGCACTGTACCTACCTAAGCTTTAGCCTGTCGTTACATGTATATGTAGCACTGTACCTACCTAAGTTATAGCCTGTTGTTACATGTATATGTAGCACTGTACCTATCTAAGTTATAGCCTGTCGTTACATGTATATGTAGCACTGTACCTACCTAAGTTATAGCCTGTCGTTACATGTATATGTAGCACTGTACCTACCTAAGCTATAGCCTGTCGTTACATGTATATGTAGCACTGTACCTACCTAAGTTATAGCCTGTCGTTACATGTATATGTAGCACTGTACCTACCTAAGTTATAGCCTGTCGTTACATGTATATGTAGCACTGTACCTACCTAAGTTATAGCCTGTCGTTACATGTATATGTAGCACTGTACCTACCTAAGTTATAGCCTGTCGTTACATGTATATGTAGCACTGTACCTACCTAAGCTTTAGCCTGTCGTTACATGTATATGTAGCACTGTACCTACCTAAGTTATAGCCTGTCGTTACATGTATATGTAGCACTGTACCTACCTAAGTTATAGCCTGTCGTTACATGTATATGTAGCACTGTACCTACCTAAGTTATAGCCTGTCGTTACATGTATATGTAGCACTGTACCTACCTAAGTTATAGCCTGTCGTTACATGTATATGTAGCACTGTACCTACCTAAGTTATAGCCTGTCGTTACATGTATATGTAGCACTGTACCTACCTAAGTTATAGCCTGTCGTTACATGTATATGTAGCACTGTACCTACCTAAGTTATAGCCTGTCGTTACATGTATATGTAGCACTGTACCTACCTAAGTTATAGCCTGTTGTTACATGTATATGTAGCACTGTATCTACCTAAGCTTTAGCCTGTCGTTACATGTATATGTAGCACTGTACCTACCTAAGTTATAGCCTGTCATTACATGTATATGTAGCACTGTACCTACCTAAGTTATAGCCTGTCGTTACATGTATATGTAGCACTGTACCTACCTAAGTTATAGCCTGTCGTTACATTATATGTAGCACTGTACCTATCTAAGCTATAGCCTGTCGTTACATGTATATGTAGCACTGTATCTACCTAAGCTTTAGCCTGTCGTTACATGTATATGTAGCACTGTACCTACCTAAGTTATAGCCTGTTGTTACATGTATATGTAGCACTGTACCTATCTAAGTTATAGCCTGTCGTTACATGTATATGTAGCACTGTACCTACCTAAGTTATAGCCTGTCGTTACATGTATATGTAGCACTGTACCTACCTAAGCTTTAGCCTGTCGTTACATGTATATGTAGCACTGTACCTACCTAAGTTATAGCCTGTTGTTACATGTATATGTAGCACTGTACCTACCTAAGCTTTAGCCTGTCGTTACATGTATATGTAGCACTGTACTTAGCTAAGTTATAGCCTGTCGTTACATGTATATGTAGCACTGTACCTACCTAAGCTATAGCCTGTCATTACATGTATATGTAGCACTGTACCTACCTAAGCTTTAGCCTGTCGTTACATGTATATGTAGCACTGTACCTACCTAAGTTATAGCCTGTCGTTACATGTATATGTAGCACTGTACCTACCTAAGTTATAGCCTGTCGTTACATGTATATGTAGCACTGTACCTACCTAAGTTATAGCCTGTCGTTACATGTATATGTAGCACTGTACCTACCTAAGCTATAGCCTGTCATTACATGTATATGTAGCACTGTACCTACCTAAGTTATAGCCTGTCGTTACATTATATGTAGCACTGTACCTACCTAAGCTATAGCCTGTTGTTACATTATATGTAGCACTGTACCTACCTAAGTTATAGCCTGTCGTTACATGTATATGTAGCACTGTACCTACCTAAGTTATAGCCTGTCGTTACATTATATGTAGCACTGTACCTATCTAAGCTATAGCCTGTCGTTACATGTATATGTAGCACTGTATCTACCTAAGCTTTAGCCTGTCGTTACATGTATATGTAGCACTGTACCTACCTAAGTTATAGCCTGTTGTTACATGTATATGTAGCACTGTACCTACCTAAGTTATAGCCTGTCGTTACATGTATATGTAGCACTGTACCTACCTAAGTTATAGCCTGTCGTTACATGTATATGTAGCACTGTACCTACCTAAGCTATAGCCTGTCGTTACATGTATATGTAGCACTGTACCTACCTAAGTTATAGCCTGTTGTTACATGTATATGTAGCACTGTACCTACCTAAGCTTTAGCCTGTCGTTACATGTATATGTAGCACTGTACTTAGCTAAGTTATAGCCTGTCGTTACATGTATATGTAGCACTGTACCTACCTAAGCTATAGCCTGTCATTACATGTATATGTAGCACTGTACCTACCTAAGCTTTAGCCTGTCGTTACATGTATATGTAGCACTGTACCTACCTAAGTTATAGCCTGTCGTTACATGTATATGTAGCACTGTACCTATCTAAGTTATAGCCTGTCGTTACATGTATATGTAGCACTGTACCTACCTAAGTTATAGCCTGTCGTTACATGTATATGTAGCACTGTACCTACCTAAGCTATAGCCTGTCATTACATGTATATGTAGCACTGTACCTACCTAAGTTATAGCCTGTCGTTACATTATATGTAGCACTGTACCTACCTAAGCTATAGCCTGTTGTTACATTATATGTAGCACTGTACCTATCTAAGTTATAGCCTGTTGTTACATGTATATGTAGCACTGTACCTACCTAAGTTATAGCCTGTCGTTACATGTATATGTAGCACTGTACCTACCTAAGTTATAGCCTGTTGTTACATGTATATGTAGCACTGTACCTACCTAAGCTATAGCCTGTCATTACATGTATATGTAGCACTGTACCTACCTAAGTTATAGCCTGTCGTTACATGTATATGTAGCACTGTACCTACCTAAGCTATAGCCTGTTGTTACATTATATGTAGCACTGTACCTATCTAAGTTATAGCCTGTTGTTACATGTATATGTAGCACTGTACCTACCTAAGTTATAGCCTGTCGTTACATGTATATGTAGCACTGTACCTACCTAAGTTATAGCCTGTTGTTACATGTATATGTAGCACTGTACCTACCTAAGTTATAGCCTGTCGTTACATGTATATGTAGCACTGTACCTACCTAAGTTATAGCCTGTTGTTACATGTATATGTAGCACTGTACCTACCTAAGTTATAGCCTGTCATTACATGTATATGTAGCACTGTACCTACCTAAGCTTTAGCCTGTCGTTACATGTATATGTAGCACTGTACCTACCTAAGTTATAGCCTGTCGTTACATGTATATGTAGCACTGTACCTACCTAAGTTATAGCCTGTCGTTACATGTATATGTAGCACTGTACCTACCTAAGTTATAGCCTGTCGTTGTATATGTAGCACTGTACCTACCTAAGTTATAGCCTGTTGTTACATGTATATGTAGCACTGTATCTACCTAAGCTTTAGCCTGTCGTTACATGTATATGTAGCACTGTACCTACCTAAGTTATAGCCTGTCGTTACATGTATATGTAGCACTGTACCTACCTAAGTTATAGCCTGTCGTTACATGTATATGTAGCACTGTACCTACCTAAGTTATAGCCTGTCGTTACATGTATATGTAGCACTGTACCTACCTAAGTTATAGCCTGTCATTACATGTATATGTAGCACTGTACCTACCTAAGCTTTAGCCTGTCGTTACATGTATATGTAGCACTGTACCTACCTAAGTTATAGCCTGTCGTTACATGTATATGTAGCACTGTACCTACCTAAGTTATAGCCTGTCGTTACATGTATATGTAGCACTCTACCTACCTAAGTTATAGCCTGTCGTTGTATATGTAGCACTGTACCTACCTAAGTTATAGCCTGTTGTTACATGTATATGTAGCACTGTATCTACCTAAGCTTTAGCCTGTCGTTACATGTATATGTAGCACTGTACCTACCTAAGTTATAGCCTGTCATTACATGTATATGTAGCACTGTACCTACCTAAGTTATAGCCTGTCGTTACATGTATATGTAGCACTGTCCCTACCTAAGTTATAGCCTGTCGTTACATTATATGTAGCACTGTACCTATCTAAGCTATAGCCTGTCGTTACATGTATATGTAGCACTGTATCTACCTAAGCTTTAGCCTGTCGTTACATGTATATGTAGCACTGTACCTACCTAAGTTATAGCCTGTTGTTACATGTATATGTAGCACTGTACCTATCTAAGTTATAGCCTGTCGTTACATGTATATGTAGCACTGTACCTACCTAAGTTATAGCCTGTCGTTACATGTATATGTAGCACTGTACCTACCTAAGCTTTAGCCTGTCGTTACATGTATATGTAGCATTGTACCTACCTAAGTTATAGCCTGTTGTTACATGTATATGTAGCACTGTACCTACCTAAGCTTTAGCCTGTCGTTACATGTATATGTAGCACTGTACTTAGCTAAGTTATAGCCTGTCGTTACATGTATATGTAGCACTGTACCTACCTAAGCTATAGCCTGTCATTACATGTATATGTAGCACTGTACCTACCTAAGCTTTAGCCTGTCGTTACATGTATATGTAGCACTGTACCTACCTAAGTTATAGCCTGTCGTTACATGTATATGTAGCACTGTACCTACCTAAGTTATAGCCTGTTGTTACATGTATATGTAGCACTGTACCTACCTAAGCTATAGCCTGTCATTACATGTATATGTAGCACTGTACCTACCTAAGTTATAGCCTGTCGTTACATTATATGTAGCACTGTACCTACCTAAGCTATAGCCTGTTGTTACATTATATGTAGCACTGTACCTATCTAAGTTATAGCCTGTTGTTACATGTATATGTAGCACTGTACCTACCTAAGTTATAGCCTGTCGTTACATGTATATGTAGCACTGTACCTACCTAAGTTATAGCCTGTTGTTACATGTATATGTAGCACTGTACCTACCTAAGCTATAGCCTGTCATTACATGTATATGTAGCACTGTACCTACCTAAGTTATAGCCTGTCGTTACATGTATATGTAGCACTGTACCTACCTAAGCTATAGCCTGTCGTTACATGTATATGTAGCACTGTACCTACCTAAGTTATAGCCTGTTGTTACATGTATATGTAGCACTGTACCTACCTAAGTTATAGCCTGTCGTTACATGTATATGTAGCACTGTACCTACCTAAGTTATAGCCTGTCGTTACATGTATATGTAGCACTGTACCTACCTAAGTTATAGCCTGTCGTTACATGTATATGTAGCACTGTACCTACCTAAGTTATAGCCTGTCGTTACATGTATATGTAGCACTGTACCTACCTAAGCTATAGCCTGTCGTTACATGTATATGTAGCACTGTACCTACCTAAGCTATAGCCTGTCGTTACATGTATATGTAGCACTGTACCTACCTAAGTTATAGCCTGTTGTTACATGTATATGTAGCACTGTACCTACCTAAGTTATAGCCTGTCGTTACATGTATATGTAGCACTGTACCTACCTAAGTTATAGCCTGTCGTTACATGTATATGTAGCACTGTACCTACCTAAGCTTTAGCCTGTCGTTACATGTATATGTAGCATTGTACCTACCTAAGTTATAGCCTGTTGTTACATGTATATGTAGCACTGTACCTACCTAAGCTTTAGCCTGTCATTACATGTATATGTAGCACTGTACTTAGCTAAGTTATAGCCTGTCGTTACATGTATATGTAGCACTGTACCTACCTAAGCTATAGCCTGTCATTACATGTATATGTAGCACTGTACCTACCTAAGCTTTAGCCTGTCATTACATGTATATGTAGCACTGTACCTACCTAAGTTATAGCCTGTCGTTACATGTATATGTAGCACTGTACCTACCTAAGTTATAGCCTGTCGTTACATTATATGTAGCACTGTACCTATCTAAGTTATAGCCTGTCGTTACATGTATATGTAGCACTGTACCTACCTAAGTTATAGCCTGTCGTTACATGTATATGTAGCACTGTACCTACCTAAGTTATAGCCTGTCGTTACATGTATATGTAGCACTGTACCTACATAAGTTATAGCCTGTTGTTACATGTATATGTAGCACTGTGCCTATCTAAGTTATAGCCTGTCGTTACATGTATATGTAGCATGTACCTACCTAAGTTATAGCCTGTCGGTACATGAATATGTAGCACTGTACCTACCTAAGTTATAGCCTGTCATTACATGAATATGTAGCACTGTACCTACCTAAGCTTTAGTCTGTCATTACATGTATATGTAGCACTGTACCTACCTAAGCTTTAGTCTGTCGTTACATGAATATGTAGCACTGTACCTACCTATGTTATAGCCTGTCGTTACATGTATATGTAGCACTGTACCTACCTAAGCTATAGCCTGTCGTTACATGAATATGTAGCACTATACCTACCTAAGTTATAGCCAGTGGATATATTTTGCACTATACCTACCTAAGTTATAGCCATGGATATATTTTGCACTATACCTACCTAAATTAAAGCTACAAGAATCAGCTCACTTGTTCCAAATATTGTGTTCCTGTTCTTTTGCCAGCTGTATAATAAACCTTTCTTTGGTTAGAATGTAGCCTAAAACGTATTCTGCCATGAGCTTATTAAATGCTCTACCCATTCTAGTAATAACACATGCTGGAGGCTGAAAATAAATACCATTGTAACAAATTAACAAACAAACGGCAGACGTGCAGGCAGCGTCCTGGACAAGTCAGTAAACATTACAGGGATGTAGATATTTACTGCCAACAATTTCATACAAATATTTACTGTAATGACTCCCACCAAGTCAAAGACCGTCTTGACCAATTTCACCAACCCCAAGAATGGCCACTGTAAGATCACTGAGAGACCTGTACTGACTATAGTCATCTCTGTAAGAACGAAGTTACATCTTTAGTTGTACTACAATATGTACACCACTGGGCATGGTGGGTACCTTACTACCTCACTTACATTCAGACGGATATGTAGTCCAGTGGTTAACATGCTGGACTGATAAACCAGGGATCGCAGGTTTGATCCCACCGTCCGACCCTAATAAAATGAACAGTCTTTCAGATGGGACTTTAAACCGAGGTCTTGTGTCGGTGCTTTACACTGTGCACGTAAAAGAACCAGATGAGAATCTGGAATAGGTCTATGTCTGTATCATTGCACTATCCTCCAAAAATCTCAAATGACTAATCTCTTCAGGAGGCATCGCTCATATGGGTAACCGGTAGCGACGATAAATAAACTCCCACCAAGTCATGCTTACCTATTGTGACTCCTACCAAGTCACATATGGCTGCCATGTCAAAATTCAATCAATATTACCAGAACTAATTTGCCATGGAATAGTGATTTAAATCTATTATGAACAGTAAGAGTTAAGACTCAAACACTTACATTATTCGGATCTATCCCTTGCATGAGATTATCTACACCTGCAATACAAAACTACAGCTATAAATAAAATGCCATATATATTAATCACTCTCGTCGGCACGGATGAAAGCGTAAATGTGGTCATTCGTGTGGGAGGAAACCTGAGTACCCGGAGAAAACCCACCTATCCGATCTGGCGACCACCATACCATCTCACATACTTCTTGTTCCGAGGATCGAACCCAGGTTGCATTGGTGAGAAGCGAGCGCGCTAACCACTGCGCTAATCGGACAGCGTAGTAATTATATATATGAAATTATGTACGTAAGTCATAAGCAAGACTAAACCTAAGCTACTATTATATATGCATGCTGATTGTGATCTTGTATCATCTCACAGACGGATTTGTAGTCCAGTGGTAACATGCTGGACTGGTAATCCAGGGATCGCAGGTTCGACCCCCCGTCTGACCCAAATAAAATTAACAGTCTTTCAGATGGGACTTTAAACCAATGTCTTGTGTCGGTGCTGTACACCGTGCACGTAAAATAACCAGAGGAGACTCTGGAATTAGTCTCTCTCTGTATCATTGCACTATCCTCCAAAAATCTAAAATGACTAATCTCTTCAGGAGGCGTCGCTCATATGGGCAACTGGTAGCGACGATAAATAAACATAACAAAAACACACACAAAACGTGTACATGTATTATCTGTCTGATTGTGTGTGATAGCTGGGTGCTTGTTGACCACAGATAGATGTGTTCATCTTTAGTCCACCATACATTTCATATACCTTGTCATTGGGTGTAGCAATTATATGCATGAACCCAAGTCATTGAATCAAGTAGAAACCATAAGTCAAAATTATTGACAAAAACATACCAGCCAAAAAAATATACCCACATATATATCAACATATATATATATATTATATATCCATATATATATGTAGATATATATCCATAATTATGTTATTAATATTACATACAAAATTTATCATGGTTACACGGTTTGAAATAAAACAATCTGAGCGTATTATTATAATCAATGTCTCTGTTAACAAATGACGATATTAACTAATTACAACCCGCTTACCCGCCCATGTACTCGCAGCCCACTTGAGTTTCTTGGCACTGTACACCACTTCCGATAAAACTGGAACATCGGCCAGTAACACCTCTGCATTCATTTCAATATTACGTCTGTCTGCTGTAGTTAAGCTTTCTATTTAAAAATTTGAAATATATTGGATAGATAATTTAAAACTGCTTACAGATATGCTATACTATGCATGTATATACAGTCAAACCTGGGTTAATGGCCAGTTTCCAGATTCCCAATATGTTTGACCTCTATTAAGCAGCCACCTGTGCTAAGCAGCCACTTTCTGTTATTCCCTTGGCTGGCTGCTTAACACAGGTTTATACTCAAACCTGTTATTGATCACTGTTTATGGCCAGCCAAACAACATATTATTATGAAACAATGGTGCACAACATAACACAAGCCCCGCCCACCTCTCTATGTATGCACTGCACAAGTGAGGGCGGGTCACTTTTCCAGGCCATAGAATACTAACACCCCTATGTGTACACTATTTATCGATTCGTAAGAGAGAGGGGAGGGGTCACTTTTCTATGTCATAGAAAAATGTCAACCTATGTGTATACTATATATGAGAAGGGGGTCACTTTTCCATACCATAGAGCTGCTTTTAAACTTTTACAATAACTTAATATCATTACCTTCTTAAATTATACTTTTAACTTCTTTGCGGTTTTTGACGCGCAACATGTCTATGTCCCCGCGAGGGGTTCGACATTAGCGGAAGATAGATAGATAGAATAATGAGTAACTTTTCCATGACATAGATGCTTACACCTATAAATAAATAGAACCAATGTGTGTATTATACACAGATCTGTCTAGGACACACAAATCGGACGACATCATGATAATCTAATAACTGACCTGCTCTCTCCTAGGACTAATTAGACGAGCAAGTTTTGAACAGTTCAATTATTGGGGAAAAACTCACCTGAAGACTTTCTGTCAACTCTGACAACATTCACAGCGGGAATAAGTTTCTGAACTGTTTTAGCAAGACAACTATCAACGCTTGATACAAAAATCTGGGCCATTTTACACAACTTTTACAAGTGAATCCTTCGTTTATCAGTCAACACCGGTAGGGCGCCGTCTAAACTGCGGACGCATTGTGCGGACGCTATATTAGTGGCGCTATGTATGTTTATACACATTTATTTTAGCTCGATTGCGAAACAAATTATTTCAACTTATATAAATCACTCTCGAGACCTCATTCCTGGTGGAATCCATCGCCACGAGGGAGAGAGAAGACGTGGAATTTAAATGCCTTGCCTAAGAGCACAATCGTAACGGCTCTAGTGGGGCTCGAACTCCGGACATTACGCACCTGAAGCGAACGCGCATCCACTGCGCTATCACGACTTCCAATGTAACATATAGGTAACAAGCGTGTGCTATATGTATTACTTAATAAAGATGTGAGATTCATCGGCGTCATCTTAATTTCATCACAGACGGATCTGCACATGTAGTCCAGTGGTTAACAAATTGGACTGGTAATCCAGGGATCGCAAGTTCGACCCCCGCCTGACCCTAATACAATTAACAGTCTTTCAGATGGGACGTTATTTAACCGAGGTACACCGTGCACGTAAAAGAACCAGGGGATACTCTGGAATAGGTCTCTGTCTGTATCATTGCACTATCCTCCAAAAATCTCAAATTACTAACCTCTTCAGGAGGCGTCGCTCATATGGGCAACCGGTAGCGACGATAAATAAACGTAAAACACACACACACACACACACACATGTGAGATTAAACGTACTTATGGTCGACGTGCTTGTTGGTGTGTCAGTTGTCTATTCTTTCATTCAGTATGTTATTTTATTTAAATTGTTAACGCCAATTGTCTTTATATATATGCATTGCCTCTAATTGACGGAACACAACCTGGTATCAAATGTTATGGCCTTCTTCGATGAACACAATAGTCTCACCCCATGTCAACATAATGTTATGCCAACATATAGGTGCGAATCCCACCCTGTAAGTTTCACCCAAGAAGTCCATGACAACCTCCTAAAACACGGTAAAAAACAGATGTCATAGTAAAACATTCGATACTGCTAACTACCATAAACTCATTCTTAAACTACATAGGTTAATTTTATCCTTTTATCTGTCTTAACTTTGTACATAAACCTATTTTTATTAAAATTAATAACTGTTCCTTGACACACCACCTGTGACCTATAACTATAGCAGATTGTCATGAGTATAACACAGCCATACGCAATGGGCAGCTGCTTTGCAAAACAGATTAAGCTTGGGTTGAACTGTACATAGCCCAAAGACGTATTTTACGGGGGTGAGTTTCTAAAATATGAATTTGGTTTCGGGACTGTGGAATTAGGTTCTTCGCAAGTATATAGTTTTCTTCTGTGAGTTATTCTCAGCACTTCACTTATGTCAGGATTGAACTCCCACTGTCTGGGAGCATGGATGTCGTTTTGAAGGATTTTGCATCAGAAGAAAAGTTGACCGTGAGATAAACTACATGGTATCATATGAACACTGTCAGGCTTTACTTTTGATGGAGTCCGTGCGGTCGTTGACATAAGCTAAAACGTGCAAGGTTCTAAAATACAGCATTGTGGGCCGTATATCTAAAGTGCAGTCATCTGCAGCTACACTTTGGGAGCGGCCCTTTTAAGAATGACCTCATCCACAGAGGTGCTAGGGGTGAACACACAGCCCATGAAGTCTGCACATCAGTGTATTGTGATCAACCTTGTCTAATGTGATTGACTTTGACTTCAACTAGGCCCTACATTATGATCACTGATGCCTGGTAGAATATTTATCTGATTTACTAAAGTAGGGTTGGTTGGTTGGTTGGTTGGTTGATTGATTGTAAGGAAAAAATCTAGGACATAGTTTTCACGGGTATGGAAGTTAACCATGTGGGTGAGGTTGGTGTCAGTAAAGATTTCAATAACCAATCTATAAAATTAATGTCATTAGTCTATACACCTTTATTTTAGCTCGATTGCGAAACAAGTTCTTACAACTTATATTAATCATCTCGAGACTTCATTCCTGATGGAAACCATCGCTACGAGGGAGAATAAGAATTGCGTGGTTGCTAAACAAGGCTTAATACAGCGAGAGAAGAGGTAACGTGAAACTTTAATTAAAGTATTAATACTTACACTTATTAGCTCCCTTGTTTGTATCTCCGCCATTTGCTACATTTCACAGTTTATATTGGTTTCGCTTTGTGTTTTCATCAAATTTGATTTACTGTCGTAGACTATTGTGATTTCTCAAATTATTTAGACGAAAGGTAGCTACCCATTAAACTCGTAACCCGGGAAGCTCGTACGCAGGAAAACTCGTAGAGTACGCTGTGGTGGAATTCATAAACTGGTACCCGATTTATCGTCAAATTGGTACTGTAGCTGTTTATTCTACGAAGACCAAGGGTATGTTATGTACAAATTGTAATATATAAAATAATATGTAAAATAATTTGACATAAAGTTGCATTTATGGTTTGTATTATTTATGAATCTATCTATCTTCCTTTAATGCCAAACCCCTCGCGAGGAAGTAATTAATCAATGGCTTAAAGAATGGCAGCGGCGTTCGGGCGGGAGAGGGGGACTTTGTAATTCTAAATGGGCATAGCAACCATGTCATTATGAATTGAATCCTTAAGGGATAACTTAGTGTCAATACTTCGGAGATCAAGTAAGCGTAGATTTATTTAATGGAGCATGTGTGTAACACTGGAGGTACGATATAAATCGGGCTTTATCCAACGGGACACCTACAATTTGATCTTTCAGTCTGATTTTTTTTTATATTGAGCGACTAAATCTCGGAGCCGTATTCCAGCTGTGGTCTCACTAGAGTCTTGTATGTCATGGATTTAAAGGATTCGAATTTGACCTTGATGTTTCTACTTAGATTGAAGGTGTCCAGCGAAGAGCAGCCCGTTGGATAAAGGCTGACTTCTATCGTACCTCTAGTGTTACAGATATGCTACATTCCCTAAATATACGCAGACTAGATCAACGGCGTATTGACAATAGGTTATCCCTTATGTATAAAATTCATAATGATCGTGTAGCTATTCCCATTGAAAATTACCTAGTTCCCTTCTCCCGTCCTTCTCGCCATTGTCATTCCTTAAGCTATAGGTTAATTACAGCAACTACAGACTACAAGTTTTCCTTTTTCCCAAGAACAATCTACCATTGGAACCATCTCCCACCTAACATTATCCATCTCCCTACCATAGAGCAATTCAATACGGCAGTTTGCCATATTGATCATGCCAGTCCCTAGTTGTTCTGCGCAGCTGCTTTTAAACTTTTACCACAACTTATTTTCATTACTTTCTTAAATTATACTTTTAACTACTCATACTTTTAACTTCTTTGCGGTTTTTGCAGCGCAACATGTCTACGTCCCCGCGAGGGGTTCATCATTAACGGAAGCTAGATAGATAGATGTTTGGTTAGCTTTCTGTGTTGACCTATTGATGTGAGCGTCCCATGACAGGTTATTTGAGATGTCCACGCCAAGGTATTCAGTTGCGGTAACTGACTAATTAAGTAAATAAAGTCACCCGGAGCAACTAACCTACGTAATGCACGTCACCAGTGGCAGAATGAATGGAGGTAGTCTTAAATATTTAAGTTTGGAAGGGAGTTGACTTGTTTTCAACTGCAGCAGTCACGCCTAGATAGTATGTAGCCTTATCTGCTCTCCACCTAAATGCTATCTACCTAAGTGCTTCATTATGCCTATTCTGGCACATGCTTGCTTCCCCTATCGTATGTGTGAACGCAGGTAAGCTACACGGTGGCAAGGTAGTATGGCTTGATCAAAGGCGTTTCTGCACAGCTGAATTGTAGAGCTGGAGGTTGTCATTTGCGAGAGAATATCTATCCAGGTGTTCACATGCGAGGGTAAGACCAATGGTGTCAGCCTGGCAGATGTCGAGAGAATATCTATCCGGATGTCACATGCAAGGACAAGGCCAGTTGTGTCAGATGTCGAGAGAATATCTAGCAATATGTCACATGCAAGGACAAGGCCAGTTGTGTCAGATGGCAGATGTCGAGAGAATATCTACCCAGATGTAACAGGCAAGGACAAGGTCAGTAATGTCAAATGGCAGATGTCGAGAGAAAAGATCTACCCAGATGTAACATGCAAGGATAAGGTCAGTGATGTCAGATGGCAGATGTCGAGAGAAAAGATCTACCCAGATGTAACATGCAAGGACAAGGTCAGTAATGTCAGATGGCAGATGTCGAGAGAAAAGATCTACCCAGATGTAACATGCAAGGACAAGGTCAGTAATGTCAGATGGCAGATGTCGAGAGAAAAGATCTACCCAGATGTAACATGCAAGGACAAGGTCAGTAATGTCAGATGGCAGATGTCGAGAGAAAAGATCTACCCAGATGTAACATGCAAGGACAAGGTCAGTAATGTCAGATGGCAGATGTCGAGAGAAAAGATCTACCCAGATGTAACATGCAAGGACAAGGTCAGTAATGTCAGATGGCAGATGTCGAGAGAAAAGATCTACCCAGATGTAACATGCAAGGACAAGGTCAGTAATGTCAGATGGCAGATGTCGAGAGAAAAGATCTACCCAGATGTAACATGCAAGGACAAGGTCAGTAATGTCAGATGGCAGATGTCGAGAGAAAAGATCTACCCAGATGTAACATGCAAGGACAAGGTCAGTGATGTCATGGTAGATGTCGTGCTAAGATATATCCAGGTGTCACATGCAAGGTCAAGACCAGTCGTGCCAGCCTTGCAGATGTCGAGAGAAGATCTGTCTAGGTATCACATACATGGGCAAGACAAGTTGTGTCGGTGTTGCAGATATATAGTGTACCTGCAATGAGATCAAGTTAGTCTGGCTTCACAGAACGTGCTACAGCCATGATCGTATATGATGATGATGATGCTTTCGATATCTTGTTTATGGTCTAAACCAATGTTGACGTAGGGCACGGAAGCCACACTTTCAGAGAAGCCACCAATACATGGCTACATCCCCGCGAGGGGTTCGACATTAGAGGAAGATAGATAAATACAGCCAGCCAGGCAAATCATGTAATTGTAAATTATGTTGTCCTTATTGTGAAAAAAGCACTTTCCTTCCTTCATTCTTTTTTTTATTTTCTTTAGGAAACCACACATTTGTTTGAAGCTAATATATGTTGTTTTTTTAATAAAGGATATCGAAAGACTTCAACGACGAGCACCGCCAGCGAACTGATTACAAGTTGATACATTGATCCTGACAGTCCATGAGACAAGGTGAATACGAGCCAGTCAATGAGACAAGGTGAATACGAGACAGTCCATGAAACAAGGTGAATGCGAGACAGTCCATGAGACAAGGTGAATACGAGACAGTCCACGAGACAAGGTGAATAGGAGACAGTCCATGAGACAAGGTGAATACGAGACAGTCCATGAGACCAGGTGAATGCGAGACAGTCCATGAGACAAGGTGAATGCGAGACAGTCCATGAGACAAGGTGAATGCGAAACAGTCCATGAGACAAGGTGAATGCGAGACAGTCCATGAGACAAGGTGAATGCGAGACAGTCCATGAGACAAGGTGAATAGGAGACAATCCATGAGACAAGGTGAATGCGAGACAGTCCATGAGACATGGTGAATGCGAGAAAACATATTTGTAAAAACACAGTTTAAATTGCCATGTGGGTATATATATGCATGTGTAATCAAAAGAAGTGACATATTTACATAACACTTTACTACTGAACATTAGGAACTATATTGTTGTATGCACATGTATTTGAAAATAGTACCAGCGTAGCAAAATAATTAATATACAGCCGACAGAAATCTAATTGAGCCTATTTACGCCCTCTCTGGACTAGACATGTATTCATGTACATATTGTTGTAAATCGTTTTTTGCAGCTCCAGGGCTTAGAAGGCATATGATTTCTCACACTGATCGATATAAATGCGAACTATGCAAGAAGTCATTTAGCCAGGCTGGCAGTTTGAAAACACATATGCGTCTTCATACAGGAGAGCGTCCTCATGAATGTGAAATCTGTAACAAGTCATTTAATAATGCTGGAAATTTAAAGGCACATATATATATTCATACAGGAGAACGTCCTCATTGCTGTGAAATCTGCAAGAAATCCTTTAGATATGCTGGCAGTTTGAAAACGCACATGTTTATTATCCATACAAGAGAGCGTCCACATGAATGTGAACTCTGCCAGAAGTCATTTAACCTGGCTAGTAGTTTGAAATTACATATGCTTATCCATACAGGAGAACGTCCTCATGAATGTGGACTCTGTAAGAAGTCATTTAGTCATGCTCGCAGTTTGAACAGGCACTTGTTTATTATCCATACAAGAGAGCGCCCGCAAGTATGTGGACTCTGCAATAAGTCATTTAACCTGGCTAGTAATTTGAAAAAACATATGCTTATTCATACAGATGAGCGTCCTTATGCATGTGAAATCTGTAAGAAGTCATTTAAAAATGCTGGAAATTTAAAAGCACACAGGCTTATTCATACTGGAGAACGTCCACATGAATGTGAAATATGCAAGAAGTCATTTAACCAGGCTGGAAATTTGAACGCACACAAGCTCATTCATACTGGAGAACGTCCCCATGAATGTAATGTATGCAATAAATCTTTTAAACAGGCTGGAAATTTGAATGCACACATGCGTATTCACACAAGATAACGTCCTCATTTCAAGTCAGTTACCCATGTTGGTAATTTGGCTCGTATGCATATTTATACAGTAGAGTGTACTCGTGAATGTGGACGCTGTACGAATTCATGACATTATAGGAGTTTCGACAAGCACATACTTATTTATACAGAACATTGTCTTTATGAATGCAGAATCATCTAAGAAACCATTTAACCTTGCTGGATATGTGAATATATATTTTCATACACGAGAGCGTCATTATCATTGTGGAATCTGCAAGAAGTCATGTAGCCATGCTAGCTCTTCGAAGAGTCACATGGTTATTATCCATACAGGAGAGCGTCCACGTCCACATGTATATGGACTGCAAGGACTCTGGTTAGTAGTTTGAACGTACATATGCATATACAGGTGAACGTCCTCGTACACGGGCTAGTTAATATGCACGGACTAGTTCATACAGCAGAGTGTCAGCTGCATGAATGTGAACTATTTAATTTATACAAATTTATTTTAGCTCGATTGCAAAACAAGTTCCTATAACTTATATTAATCACTCTCGAGACCTCATTCCTGGTGGAATCCATTGCCACGAGGGAAAGAGAAGAGCCAACGTGGAAATTAAATGCCTTGCCTAAGCGGGACTCTAACTCCGGACCTTTCGCACCTGAAGCTAACGCGCATCCACTGCGCCATCACGACTTCCACTATTTGAAAAGTCATTTAGACTTGCAGTAGATTTGAACAGATGCAATAATTCATACATGAAATCGTCACAATGAATGTGAACTCTGCAAGAACCAAGAGTCTTAGTATGAGAACGTCATACGGAATGTAAAATTTGAAAGAAATCATTCAGCCATTCTAGAGATTCAGACAAACAAATTCATTCAGGTCTTCAAATTCAATTGACACACATGAGTTCAGTCTAACCAGAACATTGCCTCGTTATCTAATTACAACACATTTAGAAAGCCTATTCTTGCAAATCAATGTGTCCACCAAATACTAGTACATGCCACAACATGGCTGGTCTTGATTGCAGGGATACTTTACCTTCACTAGTTTGTTTTTGCAATAGTAATCCATACTTAATGTTTGATTCACTTAACCATGTGCTCGTCAATATGTGTATTAATTCCATGAGTATTACGGTCATTCCTCTCCGGGGCATGTATGCTCTATGCTTGTCTCTAGACGCTTACTCGTCAATGTGTGTAGTCAATCCACGGGTCTTGCAGCCAACCAATACATTCCTCGCCAAAGTCAAGGGGTGTAAAACGTAAGTAAGGGGTCTTATTGCCATGTACGCGTCAATGCGGTGCAATAAATCCACGGGTCTTGTGATCATTAGCTAGTCAATGACTGTAATCAATCAACAAGTATTATTTGCTCGTCAATAGGTGTATACATCCACTGGTTTTAAGGTCATGTCCTCGCCATGGAATGTTTTCTGTCTGCTTGTCTCTAGGCCACTTACTCGTCAAAGGGTGCACTCATTCAACGGGTATAATGGTCGTTTGCTCGTCAACCAGTTGGTGCTCTAGTTAACATCTGAACCAGATGCTGATCTAGATACATCTGAACCAGATGATGATCTAGATACATCTGAACCAGATGATAATATAAATACATCTGAACCAGTTGATGTTCTAGTTAACATCTGAACCAGATGATGATCTAGATACATCTGAACCAGCTGATGCTCTAGTTAACATCTGAACCAGATGATGCTCTAGATACATCTGAACCAGATTATGATCTAAATACATCTGAACCAGTTGATGCTGTAGATAAATCGGAACCAGTTGATGCTCTAGTTAACATCTGAACTAGATGATGATCTAGATACATCTTAACCAGTTAATGCTTTAGTTAACATCTGAACCAGATGAGGATCTAGATACATCTGGACCAGTTGATGCTGTAGATAAATCGGAACCAGTTGATGCTCTAGTTAACATCTGAACCAGATGATGATCTAGATACATCTGAACCAGTTGATGCTTTAGTTAACATCTGAACCAGTTGATGCTCTAGTTAACATCTGAACCAGATGATGCTCTAGTTAACATCTGAACCAGATGATGCTCTAGATACATCGGAACCAGTTGATGCTCTAGTTAACATCTGAACCAGATGATGCTCTAGATACATCGGAACCAGTTGATGCTCTAGTTAACATCTGAACCAGTTGATGCTCTAGTTAACATCTGAACCAGATGATGCTCTAGATACATCGGAACCAGTTGATGCTCTATTTAACATCTGAACCAGATGATGCTCTAGATACATCGAAACCAGATGATGATCTAGATACATCTGAACCAGATGATGATCCAGATACATCTGAACCAGTTGATGCTCTATTTAACATCTGAACCAGTTGATGCTCTAGTTAACATCTGAACCAGATGATGCTCTAGATACATCGGAACCAGTTGATGATCTAGTTAACATCTGAACCAGATGATGCTCTAGATATATCTGAACCAGTTGATGCTCTAGTTAACATCTGAACCAGATGATGCTCTAGATACATCGGAACCAGTTGATGCTCTAGTTAACATCTGAACCAGATGATGCTCAAGATACATCGGAACCAGTTGATGCTGTAGTTAACATCTGCACCAGATGATGCTCTAGATACATCTGAACCAGTTGATGCTCTATTTAACATCTGAACCAGTTGATGCTCTAGTTAATATCTTAACCAGATGATGCTCTAGATACATCGGAACCAGTTGATGCTCTATTTAACATCTGAACCAGTTGACGCTCTAGTTAACATCTGAACCAGTTGATCCTCTAGTTAACATCTGAACCAGTTGATGCTCTAGTTAACATCTGAACCAGATGATGCTCTAGATACATCGAAACGAGATGATGATCTAGATACATCTGAACCAGATGATGATCCAGATACATCTGAACCAGTTGATGCTCTATTTAACATCTGAACCAGTTGATGCTCTAGTTAATATCTTAACCAGATGATGCTCTAGATACATCGGAACCAGTTGATGCTCTATTTAACATCTGAAACAGTTGATGATCTAGTTAACATCTGAACCAGATGATGCTCTAGATACATCGGAACCAGTTGATGCTCTATTTAACATCTGAACCAGATGATGCTCTAGATACATCGAAACCAGATGATGATCTAGATACATCTGAACCAGATAATGATCCAGATACATCTGATCCAGTTGATGCTCTATTTAACATCTGAACCAGTTGGTGCTCTAGATACATCGGAACCAGTTGATGATCTAGTTAACATCTGAACCAGATGATGCTCTAGATATATCTGAACCAGTTGATGCTCTAGTTAACATCTGAACCAGATGATGCTCTAGATACATCGGAACCAGTTGATGCTCTAGTTAACATCTGAACCAGATGATGCTCAAGATACATCGGAACCAGTTGATGCTGTAGTTAACATCTGAACCAGATGATGCTCTAGATACATCGGAACCAGTTGATGCTCTATTTAACATCTGAACCAGTTGATGCTCTAGTTAACATCTGAACCAGATGATGCCCTAGATACATCGGAACCAGTTGATGCTCTAGTTAACATTTGAACCAGATGATGCTCAAGATACATCTGAACCAGTTGATGATCTAGTTAACATCTGAACCAGATGATGCTCTAGATACATCGGAACTAGTTGATGCTCTAGTTAACATCTGAACCAGATGATGCTCTAGATATATCTGAACCAGTTGATGCTCTAGTTAACATCTGAACCAGATGATGCTCTAGATATATCTGAACCAGTTGATGCTTTAGTTAACATCTGAAGCAGATGGTGATCTAGATATATCTGAACCAATTGATGCTCTAGTTAACATCTGAACCAGATAATGCTCAAGATACATCTGAGCAAAGTGGTGCTCTAGTTACATATATTGAACGGCTACGTCAGGAAACATGTGCTTTCGTTAGGTACCCGATATTGGGTCTAGTTATGGCAAGAACCAAGTGATACACCTGCTACATCAGTACCAAGTGATACTCTAGTTGCACCAGTAGCCATGTTGTGTTCTGTGTAAAGTTGGAACTGGAACCCGGTGATGATCTAGTTAGGTCAGGAGTCACGGGGTGATCCAGTTCCTTAATGAACCAGGTTGTGATATATTGAAGTCAGGAGCGATGTGTGACCCAGTTCCTTTATAAACCAGGTTGTTGTCTACTTGCATGTCTTTATGAGTGTGTGTTTTACGTTTATTTATCGTCGCTACCGGTTGTCCGTATGAGCGACGCCTCCTGAAGAGATTTTTAGTCATTTTTAGATTTTTGGAGGACAGTGCCATGTTATAGACAGAGACCCATTCCAGAGTCTCCTCTGGTACTTTTACGTGCACGATGTAAAGCACCGACACGAGACCTCGGTTTAACGTCCCATCTGAAAGACTGTTAATTTTATTAGGGTCAGACGGGGGATCGAACGTGCGATCCCTGGATTACCAGTCTAACGTGTTAACCATTGGACTACAGATCCGTCTGTTTCCTTTATGAACCAGGTTGTGGTATATTTAAGTCAGGAGCCATGGGGTGATCCAATTCCTTTATGAACCAGGTTGTGGTATATTTACGTCAGGAGCCATGGGGTGATCCAATTCCTTTATGAACCAGGTTGTGGTATATTTACGTCAGGAGCCATGGGGTTACCAAGTTCCTTTATGAACCAGATTGTGGTATTTTTAAGTCAGGATCCATGGGGTGGTCCAATTCCTTTATTAACCAGGTTGTGGTATATTTAAGTCAGGATCCATGGGGTGATCCAATTCCTTTATTAACCAGGTTGTGGTATATTTAAGTCAGGATCCATGGCGTGATCCAATTCCTTTATTAACCAGATTGTGGTATATTTAAGTCAGGATCCATGGGGTTACCAAGTTCCTTTATGAACCAGGTTGTGGTACATTTACGTCAGGAGCCATGTGATTACCCAGTTCCTTTGGGAACCAAGCTGTGGTCTAGTTTCACAAGGAGCCATGGGGTGACCTAGTTACATCAATAACAGTGTAGTGACCCAGTTCCATTAGGATCCATGTTGTGGTCTAGTTACATTAGGAACCTTGTGGCCCCAATCAACGTTGCGAATTATTTGTTCACGGAGCTGCTTGTAATTTATGATTATGACGCTAATGTGCGTGTGTGTGTTTTACGTTTATTTATGGTCGCTACCGGTTGCTCATATGAGCGACGCCTCCTGAAGAGATTAGTCATTTTAGATTTTTGGAAGATAGTGCAATGATACAGACAGAGACCCATTCCAGAGTCTCCTCTGGTTCTTTTACGTGCACGGTGTAAAGCACCGACACGAGACCTCGGTTTAACGTCCCATCTAAAAGACTGTTAATTTTATTAGGGTCAGACGGGGGATCAAACCTGCGATCCCTGGATTACCAGTTACAATGTGTTACCACTGGACTACAGATCCGTCCGTATGACACTAATGAACACTAAGTTGCGTGTTTTACATTACCAACACGTGGCTTGTATATGATGACTTCGTCATTAAGAGACAAAGAATGTGTCTGGATCAGTTATGCACTCGGAGAGAGTTAATTGCTGACACAATGTAGAAACCATTATATGTGTACCCCTGAAGAGTTATGTTCTGCCGTTGCCCAAGCCTTCTTAAATTGTATTGTTAATAACGTTTATTTCAGATGTTAGATGAATTCCCGTTTACACTCCTTTTGAAATAAACTGTATGCGTGCGTTCCATTGTTAGTTTTCATGTTCGTACAATCTTGTTTTCCTTCTGATAATTAAACCATGGCAACGAATGTCGTGTCTGAGGCATGTTTGATGGTATGTTGGCATGAAAATAATTGATGGACAGAAATTGGAAGAAGAAGAAATATAATAATACGGTGAAAACGAAGCAAGTATATTGTTAACTTTAATGCTTACGCTTATTACTTCCCTTGTTTGCATCTCCGCCATTTGTTACATTTCACATTTTGCTCCGTTTCTTGACAAAGTGCGATATCTCAAATATATTTCGACGAATAGCAGGTAGGTCTGTTCTTCTCCACTATCTATTCTAGAGTGAGTGCGTCAGAGACTAAACTCACCAGCCGGCCACAAGCTTTTCACCAGTTTAACTATCAAGATGATATATATTATCATTAGGTTCTTTACAAAAAAAATAATCTTATGACCAATGTTACTAAACAAGTGTCCCTACGGTTTGAATGTGAATAACTTCTAGTCAGTCTCTTTTATAGCAGATAAAATAATATTGCTATGTAAATCGCCATTGGTGAGTGTTGCATTTAACACAAGTGACTAAACTAGACTCAGATTGCATAACATCTTTAAAATATAACCACAAATTCACTCACATGGCGTAAAAAGAACCCGCGTTTCGGAAACCAATAACATTCCATGTACCAGAAATGTGTTTTCCGGTATTGTAACATGATTGACATGTGACATTGTAATGCCAAGCATTAGACTTCTTCCGTTACAAAATAAAGATCTTTCGTTGCACACGTGAATGAGGAGTAATGAAAACATCAACATTTACATATTTTCGAAATAAAAGGTGAACATTTATCCGATTTTGCTCATTTTCGTCCTTTGCAGTTTTAGAATCTACCATATAATCGAAGTACCTGCTACTGAACTCTATGGTCAATCTAGCAAATGCTGAATTTATTTTCTTCTACTCAAATATAGCCTATCCTTTTGATAAGGTCCCCCTTAATTGTGTTGGTCACACACATGTAGGTATAACATTAAGCAATGTTGATCCAATGCATTCACATAAATTACTAAATTCAAACTATATTTATTGTCGGGTTTTTTTACAAACATATAACATTAGAATTACAGTTATTTACCTACATGCAATAAATTAATAATGTTTAAAAATAATATCAACATTCATTATGTGTCATCAAAATGGACTAAAGTGTTAAGATACATGTACACTACATTAGCGTAGCTTCCTATAGGCCGTGTAGGCCGCAGCCTACAGTAAGTAAGTTTGTATTAAAGTGACATGTGCATAGTTCAACAAATAAATTGAAATACATTTGTATATATAGCAATTATTAAACAACAACAAGACGCACCCGGCCCCGTGGGCCTATACGTCACCTAATAATATGCATTCAATAATAATTATATAGTGTGAATAGAAGCGATCTGATCATTAGATTAATAAATTGAAAAATATCGCGCTATTCACAAATCATATGTGTTATCAATGTACAAAGTAATTAAGAACGTGTCCATAGGACACAGTTGCCCCAGCTTCTTCTCTTATCTACAATGTCTACATGTTCCCCCGAAAAATCGAAAACATAAACATGCCGAATCTGCAATAAAATCGGCGATCAGGGCGGGGTGGATAAGGGGCTAACTTATATACATTTAAGTTGGCCTACACATCGATTCCAGTCAAGCTACGCCCCTGCACTAAACACTACATATACAAGACAAAACACGGAGTATGATGGACACACTGCTGACAGCAGGCTGTATGACAGTCCACGCACGCCAACAGCCGATGATGTGTCCCATAATAAGAAAGATATATAAGACTTGTTAGGCCTAATCATGCGACTAAAACAGCATGTCTAAAATACATTTAAGCAGCACATACATGTCAAGCATATAACAGTATTAAAAACAGCGGGGTGCCTCCGTGGCCGTATTGTTACCGTCGTTGACTTCAAATCACTTGTCCCTCTATCCGGATGACCGTTCACGCCTGAAATACTACTCAGAGTGGCATCCGGGTCTTCCTCCACCAATCTGCAAAATCTTATATTAATTGTAGGATTTACCGATTCTGGATATTAACGCTCCGGGGGGGGGGGGGACATTTGTTCATTATTGGGCTACTTTTTTTAGTGAACTTATTCATTTGGTTGTGTCGCTAAGATACAATTTAAAACTGATTAATCAACAAATAATTATGAGATATAGCGCTAAACCAGTACCAACGTTCCTTGTGACCATTGTTATGTTATATTTCGGGTTTTACGCCTGCGTCAACACCATTTTGGGCTATATCGCCAGCGGGCAGTTTACCTAACAACAGCTTTCCTGGGCAGGCTCCAGCGGTTAACCAGCACTTGGGTGCACCAACCTCCGTAAGAAACTGCCAACTTTTTCATATAAAGAGACACGGTCTGGGCGGGGCTCGAACCCGTGACCATCAGTGATGAGTTGTGACCATTGTTGCATGTTTTTTCAACATATGTGATATCAACAAATGTCGTATATGGTGTTTGTTTATTAATTAAAGTGTTACTTTTCTATTGCACAGACACTGTACTAGGAATTGTTATTCAAAAGAATCGTGAAATATTTTACTAAAGACCTTCCTACTACATGTATTTTATTTTACTTTAGGTAACCTCAACATCGTTGAAATGTAATATGTGTTAGTGTTGTTTCTTTTCTAAAGGTTTTTTAAAGACTCTTCAACGACGAGATCTGCTACCATGGTGATTTACAACTTAGATACATTGATCATGACATCCCAGGAGACAAGGTGAAAATGTGATGTATAAAAAGTTGTAATCGGAAGTGACATATTTACATAAACTTTTACCGCTGGACATCAGGATCTATATTATTATATGCACATGTGTTCGAAAATATTACCACTGTAGCAAAGTAACTAATATACCTGACGGAAAAGAAGTGACATATTTACATAACACTTTACTACTGAACATCAGGAACTAGATTGTTGTATGCACATGTGTTTGAAAATAGTACCAGCGTAGCAAAATAATTAATATACAGCTGACAGAAATCTAATTGAGCCTATTTACGCCCTCTCTGGACTAGACATGTATTCCTGTACATATTGTTTTAAATCGTTTTCTGGAGCGCCAGGGCTTAGAAGGCATATGATTTCTCATACTGATCGATATAAATGCGAACTATGCAAGAAGTCATTTAGCCAGGCTGGCAGTTTGAAAACACATATGCGTCTTCATACAGGAGAGCGTCCTCATGAATGTGAAATCTGTAACAAGTCATTTAATAATGGTGGAAATTTAAAGGCACACATATATATTCATACAGGAGAACGTCCTCATTGCTGTGACATATGCAAGAAGTCATTTAGCCAGGCTGGCAGTTTGAAAACGCACATGTTTATTATCCATACAAGAGAACGCCCTCATGAATGTGGACACTGCAGGAAGTCATTTAACCTGGCTAGTAGTTTGAAATTACATATGCTTATACATACAGGAGAACGTCCCCATGAATGTGAAATATGTAAGAAGTCATTTAACACTGCTGGAAATTTAAAAGCACACACACATATTCATACAGGAGAACGTCCTCATAAATGTGAAATATGCAAGAAATCATTCAACCAAGCTGGCAGTTTGAAGAGGCACATGTTTATTATCCATACGAGAGAGCGTCCACATGAATGTGGACTCTGTAAGAAGTCATTTAACCTTGCTAGTAGTTTGAAATTACATATGCTTATACATACAGGAGAACGTCCTCATGAATGCGAATTTTGTAAGAAGTCATTTACAAATGCTGGATATTTAAAAGCACACACGACGATTCATACAGGACAGCGTTCTCACGAATGTGAAATATGTAAGAAGTCGTTTAACCTAGCTGTAAATTTGAACACACACAGGCTCATTCATACTGGAGAACGTCCCCATGAATGTAATATATGCAAGAAGTCATTTAACCAGGCTGGAAATTTGAAAAGACACATTCTTTTCCATAAAGTTGAGCGTATTTTATGAATGTGAACTATGTATGGTCGTTTAACCTGTTTGAATGTTCACATGTTTATCCATACATGAGAGAGTCCTCATCAATGTGTACTAGTCAATAAGTCATTTAACTAGATTGGACACACACGATACAGAAGAGTGTTATCGTGAATGTGAATTTCAAGAATCAGATTGGACAGGCATGATAATTGAAAACACACGTACACATGCTATCAAGCTCCATTTGATAACTAGCTGAAATAATGAAACGTGCATCTACATGTAGTAAAAAGGAGTGGAATAAAAGAGATTAGAAAAGGCGCGTACTAATTCATGCATGAAATCATCACAATGAATAAGAAGTCTGCAATACATCACTTAGACAAGCCGGTGTTTTAATATGACACTCCACGAGATCGTCATCTTGAAGGTAACATATGAAAGAAATCTTTCAGCCATGCTCAAGTTATAGATTCAGACACAAACATTCATTCAGGTCATCAAATTCGATTAATTGGTCAAAAACGCATGTGTTAAGGGTTGTATGTAGACCACGGATATCACGGCCATTTGCTCGAGACCAGATTTAGAAAGTTAGACAAGAACCATGTCGTCAACAGTAGGAAAATTGACATTCTTGATATATAAACAAAGACCAAGATCAGATTATCTTGTATGAATCCGTTTATGTACAATAGATAGAGCAAAGGTGAACTTTCCCCACCCCGTCTAGTACCTTGTCCGATGGGAAATTACTGTTGTAAAAGATTGGTTCCGTACACGACTACGCATACATTGCTATATACTAATATAGTGTTACAAAACATCTCAATGTTTGAACGTCAATACCACAATCATTTAGTTTGTATATGATTCCATGTTGCGACACACGGGCAAAAGTTTGCCGACTGTCTAAATAACATTACACAGACTTTACTATGAGTTTCCTTTGTGAAAAGGATTGATTCACGAAGGCAAAACGAGTTCATAAGAAATCCATGTTGTTGCTGGAACCCACCGTACATAGGATGTTGTTCTTTGATCTGAGAAGCAAGGCACTTTCAAAGAGTTTCAGAACAGTAGATGCCAGTGTTATTGCCTTGTAGTTACACGGAGCATCCTTTTTGTTCCTATCGCCCTTATGTAGTGTCACAATAGTTCCGCGGTTCATATCTATTGGTATATGACAAAGATAATCATGGATGGACAGGGCCGGCATCATTTAAATCGACTTTTTTTACTTTTTTGTTTTTCTAAAAATTCATTTAAAAGACTTCTTACAACTAAAGTGAAATAAACAAGTTATTTATGTTATATTTCGGGTTTTACGCCTGCATCATCACCATTTTGGGCTATATCGCCGGCGAACAGTTTACCTAACAACACCTTTCCTGTGCAGGCTCCGGCGGTTAACCAGTACTTGGGCGCACAACCTCCGTAAGAAACTGCCAACTTTTTCATATAAATGAGATACGGTCTGAGCGGGGCTCGAACCCGTGACCATCAGTGATGATAGGTTACAGTGGTATACAAGTCAGCGACCGTAACCACTCGACCACGGAGGCGGACGAAATAAACAAGTTATCTGAATTCAAATTTAAAGTTATTTGGTGCAAAAGGTTAATCTTTTTTACCTGTGTGGGTAGGGCACACTGTTAGACAATGGTTTATGGCCAGGGGTGACAATTGGCAGGTTACATAATTAATAACACTTTAAATTTTTTTAAATTTCAAACTGTTGACTTTTATTGGTGATTTAAATCGATTTTTTTTTTATTTAAATTAAAAAAGTCATAACTTTTGCCGGCCCTGTGGATGAAAATAATTTTGCCAAAACCGTATGTTAATAATCACCTCCATAAATGAGTTGCTCATAATACACATTATCATGTCCACACATTTTGCCTCGTTTACTTCAAAATATCTTTCATAGTGACTGATAATATGCGCACAGAGTATGACGAACGTGCTTCAACAACTGTTGTCTTTATATCATCCACGTGAGACTCGATAAATGAGTTCCAATTTGAATCAAGGATCTCATTAACCCTTGGAGAATAATGTTTTTTCCAAAATGTAAGGCTTACATTTTAAAGCCCCATTGTTGTGTTATTGAATATGCATTGCGGTAAATAATGTTGTTAACATTTAATATCTCCCCGTTTTACTGCCAGTACCTTTGCGTTTTGACTTCACTACACGCCAAAAATCATCTCAATCAATTTCTTATTCAAAGCACGTCGTCTTGCTCGGTCATATATGTTTGAACACAATGTCACCGAAACGCTCCGGAATTCATATTTCGCCTGCTTATATTTACAAAATGACGTGTATTCCAATCTATTATGTGTTTTGCGTTTATTTATCGTCGCTACCGGTTACCCATATGAGCGACGCCTCCTGAAGAGATTAGTCATTTTAGATTTTGGAGGATAGTGCAATGATACAGACAGTGACCCATTCCAGAATCAACTCTGGTTCTTTTACGTGCACGGTGTACAGCACCGACACACGACCTCGGTTTAACGTCTGAAAGACTGTTAATTTTATTAGGGTCGGACGGGGGATCGAACCTGCGATCCCTGGATTACCAGTCCAGCGTGTTACCACTGGACAACATATCCGTCTGTTATATGAACTCTCGAACGAATGAACTCTCAGAGTATCAACTTATAGATCTTGAAACGTTAAACCATCGTATTATTGCTAAGTATTGGCGTTTCCTTCGCTACGAATGTTATGATCTTGTCTCCGTTTATTTTCTTGGTTGTGCGTTTGTTTTGTTTTTTGGTTTCTTTAACTCTTAGCATGATTTACGCAACATTTAACAGGCGGATTTACATGAGATTTTATGTTAAGTACGGTATCATCTGCAAACAGTGTGGCTTTACTGTTGGATGAATCTGGGCGGTCATTGGTATAGACTAAGAAGAGGCAAGGTTATACAACAGGGCGTTGCGGGACCCCGTAAGTGGCAGGTAGTGTATTTGAAGTACAGCCATCCACAACTACTGGGATCGGCCTAAGATTGACTTCTTCCACTGTGCTGTCAGGATGCGGATACCCATTAAAGCGACACTACATCTGTGAAAACGCAAATGTCTGCAGAAAGTAATATGCTATTATATGGTATAATCCCCCCCCCCCAATTTTGGCCTCACAAACTGAGTATTTAAACAAATAAACAAACGTCGTATACGCTGTTTGTTGACATGACAAACTAATGCAAGGCTCCTCACACACATTGCTTAGTACTGGTCAGGTTCAACCGCTTATGTCGATCAAGCTTGCCCATGGAAAACATGTCTAGGTACTGCAATGTTTTTCTTCGACATAAATGGAACATTCCTAATTACCTCTTCCTATAATTCTACTCCTAGAACTTCCGGTTGCCCATATGAGCGACGCCTCCTGAAGAGATTGGTCATTTTAGAGTTTTGGAGGATAGTGCAATGATACCTTCAGAGACCCTTCCAGAGTCTCCTCTGGTTATTTTGCGTGCATGGTGTAAAGCACCGACACGAGACCTCGGTTTAAAGTCCCATTTGAAAGACTGTTAATTTCAGACGGGGGGTCGAGCCTGCGATTCCTGGATAATCAGTACGACGTGTTAACCACTGGACTACAGATCCATCTGTTTCCCGGGGACGTGTCCGTGTTATTTTAGTATGTTACAGTTGGTTTTCATGTCGGGTTGCTCTTGACAGGTGAGATTTCTCGAGATGTTCGTGAGGACCCCACCACTCTGGTCTGTGGTTATGTCATATCTAAAGCCATTGTAGTTTGTGTTGTGAGGGAATATCTCGGACATGTGTATTCTGGCTTCAACCAGGTTTCAGTAAAAGAGATGATATCAGGTTTGACCTGTTGAATTACTTCCGGAGTTTATATTTGATTGGCCTATAGTCATATTGATAATACGTATTCGCTCGTTTTTGGCTGGTGACATTCTGGTTATATATTACGTGACCCCGATTTGATATTGAAAGATCAAACACGTGGTATTGTATTGTTTATTTGACAGTTCATACGAGGTTTCTTACAGGTGTTTCTACTATAGAAAGCAAGTGGAGTGGACCCTTCGCTAACCCCACCCAGACCACAGGTGACATTCTATATTACGTTGCATGGCCTTTCAGCGTAAGCTCAACATTACGTGTTTACGTTTGGTATCGAAGTAGCAATGGAAGATGACGATAAGTTAGAGGTACTGTAGATTGACAGTTCAATGAGATACATCGGTGAGTTACTGCCCCTGAAGTTCAATGAGATACATGGGTGAGTTACTGCCCCTGAATACTCCCTAAAAGTAGATAGGTCCTATTAAGTGTTTTCCACTGTTGTTATCGTTGTTTCCTTTGCACAATATGCTAGCAATGTTATCCCACTATCGCTTCTTATGATTATTAATTACTATATCAATTAATTAACACGTTTTTTATAAAATCACATTTACCATACCGCAACATCTGGTATGGGCACAACAATTGATTCTAACTAAAAGGACATTTTGGAATAATCACGACTTTATCTGCCAATGGAGGTATAATTATTAGAAAATTACAGATGTCTATTATTGATGTGAATGTGGGGAAATATAATATAGTCATATAATTTATGTATTTTTGTTCATCAATCAATATTAATAAGAGTGATAACTATTCGTCATTGCGACATGCATAATCAATATAAAGGCAATGCAACAAGTTATATGTGCCATCTGATCAGGCTCTATGTTGTTTGCAAAATCAACTTTAGTTGTGATTAGCATTTTAAGAGTTGATAACAACGTTACATATTCGACCACATGACATATAATCATTTAACTTAATTTGTTAAGGCAATAACACAGAATACACATATTGTTCGAAGCGTCCGCCATGTAGTTCTAGCATAGTTCGTACTCCGTCGATAGCGTTTATCCTAAATTTATAAGAACTGGCTGTACGATCGACCTATAACTTGTATAAACTAATCTATATAGTCTTGAGAAAAGACGTGTCGTTTATTTACGGGAGTTTACAGTAATAAATAGTCAAAGCCTGGGAACGGGGACACCCACATGCCTGGCGCACCTTGCAATAAAGGTAAATATTCGTAACTGGACGGAAATTTCTTCGGTATATTCCGTAACTTATAAATCAGTAATAGGACTGTCGAACTGATCAAGCAGTGTCCATGTTTTGTTCTTTTTGATTTGATATGTGAAAATAAATAGCAATGCAACCTTTGTAATAGTATTGGCAGCCATAGTATTATTATGTTTCCAGCGACAGCCATAGTAGTATTATGTTAGCAAACCATGTCATTCACGGACATTGCCGAAGCTGAATTTAAGGTCCGGAATTAGTTACGTCTCTGCTAATTTATTTATGGACAGGTGTGTCATTTATGTCCAGGTAAACCTCTAAAAATAGAACACTAGGGATTAACTGTCATGGCGTCGGAACGGAACTTAAATTTGAAATTACCGATACGTATTTGCTAGGTATACGGGTAAACAGGACAACTTTAGGCCTAACTTATTGTATTTTACTGTATATACCTCTGTGGTGTATTTTATTGTACACATATACCTTTATGCTGAATAACGTGAGAAATCTCACCTGAATACTTAGCAAATGTTATTTTTATCATTGTTTTTAAGATATTTCTGATTTTGTCCGTTTAAATGTGTACAGGATTACCACCTTGAATCACAGGCCGGTTCAGCCGGGAAAATCATTGAAGTGGGCAATACTGTTGTTTTAAAGCTCAAGTTTATAACTATCCAATTAGCGCAGTGGTAAGCATGCTCGCTAATTGGAACCCTGGTTCGATCTTCGATAGGTAGGTTTTCTCCGGTTTCCTACCACACGATTGGCGTTGCACATATACACTTTCATACGTACTAACGAGAGTGATTAATATAGATGGTTAAAGCTTGTTTCACAATCGGATGAATCCATGTAAAATAAATGAAGTTTAATATTTTATGCTTGGTGAGCAGTGGAACAATTTGATTTCTCAATGCTTTGTATTTGTGGTACCTAGCTGTTACATGTTGTCAAACTAAACATGAAAGTTTTCGGACTAGTAGTGTATTTCGGCGTGGGTAGAATATCGGCTAGCTCAGTTGGTAGAGCTATCCGACTGGTGTTTGGGAGGTTGTGTGTTTGAGTCCCATGTCGTGTCACTAACTTTTCCGCTCTTTCTTTGCTTGGTCACTTTAGACTCAAGCTCTCAATGATGTCCTTTATGGTCGTCTAAACACAACATTCTATCGCCAGCGTTTGCTATCATAAAATGACTTTTCAGCCTAATGAAAATTTGTTTGTTGAGGTGAATGATCGAATAATATTTCACTTATGAACATAGAACGCTATTAATAATGCTTTTAATGTTCAATCGTTGAATTATAATTCCATCATTCGCATGAACAAACAAATGTTCTCTTAATCTTAAGGTTATAATTGTATTGTTTTATGAACAAGTCTTTATAAATACAGTAACATTGAAATAGTGACAATAATTGCTAGTTATTCTATTACCTCCCTTGCCAGATGAAGTATGATTTATCACAAAAATGTTATTGGTCCCTTTGTTGGAATCCTTTGTTTTTACTGTTACAAGTTCCCTAACCAAATGTTGCGGTAGAATAACTGTGATTTTTATCAATATCATGTTCATTAATTGATTACAGATGTTTACAGTAATTGTATCAATAATTTATTGATAACAAATGTTTATAGTAATTGTATCAATACATAATTGATTACAGATGTTTACAGTAATTTTATCAATAATTAATTGATTACAAATGTTTACAGTAATTTTATCAATAATTAATTGATTTTTAATACAGATGTTTACAGTAATTTTATCAATAATTAATTGATTAAAATGTTTACAGTAAAGTATCTATAAATTAATTTTAGATATCTGCAGGGTTTGTTGAAGGTACAACTTCTAAAAAGGGAGACGCACATGTATGACGATTTCAAGAGAGAATTTTAAGGTCTAGAAGGGAGAAGATTACGGTCTACAAGGGAGAGGTTTATGGTCTACAGGGGAGACATTTAAGGTATGCATGGGAGAAGCTTAAGGTATACAATGGGTGGGTAACTTTAAGGTGTAGAAGGGAGAAGCTATGATATATATTAGAGCAGTTTTAAGGTCTACAAAGGAGAAGATTTTAGTGTATAAGGGAGGAATTTGAGGTCTACAAGGGTCAAGGGAGAAGTGTAAGGTGTACAAGTGAGAAGTTTAATATATACATGGGGTGAGATTAATGAGTCCAAGGAAGAAGTTTTATGTCTACATGGGAGAAGTTTTATGTCTACATGGGAGAAGTTTTATGTCTACATGGGAGAAGTTTTATGTCTACATGTGAGAAGTTTTATGTCTACATGGGAGAAGTTTTATGTCTACATGGGAGAAGTTTTATGTCTACATGGGAGAAGTTTTATTTTCTACATGGGAGGAAGTTTGAGGTCTACAACAGAGAAGTTTTGAGGTCTACAGGGTAGAAGTTTCGGTCTACTAGGGAGAAGTTTGAGGTATTCATGGGAGAAGCTTACGGTATACAATGGCTAACATTAAGGTGTACAAGGGAGAAGCTTATGGTATATATGAGAGCAGTTTGAGATATAATACAAGGGAGAGGTTTTTAAGTATATAAAGAAGATGTTTGAGATCTGAAAGGGAAAAGTATACGGTCTGCAAGGAGGAAGGTTACAGTCTGCATGTGAGAAGGTTACAGTCTGCATGGGAGAAGGTTACGGTTTGCATGGGAGAGGATGATTGACTCCACCAAGTGTCCTCTATATAATCTATATGAAAAGACTTCTCTCACTGACCTCACAATATCTTTGGAACCTATTTTTCACAAAGATCTCCCTAGTCTGGTAAATATCCCACTAGCTTAAGCCCTGGTCTTGTGAATCACACTCTAGTTTAAGCCCTGGTAAGCCTCTATCTACCTACCTTACGTCCATCTACCTTAAACCCTAGTCTGGTAAATCTCCCTCTAGCAATTCACTTTACAATATACAATGTAGTTCACTTACTTGGGTTACGCTTATATTTGGGTACCATTCTGAAATTGGAAAAAACGTCGCTGATACACAGATGAGTAATCCACCTAACAATGCTTCTTGGCGAGTCAGATGTGTTTTTAATAAGTGTACACATTTCTACTATATTCCTTGTTTCAGTACAATGCGTATGTAATTTACAACTGTCAACAGCTTACACGATGCATTCATTGGTGTTACCATGAGGGACAAAGGAAAGAATGATATGGCGGTTTCCATGGTGATAGCAACAATGTTCATGTTGCTAGGCAGAACACTGGCAAAGAGTGAATGTAAGTGTCTGTTAATAAGGCCAAATATAAAATTTGTTATGATTGTATTGGTGACTTGCCCAATGTAACCCAGGGGTCATAGGTTACACATGGTCTGCATAGGCTTGAAAAGTACTTCATTTTCAGGCACGTCCTGGTGGAGTTGTCCACGGTTATCCAGAGGTCATAGGTTGCCAGTAGATCCTTGGTGGAGTTAGTCCACAGTCATCACATACAAGATGACCCTATGCGTTGGTCCTGAAAAATGTTGTCCCAAATCTCAAACTAGCTCCAACCCTGCATGGAGAGGTTAGGCAGCTCAGAAGAGAGAATATTGCTCCCAGATATCCCTTATCTCCAGCCCTGCATGGAGAAGTTAGGCAGCTCAGAGAGACTATTGCTCCCAGATATCCCTTATCTCCAGCCCTGCATGTAGAAGTTAGGCAGCTCAGGGGGAGAAGCTTGCTCCCAATTCTCCCTCTGTCTCCAACCCTGCATGTAGAAGTTAGGCAGCTCAGGGGGAGAAGCTTGCTCCCAATTCTCCCTCTGTCTCCAACCCTGCATGCAGAAGTTAGGCAGCTCAGGGGGGGGAAATTGCTCCCAATTCTCCCTCTGGCTCCAGCCCTGCATGGAGAAGTTAGGCAGCTCAGAGGGAGGAGATTGCTCCCAATTCTCCCTCTGACTCCTGCCCTGCATGTAGAAGTTAGGCAGCTCAGGGGGAGAAGATTGCCCCCCAATTTTCCCTCTGGCTCCAGCCCTGCATGTAGAAGTTAGGCAGCTCAGTGGGAGAAGATTGCTCCCAATTCTTCCTCTGTCTCCAGCCCTGCATGTAGAAGTTAGGCAGCTCAGGGGGAGAAGATTGCTCCCAATTCTTCCTCTGGCTCCAGCTCTGCATGTAGAAGTTAGGCAGCTCAGAAGGAGAATATTGCTCCCAATTCTCCCTCTGGCTCCAAATTGTAAAAATAAAAACATTATTTTTTTAGGGAGAAGTGGGGCCCCCAGAGGGCGAAATCAGCGTCCCTAGGGCGACTATTTCGCCCACATCACCCTCTAGAATGATCCTTGATACATGTAATTTAGTACAATACAATTATTAATTTCAGATTTTATGGACACAACACTGGACTGTGGTTATATTGGCTTGCAGGATATAGCGCGCTATCAGTCTGTAATGCTCCACGCTAAGTCAGAAGACACGATAAGAACTACTCAGGTACCATACTGACTACTGTATAAGTAGTTACGTTTTCCACGTGGAAATCTTCTCGATTTTCGCGCAAATATGAACTATCATAAATATCTGTCAATTTTCATGACTTCACTACCCAAAGCAGCCTTATAGTGTGTCTTACCATTAACTTAATTCTGGAAGTCGTGATAGCGCATTCGCTTCAGGTGCGAAAGGTCCGGAGTTCGAGTCCCGCTGGAGCCATTACGATTGTGCCCTTAGGCAAGGCATTTAAATTCCACATTGCCTCTTCTCTCTCCCTCGTGGCGATCGATTCCATCAGGAATGAGGTCTCGAGAGTATATTGAGAATAAACTTGTATAAACTAACTTTATGTACTAATTCATATAGAAATATGCATACTTTAATTTTCAAATTATACGGATTATTCTCTCAACCAATCAGAATCCTTCCATGTGTTATTACACGTGTGTACATATAAGAAATTATGAGATGACTGAATACAAGCAAAGTTATGTGATAATCTAAATTTTTATTGTTCCTAATGTATATTATCGGTCTATTTCTACCCTATCGCCAGACATAGTTCGGTAATAGATCTAATACTATAGAATACTACAGATAAACTTACGTATCAGCATATTTTGCACTCATAAATTATCCAAATACACACATGCTTTAATTCTGATGCGTGCAGGTTACTCCAGTCCTTACGCAAATCGAGGCATACTGTCATTTTTAAAACAGCTGGTCAATACTTCGGCAAGCAAGCTGACTGGTACATCGATTTAGACTGTCTGTGTCGTCTAGGTGAATCAGAGCAGTCGATTTATCACTTGTAGCAGGTTGCGTAAGACATAAAATATACCATTTCTCCCCCTTTTGCAACATCGTCCACTGACTATCTCCTGTTTGGCCCCAATTAAAGATAAGATCATCAGGAATAGTATGTGCCCTCACCAGAGTTGTACTGATTCTGTCCACAGACTCAGTCTTAATTTTGTCAAAATATGACAATGGCGGCATAGCGACTTTCACGATATGCAAATAATACAAATGTAGGATATAACCAGAAATCATCTGAACGCGAACTTTTCCGCTCGCGAAACGACAGAAAATTCGCGAACATTTCGACCCTCAAAATTATCCATGTAGTCTATTAAAAAAGTTTAAACTTTATTTATTTTACAACAATTGCGACGCAAGTTTTAACAACTTATATTAATCACTCTAGTTGGTGCGGATGAAAGCGTATATGTGTTGGAAGAAACCGGAGTACCCGGAGAGAGAAAAAACCACCTGTCCGATCTGGCGACCACCATACCACCTCACATTCTTACCAGTCCGAGGATCGAACCCGGGTTGCATTGGTGAGAAGCGAGCACGCTAACCACTGCGCTAATCGGTAGTCTATTGTTGCCTTGAATTATATTCATCTGCAGATTGAATGAATTTATGTATAACTCATCACATCAGTTACGTTGAAGAAGTAACAAAAATGATGACCGGTGGCAGAATTTCTACTACACAAATTCACATAGTTGAAATAATGTTTTCGTGAAGTTGAATCTGAATTCACGAAGTTGAAATAATGCTTTCGTGAAGTTGAAACTGTTTTCACGGAGATGAAATAATGCTTTCGTGAAGTTGAATCTGAATTCATAAAGTTGAAATAATGCTTTCGTGAAGTTGAAACTGTTTTCACGGAGATGAAATAATGCTTTCGTGAAGTTGAATCTGAATTCACAAAGTTGAAATAATGCTTTCGTGAAGTTTAAAGCAGCATTATATCGTAATAAAGGATGTTTTGGGTAAAATATAAATACTAATGTGTGTGTGTTTACAAAAATCGAAATAGTCGCTTAGAAACGATAAAATTCCAATAAATATAAACCATCGTATACGCGAATTTGTTTATCAACACACGAAATATAAACACGCACAGCGCGCATGCGTGAAACAACAGAGGATGTAGAAAACAACGTATATATTTTGAACATGAAAGACTATCTATCTTCCTCTAATGTCGAACCCCTCGCGGGGATGTAGACATGTCGCTAAAAGACTTAGATAACAGAGGTATGAATCAACATCTCAAGTAATTTAATTAAGAAAGACAACGTGGGACAAATGGGGACGATGCATTCCGAATGTAAACAAGTGCGGACGATGCGTTCTGGTTGTAAACAAATGCATGACCGATCGACTCGGAAAGTCCTACTTTCGGTTTAGAGTTTGTTTTATCGCAAAAAAACATTGTTTACCAATTGAACATAAGTATACAAAGTATATAATATATAAGTATATAATAACATTGCTACCCATACGTAAAATTTGAATTTTTCAAATATCTTTTATTTCATACGATGTATTGCTGCTTTAAACTGTGTTCACGAAGTTGAAATAATGCTTTCGTGTTTTTGAAACTGAATTCACGAAGTTAAAATAATACTTTCGTGAAGTTGAAACTGAATTCATAAAGTTGAAATAATGCTTTCGTGAAGTTGAAACTGTATTCACGGAGATGAAATAATGCTTTCGTGAAGTTGAAACTGAATTCATAAAGTTGAGATCATGAAATGATGGAATACAACGCCATGAGGGAGAGAGAAGAGGCAATGTGGATTTAGATGTCTTGCCTAAGGACGGCACCACCATGGTTCTGACGGGGCTTGAACCCTGTTTATAGCATCATTGAAACGTCGGAATATTAGTTGAAATGTTGACTATGGTTGTATGTACATTGATGTTTAATAATTAGTTCCTTAAATTAGGTAATAGCTGTGACCTTTTTTTTCATAAATAATTTTCACTTTTATTGCAGACTGGATGTACGATAAATTTCCAAACACTAGACAATGATGCAACCATAACAGTAGATTTCGAGAGCTTTCATATCAACGACTGTACCGTGAAACTGTATATATCTGGAGATGCCAGCGGAAGTATGGTATGTAACACTCGCTTTCCGTTGAAATCAGATTGGAACAACTTATGGTTTATCCCACTAGGGCGCTATCTTATCCCAATTGGACCAGACATATACTACATGGCCCAGGCTTATTATACTACATGGCCCAGGCTTATTATACTACATGGCCCAGGCTTATTATACTACATGGCCCAGGCTTATTATACTACATGGCCCAGACTTATTATACTACATGGCCCAGGCTTATTATACTACATGGCCCAGACTTATTATACTACATGGTCCAGGCTTATTATACTACATGGCCTAGACTTATTATACTACATGGTCCAGGCTTATTATACTACATGCCCAGACTTATTATACTACATGGCCCAGACTTATTATACTACATGGCCTAGACTTATTATACTACATGGCCCAGGCTTATTATACTACATGGCCCAGACTTATTATACTACATGGCCCAGACTTATTATACTACATGGCCTAGACTTATTATACTACATGGCCCAGGCTTATTATACTACATGGCCTAGACTTATTATACTACATGGCCCAGGCTTATTATACTACATGGCCCAGGCTTATTATACTACATGACCCAGACTTATTATACTACATGGCCCAGGCTTATTATACTACATGGCCCAGGCTTATTATACTACATGGCCCAGACTTATTATACTACATGGCCCAGACTTATTATACTACATGGCCTAGACTTATTATACTACATGGCCCAGGCTTATTATACTACATGGCCCAGGCTTATTATACTACATGACCCAGACTTATTATACTACATGGTCCAGGCTTATTATACTACATGGCCCAGACTTATTATACTACATGGCCCAGACTTATTATACTACATGGCCTAGACTTATTATACTACAAAATGTTTCACTGTCTGCCTACTACCACCAGACCTGCAACTCATTGAACTCTTTCACTGTCTGCCTACTCTCACCAGACATGCAATTCGTTGAAATATTTCACATTGTTTGCCTACTACCACCAGACCTGCAACTCGTTGTACTGTTTCACTGTCTGCCTACTCTCACCAGACCTGTAACTCGTTTAACTTTTTCACTGTCTGCCTACTCCCACCAGACCTGTGACTCGTTGAACTGTTTCACTGTATGCCTACTCTCACCAGACCTGTAACTCGTTGAAATGTTTCACTGTCTGCCTACTCTCACCAGACCTGTAACTCGTTGAACTGTTTCACTGTCTGCCTACTCCCACCAGACCTGTAACTCGTTGATCTGTTTCACTGTATGCCTACTCTCACCAGACCTGTAACTCGTTGATATGTTTCACTGTCTGCCTACTCTCACCAGACCTGTAACTCGTTGAAATGTTTCACTGTCTGCCTACTCCCACCAGACCTGCAACTCGTTGAACTGTTTCACTCTCTGCCTATTCCCACCAGACCTGTATCTCGTTGAAAGGTTTCACTGTCTGCCTACTCTCACCTGACCTGTAACTCGTTGAACTGTTTCACTTTGTCTGCCTACTACCACCAGACCTGCAACTCGTTGAACTGTTTCGCTGTCTGCCTACTCCCACCAGACCTGTAACTCGTTGAACTGTTTCACTGTATGCCTACTCTCACCATACCTGTAACTCGTTGAACTGTTTCACTGTCTGCCTACTCCCACCATACATGCAACTCGTTGAAATGTTTCACTGTCTGCCTACTCCCACCAGACCTGTAACTCGTTGAAATGTTTCACTGTATGCCTACTCTCACCAGACCTGTAACTCGTTAAAATGTTTCACTGTCTGCCTACTCTCACCAGACCTGTAACTCGTTGAAATTTTTCACTGTCTGCCTACTCCCACCAGACCTGCAACTCGTTGAAATGTTTCACTGTCTGTCTACTCTCACCAGACCTGCAACTCATTGAAATGTTTCACTTTGTCTGCCTGCTACTACCAGACCTGCAACTCGTTGAACTGTTTCACTGTCTGCCTACTCCCACCAGACCTGTAACTCGTTGAACTGTTTCACTGTATGCCTACTCTCACCAGACCTGTAACTCGTTGAACTGTTTCACTTTGTCAGCCTACTACCACCAGACCTGCAACTCGTTGAACTATTTCACTGTCTGCCTACTCGCACCATACCTGCAACTCGTTGAAATGTTTCACTGTCTGCCTACTCCCACCAGACCTGTAACTCGTTGAATTGTTTCATTGTCTGCCTACTCCCACCATATCTGCAACTCATTGAAATGTTTCACTTTGTCTGTCTACTATCACCAGACCTGCAACTCATTGAAATGTTTCACTTTGTTGTGTTTTGTCTGCCTACTACTACCAGACCTGCAACACGTTGAACTGTTTCACTCTCTGCATTCTCCCACCAGACCTGTAAATCTTTGAAATGTTTCACTGTCTGCCAACTCCCACAAGACTGCAACTCGTTGAAATGTTTCACTGTCTGCTACTCACCAGACCTGAACTCTTTGTTTTGTTGTCACCAGACTGCAACTGTTGAATGTTTCACTGTCTGCTACTCCACCAGACTGTAACTCGTTTAACTGTTTCACTGTATGCATACTCTCACCTGACCTGTAACTCGTTGAACTGTTTCACTGTCTGCCTACTCCCACCAGAACTGCAACTCATTGAAATGTTTCACTGTCTGTCTACTATCACCAGACCTTCAACTCATTGAAATGTTTCACTTTTTCTGCCTACTACTACCTAACCTGCAACTCGTTGAAGTGTTTCACTCTCTGCATACTCCCACCACACCTGCAACTCGTTGAACACTGTTGTTTCACTGTCTGCCTACTCCCACCATACCTGTAACTCATTGAAATGTTTCACTGTCTGCCAACTCCCACCAGACCTGCAACTCGTTGAAATGTTTCACTGTCTGTCTACTCTCACCAGACCTGCAACTCATTGAAATGTTTCACTTTGTCTGCCTACTACTACCAGAGCTGCAACTCGTTGAACTGTTTCACTGTCTGCATACTCCCACCACACCTGCACCTCGTTGAACTGTTTCACTGTATGCATACTCCCACCACACCTGCAACTCGTTGAACTGTTTCACTGTCTGCATACTCACACCATACCTGCAACTCGTTGAAATGTTTCACTGTCTACCTACTCTCACCAGACGTGCAACTTGTTGAAATGTTTCACTGTCTGCATACTCACTCAAGACCTGTAACTCATTGAAATGTGTCACTGTCTGCCTACTACCACCATACCTGCAACTCTTTGTCCTGTTGCACTGTATGCCTACTCCCACCAGACATGCAACTCGTTGAAATGTTTCACTGTCTGCCTACTACCAGCAGACCTGCAACTCGTTGAACTCTTTCATTGTCTGCCTACTCTCACCAGACCTGCAACTCGTTGAAATGTTTCACTGTATGCCTACTCTCACCAGATGTGCAACTCGTTGAAATGTTTCACTTTGTCTGCCTACTACCACCAGACTTGCCACTCGTTGAACTGTTTCACTGTCTGCCTACGCCCACCAGACCTGTAACTCGTTGAACTGTTTCACTGTCTGCCTACTCCCACCAGACCTGTAACTATTTGAACTGTTTCACTGTATGCCTACTCTCACCAGAACTGTAACTCGTTGAAATGTTTCACTGTCAGCCTACTCTCACCAGACCTGTAACTCGTTGAAATGTTTCACTGTCTGCCTACTCCCACCAGATCTGCAACTCGTTGAAATGTTTGACTGTCTGTCTACTCTCACCAGACCTGCAACTCATTGAAATGTTTCACTTTGTCTGCCTACTACTACCAGACCTGCAACTCGTTGACATGTTTCACTGTCTGCCTACTACCACCAGACCTGCAACTCGTTGAACTCTTTCACTGTCTGCCTACTCTCACCAGACCTGCAACTCGTTGAAATGTTTCACTGTCTGCATACTCACATAAGACCTGTAACTCGTTGATATGTTTCACTGTCTGCCTACTACCACCATACCTGCAACTCGTTGACCTGTTTCACTGTATGCCTACTCCCACCAGACATGCAACTCGTTGAACTCTTTCACTGTCTGCCTACTCTCACCAGACCTGCAACTCGTTGAAATGATTCACTGTCTGCCTACTCTCACCAAACCTGCAACTCGTTGAAATGTTTCACTGATGTACAACACCTCAGTTGACATACTAGTACGATCTGAGAGTTGTAGGTTTAGTATAAACTTTATATATTTTACAATGATTGGGTAGTAATTTTAAAGTGGGTCTACATTCTGCATATTACGTTCATTGGTTACAAGTTGATGTACATTATCTAGTCGCCGGAGAAGGTGTACGTGTGCACTGTTAATTGAGATAGGAAATTTAATATATATATAAAACGACAAGAGATATAGAATAAGTAAAGTATTTGTATTTTATAATGCACATAGTATCACAATCATTGCAATTTAGAGTATATATAATGATTATTGTGCAAATAAGAAACAAATAAATGTACCAACTAAATATCACAATCATTGTGAGACAAAAATGTGTAACAAACACGGGGATCGTAACAGGGACCTTTCATTTACATGGCAAACGCTTAACCACAATCTCCCAAATTAAGTATATACGAAGCTATATTTACGTACGGTGATATATTGTTATGATAGAAACACATTTAGTATATTAGTAAAACTAAGAAATATATCAAGAAACATAGACATAATGTTAGCCCAATATGTAGTAAAACATATTTAAAGACTTCATGTATGACAACAGTTTCCATTTAGTCGCATTTTAGTGCATTGTTCTAGGGATCAGCTTATTATCTTGTTATCTTAATATAACATGTTATGATATTTTCACGAACATCAACATTTTGTTCTAAGCAGTCGGCATTCGCTTTATAAGACTTAGTATTATTTCTGTAAAATTGTAATGTAAATGCTTCTTTTAAACTATTTTTGACATTTGCCAATGATGCTCCTACCGTATGACATTGACTAGGATACGTCGTACCAGCATTCCTATTTAATGTTGTTCCTACCGTTTGACATTGACAAGTATACGTCGTACCAGCATTCCTATTTAATGATGCTCCTACCGTATGACATTGACAAGTATACGTCGTACCAGCATTCCTATTTAATGATGCTCCTACCGTATGACATTGACACGTATACGTCATACCAGCATTCCTATTTAATGATGCTCCTACCGTATGACATTGACACGTATACGTCATACCAGCATTCCTATTTATTGTATCCTAGTATGCACTCTTGTATAATCTACTTTCGAAAATGGAGTAACACTTGCAGTAAGGTAAGACATAATGGCACTATTTAAGGTAAATTAACTTTTATTACTGTATACTTTATATGTATTTTGTGTACACAAGTTAAGTGTGCTTTATACAATAGTACGGTGATACGCATACATATATAATGACAGTAATACATACATACAGTTTACTTCAAATTCAGTAGGCTAACAGGCACACGAGGTCAACAAGACAGCGAACAGTGAAGCAACATTGTCTGGTGTTTTATATTAATAATAAAATAAGTACAGAGTTTATTATAGTGCATTGTGTTATTCTTTACATGCATACATCAAATTATACTACAATAAGCTAACACCTTCATATATACAGTTTCTATAAAGTATATATTAACATATATCTGCATACACAACAGCTCACACTAGTTTAAAAGATATCAAAATGACACACCAACTATGCGTAGCCGGTCAAGTGATTGGGTATATATGTGAACTAGCCGAACGTTATTTATAATAAATAGTACAACTGCGCGTATTTAAAGTGTATTAACTGTGATTAACTCATTTCAATTACGGCAACATGTCGATGATAAAAATGATCGGATAATCATAATTTATATGCCAAATATAGAATATATATACCGGATATCATGTTATTACATTATTTAAAGCGACACTACATCAGTGAAAACGCAAATTTCTACAGAATGTAATTCCCTATTACATGGTAAAATTGTTTTCCAAATAATTGCCTCAAAAACTGACTATTTCAGCAAATAAACAAATGCCGTATACGCGGTTTGTTGAATAATGTAAATTAGGTCGACAACACTATTTATGGTACATATTTACCGTTATATCTCACAGTCTGCCTATGCATATTTATTTGTAGACTAAACTTAGTCAAAATATCTCTAAACGACAGTATCACGCGCTTAGTATTGACTCCAATGACAAACAAACGTCAATTTAGGTGCGTGGATGAACGTTATATGAAAATCTACTTTCACTTTTGAAAGTTGTAAACCACAAACACACTTTTGTTTGTTTATTGATTCATTGTTAGTGTTCGAATGTATTCGACAAAAGATATACGTAAAAATGCATTTTAGTTGCGTTTTGCAATGTAATGTCGCTTTAAAAAGAACCTGTCTAGTTACATATCAGGCTTACCATACTGTCTAGTGACATACCCGGCTTAACATACTGTCTAGTGACATCCCGGCTTACCATACTGTCTAGTGACATACCGGGCTTACCATACTGTCTAGTGACATACCCGGCTTACCATACTGCCTAGTGACATACCCGGCTTACCATACTGTCTAGTGACATACCCGGCTTACCATACTGTCTAGTGACATACCAGGTTTACCATACTGTCTAGTGACATACCCGGCTTACCATAC
>CM026398.1:21470475-21511207 GCA_014843695.1 Archivesica marissinica
TATTATACTACATGGCCCATACTTATTATACTACATGGCCCAGGCTTATTATACTACATGGCCTGGACTTATTATACTACATGGCCCAGACTTATTATACTACATGGCCCAGGCTTATTATACTACATGGCCCAGGCTTATACTACATGGCCTAGACTTATTATACTACATGGCCTAGACTTATTATACTACATGGCCCAGGCTTATTATACTACATGGCCCAGACTTATTATACTACATGGTCCAGGCTTATTATACTACATGGCCTAGACTTATTATACTACATGGCCCAGACTTATTATACTACATGGCCCAGGCTTATACTACATGGCCAAGGCTTATTATACTACATGGTCCAGGCTTATTATACTACATGGCCCAGACTTATTATACTACATGGCCTAGACTTATACTACATGGCCCAGGCTTATACTACATGGCCCAGGCTTATTATACTACATGGCCCAGGCTTATACTACATGGCCTAGGCTTATTATACTACATGGCCTAGACTTATTATACTACATGGCCTAGACTTATTATACTACATGGCCCAGGCTTATTATACTACATGACCCAGACTTATTATACTACATGGCCCAGGCTTATACTACATGGCCCAGGCTTATTATACTACATGGCCCAGGCTTATTATACTACATGGCCCAGGCTTATACTACATGGCCTAGGCTTATTATACTACATGGCCTAGACTTATTATACTACATGGCCCAGGCTTATTATACTACATGGCCTAGACTTATTATACTACATGGCCCAGGCTTATTATACTACATGGCCCATGCTTATTATACTACATGGCCTAGACTTATTATACTACATGGCCTAGGCTTATTATACTACATGGCCCAGACTTATTATACTACATGGCCCAGACTTATTATACTACATGGCCCAGGCTTATTATACTACATGGCCTAGACTTATTATACTACATGGCCTAAACTTATTATACTACATGGCCCTGACTTATTATACTACATGGACCAGACTTATTATACTACATGGCCCAGGCTTATTATACTACATGGCCTAGACTTATTATACTACATGGCCCAGACTTATTATACTACATGGCCCAGGCTTATACTACATGGCCCAGGCTTATTATACTACATGGCCCAGGCTTATACTACATGGCCTAGGCTTATTATACTACATGGCCTAGACTTATTATACTACATGGCCTAGGCTTATTATACTACATGGCCTAGACTTATTATACTACATGGCCTAGGCTTATTATACTACATGGCCTAGACTTATTATACTACATGGCCTAGGCTTATTATACTACAGGCCTAGGCTTATTATACTACATGGCCTAGACTTATTATACTACATGGCCAGGCTTATTATACTACATGGCCTAGACTTATTATACTACATGGCCTAGACTTATTATACTACATGGCCTAGACTTATTATATACATGGCCCAGGCTTATTATACTACATGGCCTAGACTTATTATACTACATGGCCAGGCTTATTATACTACATGGCCCAGCTTATTATACTACATGGCCCAGGCTTATTATACTACATGGCCTAGACTTATTATACTACATGGCCCAGGCTTATTATACTACATGGCCTAGGCTTATTATACTACATGGCCCAGGCTTATTATACTACTGGCCTAGCTTATTATACTACATGGCCCGGCTTATTATACTACATGGCCAGATTATTACTACATGGCCCAGACTTATTATACTACATGGCCCAGGCTTATTATACTACATGGCCCAGACTTATTATACTACATGGCCCAGGCTTATACTACATGGCCCAGACTTATTATACTACATGGCCCAGACTTATTATACTACATGGCCCAGACTTATTATACTACATGGCCCAGACTTATTATACTACATGGCCCAGGCTTATTCTACATGGCCCAGGCTTATTATACTACATGACCCAGGCTTATTATACTACATGGCCCAGACTTATTATACTACATGGCCCAGGCTTATTATACTACATGGCCTATACTTGTTATACTACATGGCCTAGGCTTATTATACTACATGGCCTAGACTTATTATACTACATGGCCCAGGCTTATTATACTACATGGCCCAGGCTTATTATACTACATGGCCTAGACTTATTATACTACATGGCCCAGGCTTATTATACTACATGGCGTAGACTTATTATACTACATGGCCCAGGCTTATTATACTACATGGCCTAGGCTTATTATACTACATGGCCTAGGCTTATTATACTACATGGCCTAGGCTTATTATACTACATGGTCCAGGCTTATTATAATACATGGCCTAGGCTTATTATACTACATGGCCTAGACTTATTATACTACATGACCCAGACTTATTATACTACATGGCCCAGGCTTATTATACTACATGGCCCAGGCTTATTATACTACATGGCCCAGGCTTATTATACTACATGGCCCAGGCTTATTATACTACATGGCCCAGGCTTATACTACATGGCCCAGGCTTATACTACATGGCCCAGGCTTATTATACTACATGGCCCAGGCTTATACTACATGGCCCAGGCTTATTATAATACATGGCCCAGGCTTATACTACATGTCCTAGGCTTATTATACTACATGGCCCAGGCTTATTATACTGCATGGCCCAGACTTATTATACTACATGGCCCAGACTTATTATACTACATGGCCCAGGCTTATACTACATGGCCCAGACTTATTATACTACATGGCCCAGACTTATTATACTACATGGCCCAGACTTATTATACTACATGGCCCAGACTTATTATACTACATGGCCCAGGCTTATTCTACATGGCCCAGGCTTATTATACTACATGGCCCAGACTTATTATACTACATGGCCCAGGCTTATTATACTACATGGCCTATACTTGTTATACTACATGGCCTAGGCTTATTATACTACATGGCCTAGACTTATTATACTACATGGCCCAGGCTTATTATACTACATGGCTTAGACTTATTATACTACATGGCCCAGACTTATTATACTACATGGCCTAGGCTTATTATACTACATGGCTTAGACTTATTATACTACATGGTCCAGGCTTATTATACTACACGGCCCAGACTTATTATACTACATGGTCCAGGATTATTATACTACATGGCCTAGACTTATTATACTACATGGCCCAGGCTTATTATACTACACGGCCCAGACTTATTATACTACATGGTCTAGACTTATTATACTACATGGCCCAGGCTTATTATACTACACGGCCCAGGCTTATTATACTACACGGCCCAGACTTATTATACTACATGGCCCAGACTTATTATACTACATGGTCCAGGCTTATTATACTACATGGTCTAGACTTATTATACTACATGGTCCAGGCTTATTATACTACATGGCCTAGGCTTATTATACTACATGGCCTAGACTTATTATACTACATGGCCTAGACTTATTATACTACATGGCCTAGACTTATACTACATGGCCCAGGCTTATTATACTACATGGCCCAGGCTTATTATACTACATGACCCAGACTTATTATACTACATGACCCAGACTTATTATACTACATGGCCCAGGCTTATTATACTACATGACCCAGACTTATTATACTACATGGCCCAGGCTTATTATACTACATGGCCCAGGCTTATTATACTACATGGCCCAGGCTTATTATACTACATGGCCCAGGCTTATTATACTACATGGCCCAGGCTTATACTACATGGCCTAGGCTTATTATACTACATGGCCTAGACTTATTATACTACATGGCCCAGGCTTATTATACTACATGGCCTAGACTTATTATACTACATGACCCAGGCTTATTATACTACATGGCCCAGGCTTATTATACTACATGGCCTAGACTTATTATACTACATGGCCTAGACTTATTATACTACATGGCCCAGACTTATTATACTACATGGCCCAGACTTATTATACTACATGGCCCAGGCTTATTATACTACATGGCCTAGACTTATTATACTACATGGCCTAAACTTATTATACTACATGGCCCTGACTTATTATACTACATGGACCAGACTTATTATACTACATGGCCCAGGCTTATTATACTCCATGGCCTAGACTTATTATACTACATGGCCCAGACTTATTATACTACATGGCCCAGGCTTATACTACATGGCCCAGGCTTATTATACTACATGGCCCAGGCTTATACTACATGGCCTAGGCTTATTATACTACATGGCCTAGACTTATTATACTACATGGCCTAGACTTATTATACTACATGGCCTAGACTTATTATACTACATGGCCTAGGCTTATTATACTACATGGCCTAGACTTATTATACTACATGGCCTAGGCTTATTATACTACATGGCCTAGACTTATTATACTACATGGCCTAGACTTATTATACTACATGGCCTAGACTTATTATACTACATGGCCTAGACTTATTATACTACATGGCCCAGGCTTATTATACTACATGGCCTAGACTTATTATACTACATGGCCCAGGCTTATTATACTACATGGCCTAGACTTATTATACTACATGGCCCAGGCTTATTATACTACATGGCCTAGACTTATTATACTACATGGCCCAGGCTTATTATACTACATGGCCTAGGCTTATTATACTACATGGCCCAGGCTTATTATACTACATGGCCTAGACTTATTATACTACATGGCCCAGACTTATTATACTGCATGGCCCAGACTTATTATACTACATGGCCCAGACTTATTATACTACATGGCCCAGGCTTATACTACATGGCCCAGACTTATTATACTACATGGCCCAGACTTATTATACTACATGGCCCAGACTTATTATACTACATGGCCCAGACTTATTATACTACATGGCCCAGGCTTATTCTACATGGCCCAGGCTTATTATACTACATGACCCAGGCTTATTATACTACATGGCCCAGACTTATTATACTACATGGCCCAGGCTTATTATACTACATGGCCTATACTTGTTATACTACATGGCCTAGGCTTATTATACTACATGGCCTAGACTTATTATACTACATGGCCCAGGCTTATTATACTACATGGCCCAGGCTTATTATACTACATGGCCTAGACTTATTATACTACATGGCCCAGGCTTATTATACTACATGGCGTAGACTTATTATACTACATGGCCCAGGCTTATTATACTACATGGCCTAGGCTTATTATACTACATGGCCTAGGTTTATTATACTACATGGCCTAGGCTTATTATACTACATGGCCTAGGCTTATTATACTACATGGTCCAGGCTTATTATAATACATGGCCTAGGCTTATTATACTACATGGCCTAGACTTATTATACTACATGACCCAGACTTATTATACTACATGGCCCAGGCTTATTATACTACATGGCCCAGGCTTATTATACTACATGGCCCAGGCTTATTATACTACATGGCCCAGGCTTATTATACTACATGGCCCAGGCTTATACTACATGGCCCAGGCTTATACTACATGGCCCAGGCTTATTATACTACATGGCCCAGGCTTATACTACATGGCCCAGGCTTATTATAATACATGGCCCAGGCTTATACTACATGTCCTAGGCTTATTATACTACATGGCCCAGGCTTATACTACATGGCCCAGGCTTATTATACTACATGGCCCAGGCTTATTATACTACATGGCCCAGGCTTATTATACTACATGGCCCAGGCTTATACTACATGGCCCAGGCTTATACTACATGGCCCAGGCTTATTATACTACATGGCCCAGGCTTATACTACATGGCCCAGGCTTATTATACTACATGGCCCAGGCTTATACTACATGTCCTAGGCTTATTATACTACATGGCCCAGGCTTATACTACATGGCCCAGGCTTATTATACTACATGGCCCAGGCTTTATACTACATGGCCTAGGCTTATTATACTACATGGCCTAGACTTATTATACTACATGGCCTAGACTTATTATACTACATGGCCTAGACTTATTATACTACATGGCCTAGGCTTATTATACTACATGGCCTAGGCTTATTATACTACATGGCCCAGGCTTATTATACTACATGGCCTAGACTTATTATACTACATGGCCCAGGCTTATTATACTACATGGCCTAGACTTATTATACTACATGGCCTAGACTTATTATACTACATGGCCTAGACTTATTATACTACATGGCCTAGACTTATTATACTACATGGTCTAGGCTTATTATACTACATGGCCCAGGCTTATTATACTACATGTCCCAGACTTATTATACTACATGGCCTAGACTTATTATACTACATGTCCCAGACTTATTATACTACATGTCCCAGACTTATTATACTACATGTCCCAGACTTATTATACTACATGGCCTAGACTTATTATACTACATGGCCCAGGCTTATTATACTACATGGCCTAGACTTATTATACTACATGGCCCATACTTATTATACTACATAACCCAGGCTTATTATACTACATGGCCTAGACTTATTATACTACATGGCCCAGACTTATTATACTACATGGCCCAGGCTTATTATACTACATGGCCCAGGCTTATTATACTACATGGCCCAGGCTTATTATACTACATGGCCCAGTCTTATTATACTACATGGCCTAGACTTATTATACTACATGACCCAGACTTATTATACTACATGGCCCAGGCTTATTATACTACATGGCCCAGGCTTATTATACTACATGGCCTGGACTTATTATACTACATGGCCCAGACTTATTATACTACATGGCCCAGGCTTATTATACTACATGGCCCAGGCTTATACTACATGGCCTAGACTTATTATACTACATGGCCTAGACTTATTATACTACATGGCCCAGGCTTATTATACTACATGGCCCAGACTTATTATACTACATGGCCCAGACTTATTATACTACATGGCCCAGGCTTATACTACATGGCCCAGGCTTATTATACTACATGGTCCAGGCTTATTATACTACATGGCCCAGACTTATTATACTACATGGCCTAGACTTATACTACATGGCCCAGGCTTATACTACATGGCCCAGGCTTATTATACTACATGGCCCAGGCTTATACTACATGGCCTAGGCTTATTATACTACATGGCCTAGACTTATTATACTACATGGCCTAGACTTATTATACTACATGGCCTAGACTTATTATACTACATGACCCAGGCTTATTATACTACATGGCCTAGACTTATTATACTACATGGTCCAGGCTTATTATACTACATGGCCTAGACTTATTATACTACATGGCCCAGGCTTATTATACTACATGGCCCAGGCTTATTATACTACATGACCCAGACTTATTATACTACATGGCCCAGGCTTATACTACATGGCCCAGGCTTATTATACTACATGGCCCAGGCTTATTATACTACATGGCCCAGGCTTATACTACATGGCCTAGGCTTATTATACTACATGGCCTAGACTTATTATACTACATGGCCCAGGCTTATTATACTACATGGCCTAGACTTATTATACTACATGACCCAGGCTTATTATACTACATGGCCCAGGCTTATTATACTACATGGCCTAGACTTATTATACTACATGGCCTAGACTTATTATACTACATGGCCCAGACTTATTATACTACATGGCCCAGACTTATTATACTACATGGCCCAGGCTTATTATACTACATGGCCTAGACTTATTATACTACATGGCCTAAACTTATTATACTACATGGCCCTGACTTATTATACTACATGGACCAGACTTATTATACTACATGGCCCAGGCTTATACTACATGGCCCAGGCTTATTATACTACATGGCCCAGGCTTATACTACATGGCCTAGGCTTATTATACTACATGGCCTAGACTTATTATACTACATGGCCTAGACTTATTATACTACATGGCCTAGGCTTATTATACTACATGGCCTAGACTTATTATACTACATGGCCTAGGCTTATTATACTACATGGCCTAGACTTATTATACTACATGGTCCAGGCTTATTATACTACATGACCTAGGCTTATTATACTACACGGTCCAGGCTTATTATACTACATGGCCTAGACTTATTATACTACATGGCCTAGACTTATTATACTACATGGCCTAGACTTATTATACTACATGGCCTAGACTTATTATACTACATGGTCCAGGCTTATTATACTACATGGTCCAGGCTTATTATACTACATGGCCTAGGCTTATTATACTACATGGCCTAGACTTATTATACTACATGACCCAGACTTATTATACTACATGGCCCAGGCTTATTATACTACATGGCCCAGGCTTATTATACTACATGGCCCAGGCTTATTATACTACATGGCCCAGGCTTATACTACATGGCCCAGGCTTATACTACATGGCCCAGGCTTATTATACTACATGGCCCAGGCTTATACTACATGGCCCAGGCTTATTATACTACATGGCCCAGGCTTATACTACATGTCCTAGGCTTATTATACTACATGGCCCAGGCTTATACTACATGGCCCAGGCTTATTATACTACATGGCCCAGACTTATTATACTACATGGCCCAGGCTTATTATACTACATGGCCCAGGCTTATACTACATGGCCCAGGCTTATTATACTACATGGCCCAGGCTTATACTACATGGCCCAGGCTTATTATACTACATGGCCCAGGCTTATACTACATGTCCTAGGCTTATTATACTACATGGCCCAGGCTTATACTACATGGCCCAGGCTTATTATACTACATGGCCCAGGCTTATACTACATGGCCTAGGCTTATTATACTACATGGCCTAGACTTATTATACTACATGGCCTAGACTTATTATACTACATGGCCTAGACTTATTATACTACATGGCCTAGGCTTATTATACTACATGGCCTAGACTTATTATACTACATGGCCCAGGCTTATTATACTACATGGCCTAGACTTATTATACTACATGGCCCAGGCTTATTATACTACATGGCCCAGACTTATTATACTACATGGCCTAGACTTATTATACTACATGGCCCAGGCTTATTATACTACATGGCCTAGACTTATTATACTACATGGCCCAGGCTTATTATACTACATGGCCTAGACTTATTATACTACATGGCCTAGACTTATTATACTACACGGCCCAGACTTATTATACTACATGTCCCAGACTTATTATACTACATGGCCTAGGCTTATTATACTACATGTCCCAGACTTATTATACTACATGGCCTAGACTTATTATACTACATGACCCAGGCTTATTATACTACATGACCCAGGCTTATTATACTACATGGCCCATACTTATTATACTACATGGCCCAGGCTTATTATACTACATGGCCTGGACTTATTATACTACATGGCCCAGACTTATTATACTACATGGCCCAGGCTTATTATACTACATGGCCCAGGCTTATACTACATGGCCTAGACTTATTATACTACATGGCCTAGACTTATTATACTACATGGCCCAGGCTTATTATACTACATGGCCCAGACTTATTATACTACATGGTCCAGGCTTATTATACTACATGGCCTAGACTTATTATACTACATGGCCCAGACTTATTATACTACATGGCCCAGGCTTATACTACATGGCCAAGGCTTATTATACTACATGGTCCAGGCTTATTATACTACATGGCCCAGACTTATTATACTACATGGCCTAGACTTATACTACATGGCCCAGGCTTATACTACATGGCCCAGGCTTATTATACTACATGGCCCAGGCTTATACTACATGGCCTAGGCTTATTATACTACATGGCCTAGACTTATTATACTACATGGCCTAGACTTATTATACTACATGGCCCAGGCTTATTATACTACATGACCCAGACTTATTATACTACATGGCCCAGGCTTATACTACATGGCCCAGGCTTATTATACTACATGGCCCAGGCTTATTATACTACATGGCCCAGGCTTATACTACATGGCCTAGGCTTATTATACTACATGGCCTAGACTTATTATACTACATGGCCCAGGCTTATTATACTACATGGCCTAGACTTATTATACTACATGACCCAGGCTTATTATACTACATGGCCCATGCTTATTATACTACATGGCCTAGACTTATTATACTACATGGCCTAGACTTATTATACTACATGGCCCAGACTTATTATACTACATGGCCCAGACTTATTATACTACATGGCCCAGGCTTATTATACTACATGGCCTAGACTTATTATACTACATGGCCTAAACTTATTATACTACATGGCCCTGACTTATTATACTACATGGACCAGACTTATTATACTACATGGCCCAGGCTTATTATACTACATGGCCTAGACTTATTATACTACATGGCCCAGACTTATTATACTGCATGGCCCAGGCTTATACTACATGGCCCAGGCTTATTATACTACATGGCCCAGGCTTATACTACATGGCCTAGGCTTATTATACTACATGGCCTAGACTTATTATACTACATGGCCTAGGCTTATTATACTACATGGCCTAGACTTATTATACTACATGGCCTAGGCTTATTATACTACATGGCCTAGACTTATTATACTACATGGCCTAGGCTTATTATACTACATGGCCTAGACTTATTATACTACATGGTCCAGGCTTATTATACTACATGGCCTAGGCTTATTATACTACACGGTCCAGGCTTATTATACTACATGGCCTAGACTTATTATACTACATGGCCTAGACTTATTATACTACATGGCCTAGACTTATTATACTACATGGCCTAGACTTATTATACTACATGGTCCAGGCTTATTATACTACATGGTCCAGGCTTATTATACTACATGGCCTAGGCTTATTATACTACATGGCCTAGACTTATTATACTACATGACCCAGACTTATTATACTACATGGCCCAGGCTTATTATACTACATGGCCCAGGCTTATTATACTACATGGCCCAGGCTTATTATACTACATGGCCCAGGCTTATACTACATGGCCCAGGCTTATACTACATGGCCCAGGCTTATTATACTACATGGCCCAGGCTTATACTACATGGCCCAGGCTTATTATAATACATGGCCCAGGCTTATACTACATGTCCTAGGCTTATTATACTACATGGCCCAGGCTTATACTACATGGCCCAGGCTTATTATACTACATGGCCCAGGCTTATTATACTACATGGCCCAGGCTTATTATACTACATGGCCCAGGCTTATACTACATGGCCCAGGCTTATACTACATGGCCCAGGATTATTATACTACATGGCCCAGGCTTATACTACATGGCCCAGGCTTATTATACTACATGGCCCAGGCTTATACTACATGTCCTAGGCATATTATACTACATGGCCCAGGCTTATACTACATGGCCCAGGCTTATTATACTACATGGCCCAGGCTTATACTACATGGCCTAGGCTTATTATACTACATGGCCTAGACTTATTATACTACATGGCCTAGACTTATTATACTACATGGCCTAGACTTATTATACTACATGGCCTAGGCTTATTATACTACATGGCCTAGACTTATTATACTACATGGCCCAGGCTTATTATACTACATGGCCTAGACTTATTATACTACATGGCCCAGGCTTATTATACTACATGGCCCAGACTTATTATACTACATGGCCTAGACTTATTATACTACATGGCCTAGACTTATTATACTACATGGCCCAGGCTTATTATACTACATGGCCTAGACTTATTATACTACATGGCCCAGGCTTATTATACTACATGGCCTAGACTTATTATACTACATGGCCTAGACTTATTATACTACACGGCCCAGACTTATTATACTACATGTCCCAGACTTATTATACTACATGGCCTAGGCTTATTATACTACATGTCCCAGACTTATTATACTACATGGCCTAGACTTATTATACTACATGACCCAGGCTTATTATACTACATGGCCTAGACTTATTATACTACATGGCCCATACTTATTATACTACATGACCCAGGCTTATTATACTACATGGCCCAGACTTATTATACTACATGGCCCAGGCTTATTATACTACATGGCCTGGACTTATTATACTACATGGCCCAGACTTATTATACTACATGGCCCAGGCTTATTATACTACATGGCCCAGGCTTATACTACATGGCCTAGACTTATTATACTACATGGCCTAGACTTATTATACTACATGGCCCAGGCTTATTATACTACATGGCCCAGACTTATTATACTACATGGCCCAGACTTATTATACTACATGGCCCAGGCTTATACTACATGGCCCAGGCTTATTATACTACATGGTCCAGGCTTATTATACTACATGGCCCAGACTTATTATACTACATGGCCTAGACTTATACTACATGACCCAGGCTTATACTACATGGCCCAGGCTTATTATACTACATGGCCCAGGCTTATACTACATGGCCTAGGCTTATTATACTACATGGCCTAGACTTATTATACTACATGGCCTAGACTTATTATACTACATGGTCCAGGCTTATTATACTACATGGCCTAGACTTATTATACTACATGGCCCAGGCTTATTAAGTTATTATACTACATGGTCCAGGCTTATTATACTACATGACCCAGGCTTATTATACTACATGGCCCAGGCTTATTATACTACATGGCCCAGGCTTATACTACATGGCCCAGACTTATTATACTACATGACCCAGGCTTATTATACTACATGGCCCAGACTTATTATACTACATGGCCCAGACTTATTATACTACATGGCCCAGGCTTATTATACTACATGTCCTAGACTTATTATACTACATGGCCCAGGCAATTTAGTTGACATCGCAAAGTTTACATAAACCATCATTTACATGTATGTTTACTATAAATTACAGAGCTCGTACAGTTGTGGTGATAATCCCAGTACCTACTTTTCCATTGGTCGAACAGTGACCTTGACATTGCACAGAATAAGTACAGAATCAACAGAATATGAGTTTAAGTTAAAACTGACAGCTGTTAGAGGTAAGTTAATGCTGACATCTGTTGGAGATAATTTAAAGCTGACATCTGTCTGAGGTAAGTTAATGTTGACATCTGTTGGAGATAATTTAAAGCTGACATCTGTCTGAGGTAAGTTAATGCTGACATCTGTTGGAGATAATTTAAAGCTGACATCTGTCTGAGGTAAGTTAATGCTGACATCTGTTGGAGATAATTTAAAGCTGACATATGTCTGAGGTAAGTTAATGCTGACATCTGTTGGAGATAATTTAAAGCTGACATCTGTCTGAGGTAAGTTAATGCTGACATATGTTGGAGATAATTTAAAGCTGACATCTGTCTGAGGTAAGTTAATGCTGACATCTGTTGGAGATAATTTAAAGCTGACATCTGTCTGAGGTAAGTTAATGCTGACATCTGTTGGAGATAATTTAAAGCTGAAATCTGTCTGAGGTAAGTTAATGCTGACATATGTTGGAGATAATTTAAAGCTGACATCTGTCTGAGGTAAGTTAATGCTGACATATGTTGGAGATAATTTAAAGCTGACATATCTGAGTGGATGGTTAAAGCTAACATTTGTTAGAGATACAGTCTGCCTCCGTGGTCGAGTGTTTAAGGTCGCTGACTTGCATACCACTGTAACCTATCATCACTGATGGTCATGGGTTCGAGCCCCGCTCAGTCCGTGTCTCATTTATATGAAAAAGTTGGCAGTTTCTTACGGAGGTTGGTGCACCCAAGTACTGGTTAACCGCTGGAGGCTGCCCAGGAAAGGTGTTGTTAGGTAAACTGCCCGCCGGCAATATAGCCCAAAATGGTGCTGATGCAGGCGTAAAACCCGAAATATAACATAACATAACTGTTAGAGATACGGTAAAGCTGACATTTGTTAGTGGAAAGTTAAAACTGACGTCCATTAGTGGTAATTTAAAGCTGACATCCACTAGTGGTAATTTAAAGCTGGCATCCATTAGTGGTAATTTAAAGCTGGCATCCATTAGTGGTATGTTAAAGCTGGCATCCATTAGTGTTATGTTAAAGCTGGCATCCATTAGTGTTATGTTAAAGCTGGCATCCATTAGTGTTATGTTAAAGCTGGCATCCATTAGTGGTATGTTAAAGCTGGCATCCATTAGTGGTATGTTAAAGTTGGCATCCATTAGTGGTATGTTAAATCTGGCATCCATTAGTGTTATGTTAAATCTGGCATCCATTAGTGGTATGTTAAATCTGGCATCCATTAGTGGTATGTTAAAGCTGGCATCCATTAGTGGTATGTTAAAGCTGGCATCCATTAGTGGTATGTTAAAGCTGGCATCCATTAGTGGTATGTTAAAGCTGACATCCATTAGTGGTATGTTAAAGCTGGCATCCATTAGTGGTATGTTAAAGCTGGCATCCATTAGTGGTATGTTAAAGCTGGCATCCATTAGTGGTATGTTAAAGCTGGCATCCATTAGTGGTATGTTAAAGCTGACATCCATTAGTGGTATGTTAAAGCTGGCATCCATTAGTGGTATGTTAAAGCTGGCATCCATTAGTGGTATGTTAAAGCTGGCATCCATTAGTGGTATGTTAAAGCTGGCATCCATTAGTGGTATGTTAAAGCTGGCATCCATTAGTGGTATGTTAAAGCTGGCATCCATTAGTGGTATGTTAAAGCTGACATCCATTAGTGGTATGTTAAAGCTGGCATCCATTAGTGGTATGTTAAAGCTGACATCCATTAGTGGTATGTTAAATCTGGCATCCATTAGTGGTATCTTAAAGCTGGCATCCATTAGTGGTATGTTAAAGCTGGCATCCATTAGTGGTATGTTAAAGCTGGCATCCATTAGTGATATGTTAAAGCTGGCATCCATTAGTGGTATGTTAAAGCTGGCATCCATTAGTGGTATGTTAAAGCTGGCATCCATTAGTGGTATGTTAAAGCTGGCATCCATTAGTGGTATGTTAAAGCTGACATTTGCTAGATGTGATTTGAAGTAGTCATCTGTTAGTGATAACTTAAAAGTGACATATATTAGTGATAGTTAAAACTGACCTTGTTAAAATTAATGCTGACATATGTTAGATGTAGGGATGGCAACGAATGGTGATTGTGATATTCGGATGATCTTCCGAACGAATATTCGCAAATTTCTCCAACTTTCTATTTCCACTACAGTTAGTACCTGTAAAACAAATGCTTCTCAGTTTGTGTCCCGTCAAATAGACTGCATTAATCAATTAGTGACCCCTGTAAGGTGTGAACAACATGTCATCACCCTCCTTTGTTATTTGGAGCCAAATCGCGATGACATTTCGCACCTTCGGGCACGCATTGGGTCATTCTTTGTTTTCGAAACTTAATTGATTGAAATTTAAACAAACATATATATCCTTTTAAGTTATGATTTAACTGCAATTGATTAAAATTTGATTTGAATTTTTTTTTTAATATTCGAATATGGTTTTAATATTCGAATATTCGGACGTTCGAACGAATATTCGAATATTCGAACATTCGTTGCCATCCCTAGTTAGATGTAAGATTAAGCTACCACTGTTAGTGGAAAGTTAAAACTGACCTTCATATTAGATGTGTTAGAGAGGTACGTTAAAGTTGACATGTGTTAGAGATAAGTTTAAGCTGATAAACTGTTAGTGGTATGTTAAATCTGAGCATCTGTTAGAGGGAAGTTGAAGCTGGCATCTGTTAGTGGTAAGTTAAAACTGACATCTATTAAGAGACATAAGTTGCAAGTTAAAGCTGACATCTGTTAGTGGCAAGTTAAATCTGAAATTTGTTAGAGGTAAATTAAAGCTGACATGTTAGATATATGCTAACGTTAACGCGACATCAGTTAGATGTAAGTTAAAGCTGACATGTGTTAGAGAGGTAAGTAAGTTGCAAGGTAAAGCTGGCATCTATTAGTGGCAAGTTTAAGCTGACATGTGTTAGAGAGGTAAGTAAGTTGCAAAGTAAAGCTGGCATCTATTAGTGGCAAGTTTAAGCTGACATGTGTTAGAGAGGTAAGTAAGTTGCAAGGTAAAGCTGGCATCTGTTAGTGGCAAGTTTAAGCTGATATGTTAGATATATGCTAACGTTAATGCGACATCAGTTAGAGGTAAGTTAAAGATGTCATCTTGTAGAGAAAAGTTAGAACTTACATCTGTTTGAGGTAAGTTAAAACTGACATGTAATAGATATAAGTTAATGCTGACAAATGATAGAGGAAAGTTGCAGCTGACATAATATATTATGTTAGTGGAATGTTGCAGCTGACATAGTGGAATGTTGCAGCTGACATAGTGGAATGTTGCAGCTGACATAATATATTATGTTAGTGGAATGTTGCAGCTGACATAGCGGAATGTTGCAGCTGACATAATATATTATGTTAGTGGAATGTTGCAGCTGACATAGTGGAATGTTGCAACTGACATAATATATTATGTTAGTGGAATGTTGCAGCTGACATAGCGGAATGTTGCAGCTGACATAATATATTATGTTAGTGGAATGTTGCAGCTGACATAGCGGAATGTTGCAGCTGACATAATATATTATGTTAGTGGAATGTTGCAGCTGACATAGTGGAATGTTGCAGCTGACATAATATATTATGTTAGTGGAATGTTGCAGCTGACATAATATATTATGTTAGTGGAATGTTGCAGCTGACATAATATATTATGTTAGTGGAATGTTGCAGCTGACATGCTTGTGGGAAATGAAAGCTGACATCGGTTACAGGAAAGTCAAAGGTGACACATTTAATCAAGCGAGACTCTTGAAATGTGGTTCAAGGACACTGTATTTTTAATTAAAACAAGTGGCCTATGTGGCCGACTAGTTACGGTCATTGACTTCAAATCACTTGCCCCTCACTGCTGCTTGTTCGAATCCCACTGGGGGTGTCAAATTATTTCATGTGATGAAGCTATCCAGCTGGCTTTGGTAAGGTCAGTGGTTCTACTCGGGTAACCGTCCACGCCTGAGATATTGCTCAGAGAGGCACCCTGTGTCTTCCTCCACCACTAATAGCTGCAAGGTTGCCATATGACCTACGCTGTTGGTGTGGTATCAGCTTTCTTTTTATTGCCTTCATTTAGGGCTCTCATCGTTTGTGCAACGTTGACTCACTCGTTTCAATCTCTCCTTTCATTTTCAGATGATAGATTCCCACCACCTACTGATTCCAATCCCATTGCAGTAGGACTCGTACTTGGTGTCGGTGGGGGAATTTTCGGGATAATTTTCATCGTTTCATGCGTGGGAATTTGTTGTTTTCGGAAAAAGCGACTTGGACACCAACCTTTCATTTTTGATCATAATTCGAAGGTACAACTGGATGAAACACGTTCAAATACCGTTAGTGTCGGTTATACTAACGAGAGCATGCGCGGATCGCCAACAGTGAAGAAAAAGCTTCTAGCTTCTTCAGATAGTAGTGAAGAAAAATCTGATTCAACCCAAAATGGACGAGCGCGCAAGTTGAATATGCGAGGCAATCAGGGTGCTGTGATCTTGCCACCACCTCCTCCGCCGGTTCCCAAACCAGACATTCTAATGAACACTGAGAATAAGACAAATAGCTGGAATAATCGTAGAAACGAGGAGAAAGAGAGAGGAAAACATGTTGGTGGTGATACATCAAATAATCCTATGCTAAATGCTCTGCAGTCTAACCCAAAGTTCAGGAACTCTTTTAAAGAAAATGAAAGGGATGCAGATGAGAGAGCTAAGAGAATTTCGTCAACTTCATTTGACAGGTTTGGTGAAGCACCTAGTCCGCCGTCATCACAAGAGAACATTTCACGCCCTTCGTTAGCACCGATTCCCAAGTCACCTAAAGGGAAGAAGTCGAAGCATGCTGCTATTGGTCGTATTCCTCGTTCATCATCATTCTCATCAGACGAACTGAAACAAATAGAACATGGCCGTTCTACTGATGATAGAAGTACTGCATCATCCAGTGAGCTTCCTCCGATGAGAGTCCAAAATGAAGGCAATAAAAAGAAAGCCGATACCACGCATTCATTGAGACCTGATAGAAAAGGACCAAAGGGTCATAAGAAACCGAGCCAATCTGTGTCAAGTGCCTTCGATCCTGAACCCCGAACTGGACGAGATAGGGTGGCATCTACAGATCGTGCTCTGGAGGGTAAGCCAAGCCCCAGGAACCAGAAGGACAGGTTTTTGGATGCAAATAGGGATCACAATGAGCCCTTTGAGAAGATGGGCTCAGGACGATATAGCAAACGATCGACAGGCAGAAAGTCGCCGAGACCAGGAAAAGGTTCAGGTATAGATACAGTGTTTCATTCAATCGTTTGGAATTAATATTTGTCAGCTGTTTATCGGCGATTAAAACATGGTTTGGAGTTCTGACGCCTAAGTAATTAGCCATGCATTAAGCGGTTAATTCCTACCATCACAACGACAAACCGTGTTTTATTCACCGATAAACAACAACAAGACAAACATTATTTCCATTCTAACATAACCCAATATAATGCTATATGTATGAACGAATAAATGTGTGTTATTTTGTCGGCGGAGTAAAATTCAACAGCAATAAAATAGACTGGCTCTAGCTGTTGTTTATTGAAGATTTAACAATGGTATATTAATTTTGTTCTTTGTTTATAGGAATAATAGATGGAATTAATTTTATTAAACCTAAAATATTGTCCGCCTCCGTGGTCGAGTGGTTAAGGTCGCTGACTTGTATACCACTGTAACCTATCATCACTGATGGTCACGGGTTTGAGCCCTGCTCAGGCTGTGTCTAATTTATATGAAAAAGTTGGCAGTTTCTTACGTGGTTGGTGCACCCAAGTACTGGTTAACCGTTGGAGCCTGCCCAGGAAAGGTGTTGTTTACTTAGGTAAACTGCCCGCCGGCGATATAGCCCAAAATGGTGCTGATGCAGGCGTAAAACCCGAAAAATATAACATAAACCTAAAATAAATATGTATCACCATAGTGTTTGTGTTTTACGTTTATTTATCGTCGCTACCGGTTGCCCATATGAACGACGTCTCCTGAAGAGATTAGTCATTTTAGATTTTTGGAGGATAATGCAATGATACGGATAGTGACCCATTCCAAAGTACAACAGCGACGTTAGACCGCGGTTTAAAGCCCCATTTGAAAGACTGTTCATTTTATTAGGGTCAGACGGGGGATCGAACCTGCGATCCCTGGATTACCAGTCCAGCGTGTTACCACTGGACTACAGACCCATAGTGTAATAATTACCATAGTATAAATAATGGGATGATTCAAATAAACAATGGCTAGAACCGATCTATTTTATTTAGTTTATACAAATTTATTTTAGCTCGATTGCGAAACAAGTTCTTGCAACTTATATTAATCATCTCGAGACCTCATTCCTGATGGAATCCATCGCCACGAGGGAGAGAGAAGAGGCAACGTGGAATTTAAATGCCTTCCTAAGGGCGCAATCATAACGGTTCCAGCGGGGCTCGAACTCCGGACCTTTCGCACCTGGAGCAAACGCGCATCAACTGCGCTATCACGACTTCCACTATTTTATTTGTGTTAAATTTATGCTCCAGTGGAATTATATTAATAATATATAAATAATCTCCATTTCTGTGCGAGATATCAATTCATCGAATTTGCTTGTTTACATGAATTTCTCATATGTAAATTATATGCCCGTCGAGTAAGTTCATTTGATTTAGATTGTGTTAAATAACGATCTATAAACGTCGGGAAAGTTTTTATTATCCAACTATATTGTATACTTGAATTACTATGAGATATAATTCAGGGATCATTCTAGAGGGCTATATGGGCGAAATAGTTGCCCTAAGGACCCTGACTTCGCCCTCTGGGTCCCCACATCTCCCTAAAGAAAAGTGTTTTTTTTAATATTTAAAAAAAAAAATTCCTACATAATTGAGTCCAGTACGATACACTGGTCCATTATAAGCACTTCTATTCAAGTGTTGTATTTAATGGTCATACTGTGCATGTTCATATTTCTCAAAAATATTTTGACCTAGAATGACCCTGGCTATTTACTCGGGGTATTTCGCAACAGACAGAACTATTTCTTATTGTAGGCATTAATACATTGTTGTTGTTGTTGTTTTTTATTTCTGAATATATGAAATATGTAATTCTCCCCTATTATTTGGCTCGTTCTTTCAGGTCGAGGTTTCAGTCACCGTAGAGGCCGCAGTATGGATGTGCTGGATTCTCGTGCTAACACCCCGAGTCTGTACGGATCTATGGAGGACCTTGACTTGCCACGTACGTAGCCGTTCTTCTCTTCTTATCTTAGCACATCCAGTATGCATCTATGAAGTTTATAAATTTATATTAGCATGATTGCATAACAAGTTCTCCCATTTAATTAGTCTCCCTCGAGATGTGATTCTTGATGTAATCCATTGCCATGAGGGAGAGAACAGAGACAATGTAAATTACAATGCAGCCCAGGTTCGATCCTCGCAACAGGAAGTATGTGAGATGGTTCGGTGGTCGCCACATCGGACAGGTGGGTTTTTCTCCGGGTACTCCGGTTTCCTCCCACACCAATGACCACATATACGCTTTCATCCGCGCCAACGAGAGTGGTTAATATAAGTTGATAAACTTGCTTCGCAATCATTGTAAAATAAATAAAGTTTAAATTAATGTAAATTACATCGTAGCCAAGCTACGTCTGTTTGCTAATGTTTGCACATCATCGTCGAAGATACTATCTGCATTAGATTGTGTCCTGGATCACCTCGTGGTCTAATTCTTGGTTAGCTTGTTTAAACACGTCTAAAAATGAGTCGCCTACAATCCCGATCATCCCACCATCTTCATGCATCATGCACCATCTTCATCCACAAGGTCAAATCTCACAAATATCGAGGTTCGACTCTTGCAGAAGATTCCAAATGGACTTCCCACATTTGTTCATCCGTTTACAAGGGATGACAGAGAAATAGGTATTTATCAATCCCTTTGTAACATGTTCGAAGCAGTTCCCTAAACTAGATTTACCTGTGTGTGGCGATTGAAACCGCACTTCGCCATATCTACCATAGAGCAGCATGCCAACTCTTCTTTTCCGACCTGTTTTCCAAATATATTTTTTATCAATCTTATATACCGGTACACTTTACATAACCCGATGTGATGTAGCCTGAACTGTGCTGTTAAACCAATGCTCACTCACTCTTACAAAAAGTAACAAAAATGAAAGAAAAACTGGGATACAAATGCCTTCAGAATGCACCAAAATGCATAGACAAGCATCTAAAAAAAAAGCATTCCTGGCGGTGGGAGAGCATGTCATCTTCTCATTACGGCACTGCCTTCATTTATAATTTATCATTCATAAACAGCCAGGGCAGTCATCTCACTAGAGTGACTTCCCCTTGACCAGTGAAAAGAGTAATATTTTATGCTTTCCAATGCAATATAGAAATTTATCAATGAAATAAAAATGTGTTATTCCACTGAGTGAAAGCAGCAGAATCGCACATTTTAATTATCACTGCTTTGCTCGTGTAGTACTTACCTAGCCCATCCTGTTGAAGTGGTGTGAAAATGAAAGTTTTTTTAATTTTGGACTGTCGGTGACATCATTTACATTTATGACGTATTTTATGGTCATCTAAGCACTACGTTCTAGCGTCATTTAGCGCACTGTTGCATCGTTCTCTATCATATAAACACTTGTCGGCATAAAAATGAAGGAAGGTTTGTTTGTTTAAGTTAATGATCGAATAATATCACTCATGAACATAGAAAGCTGTTATTATCACTCGTGTACCGCGTCTCGTGATAATAGGTTTTTATTTTCATTCTCTGAAATATAATTCGATCATTCTGTGAAGCAAACAAATATCCTATATTAGTCTTCTCCATCAGATTCATCCAAAATGCTGTTACTAATTTTGTACATAATTTTGAACACTTCCAGTTGAACAGTCCCCGGAAGTGCACGGTCATGGCAGTATTATGGGGGCTACATCCCCCACCCCCCCATTCAATACAGGCTTCCTCCAAACCCCTGCCAGAAGTACTGGTTAACCACTGGAACCTTCCCATAAAACGTGTGTTAGGTATACTGCCCTCGTGCGATATGGCCCAAAATGGTGCTGCAGGCTCAACCCGAACAAATAATCAATGTTATATTTCGGGTTTTACGCCTGCATCAGCACCATTTCGGGCTATATCGCCGGCGGACAGTTTACCTAACAACACCTTTCCTGGGCAGGCTCCAGCGGTTAACCAGTACTTGGGTGCACCAACCTCCGTAAGAAACTGCCAACTTTTTCATATAAATTAGACACGGCCTGAGCGGGGCTCGAACCCGTGACCATCAGTGATGATAGGTTACAGTGGTATACAAGTCAGCGACCTTAACCACTCGACCACGGAGGCGGACTCAAATAATCAAACCCCTGCCAGGGCCCATGTATTTTCAAAAGAATATGTTCCACAATGTTTCTAAATACAATAATCAAAAGCCCACTAAGCTGGAGACCACCCCATAATTATTAAGACTAAGCTAGTTGGGGGGAAAACAATCGTGGAATTTTGAAACAATATGCAAAAATTTGAAATTCATGTCATTTTTTGTCAATCAAGTTTAATGCAGTAACACCATGCTAGTTCCAGGTCATTTAATAGTTGGTCTACTACCTGTACGGTATAACATGACATGTGTTAGTATAGTATAACCTGACATGTGTATATATAGTATAACCTGACATGTATTGGTATAGTATAACCTGACATGTGTATATATAGTATAACCTGACATGTGTTGGTATAGTATAACCTGACATGTATTGGTATAGTATAACCTGACATGTGTATATATAGTATAACCTGACATGTGTTGGTATAGTATAACCTGACATGTGTATATATAGTATAACCTGACATGTGTTGGTATAGTATAACCTGACATGTATTGGTATAGTATAACCTGACATGTGTATATATAGTATAACCTGACATGTGTTGGTATAGTATAACCTGACATGTATTGGTATAGTATAACCTGACATGTGTATATATAGTATAACCTGACATGTGTTGGTATAGTATAACCTGACATGTGTATATATAGTATAACATGACATGTGTATATATAGTATAACCTGACATGTGTATATATAGTATAACCTGACATGTGTATATATAGTATAACCTGACATGTGTATATATAGTATAACCTGACATGTGTATATATAGTATAACCTGACATGTGTTGGTATAGTATAACATGACATGTGTTGGTATAGTATAACATGACATGTGTTGGTATAGTATAACATGACATGTGTTGGTATAGTATAACATGACATGTGTTGGTATAGTATAACATGACATGTGTTAGTATAGTATAACCTGACATGTGTTGGTATAGTATAACCTGACATGTGTTGGTATAGTATAACCTGACATGTGTTGGTATAGTATAACCTGACATGTGTTGGTATAGTATAACCTGACATGTGTTGGTATAGTATAACCTGACATGTGTTGGTATAGTATAACCTGACATGTGTTGGTATAGTATAACCTGACATGTGTTGGTATAGTATAACCTGACATGTGTTGGTGCAGTATAACCTGACATGTGTTACAGTATAACCTGACATGTGTTGGTATAGTATAACCTGACATGTGTTGGTATAGTATAACCTGACATGTGTTGGTATAGTATAACCTGACATGTGTTGGTATAGTATAACCTGACATGTGTTGGTATAGTATAACCTGACATGTGTTATAGTATAACCTGACATGTGTTGGTATAGTATAACCTGACATGTGTTGGTATAGTATAACCTGACATGTGTTGGTATAGTATAACCTGACATGTGTTGGTATAGTATAACCTGACATGTGTTGGTATAGTATAACCTGACATGTGTTATAGTATAACCTGACATGTGTTGGTATAGTATAACCTGACATGTGTTGGTATAGTATAACCTGACATGTGTTGGTATAGTATAACCTGACATGTGTTGGTATAGTATAACCTGACATGTGTTGGTATAGTATAACCTGACATGTGTTGGTATAGTATAACCTGACATGTGTTGGTATAGTATAACCTGACATGTGTTGGTATAGTATAACATGACATGTGTTGGTATAGTATAACCTGACATGTGTTGGTATAGTATAACCTGACATGTGTTGGTATAGTATAACATGACATGTGGTATAGTATAACCTGACATGTGTTGGTATAGTATAACCTGACATGTGTTGGTGCAGTATAACCTGACATGTGTTGGTATAGTATAACCTGACATGTGTTGGTATAGTATAACCTGACATGTGTTGGTATAGTATAACCTGACATGTGTTGGTATAGTATAACCTGACATGTGTTGGTATAGTATAACCTGACATGTGTTGGTATAGTATAACCTGACATGTGGTATAGTATAACCTGACATGTGTTGGTATAGTATAACCTGACATGTGTTGGTATAGTATAACCTGACATGTGTTGGTATAGTATAACCTGACATGTGTTGGTATAGTATAACCTGACATGTGGTATAGTATAACCTGACATGTGTTGGTATAGTATAACCTGACATGTGTTAGTATAGTATAACCTGACATATGTTGGTGCAGTATAACCTGACATGTGTTACAGTATAACCTGATATGTGTTGGTATAGTATAACCTGACATGTGTTGGTATAGTATAACCTGACATATGTTGGTATAGTATAACCTGACATGTGTTGGTATAGTATAACCTGACATGTGTTGGTATAGTATAACCTGACATGTGTTGGTATAGTATAACCTGACATGTGTTGGTATAGTATAACCTGACATGTGTTGGTACTGTATAACCTGACATGTGTTGGTATAGTATAACATGACATGTGTTGGTGTAGTATAACCTGACATGTGTTGGTATAGTATAGCCTGACATGTGTTGGTATAGTATAACCTGACATGTGTTGGTGCAGTATAACCTGACATGTGTTGGTATAGTATAACCTGACATGTGTTGGTATAGTATAACCTGACATGTGTTGGTATAGTATAACCTGACATGTGTTGGTATAGTATAACATGACATGTGTTGGTATAGTATAACATGACATGTGTTGGTATAGTATAACCTGACATGTGTTGGTATAGTATAACCTGACATGTGTTGGTATAGTATAACATGACATGTGGTATAGTATAACCTGACATGTGTTGGTATAGTATAACCTGACATGTGTTGGTGCAGTATAACATGACATGTGGTATAGTATAACCTGACATGTGTTGGTATAGTATAACCTGACATGTGTTGGTATAGTATAACCTGACATGTGTTGGTATAGTATAACCTGACATGTGTTGGTATAGTATAACCTGACATGTGTTGGTATAGTATAACCTGACATGTGTTGGTATAGTATAACCTGACATGTGTTGGTATAGTATAACCTGACATGTGTTGGTATAGTATAACCTGACATGTGTTGGTATAGTATAACCTGACATGTGTTGGTATAGTATAACATGACATGTGTTGGTATAGTATAACCTGACATGTGTTGGTATAGTATAACCTGACATGTGTTGGTATAGTATAACCTGACATGTGTTGGTATAGTATAACATGACATGTGTTGGTATAGTATAACCTGACATGTGTTGGTATAGTATAACATGACATGTGTTGGTATAGTATAACCTGACATGTGTTGGTATAGTATAACCTGACATGTGTTGGTGCAGTATAACCTGACATATGTTGGTATAGTATAACCTGACATGTGTTGGTATAGTATAACCTGACATTTGTTGGTGCAGTATAACCTGACATGTGTTGGTATAGTATAACCTGACATGTGTTGGTATAGTATAACCTGACATGTGTTTGTATAGTATAACCTGACATGTGTTGGTATAGTATAACCTGACATGTGTTGGTATAGTATAACCTGACATGTGTTGGTATAGTATAACCTGACATGTGTTGGTATAGTATAACCTGACATGTGTATGTATAGTATAACCTGACATGTGTTGGTATAGTATAACCTGACATATGTTGGTGCAGTATAACCTGACATGTGTTGGTATAGTATAACCTGACATGTGTTGGTATAGTATAACCTGACATGTGGTATAGTATAACCTGACATGTGTTGGTATAGTATAACCTGACATGTGGTATAGTATAACCTGACATGTGTTGGTATAGTATAACCTGACATGTGGTATAGTATAACCTGACATGTGTTGGTATAGTATAACCTGACATGTGTTGGTATAGTATAACCTGACATGTTGGTATAGTATAACCTGACATGTGTTTGTATAGTATAACCTGACATGTGTTGGTATAGTATAACCTGACATGTGTTTATAGTATAACCTGACATGTGTTTATAGTATAACCTGACATGTGTTTATAGTATAACCTGACATGTGTTGTATAGTATAACCTGACATGTGTTGGTATAGTATAACCTGACATGTGTTGATATAGTATAACCTGACATGTGTATATATAGTATAACCTGACATGTGTATATATAGTATAACCTGACATGTGTATATATAGTATAACCTGACATGTGTTGGTATAGTATAACCTGACATGTGTTGGTATAGTATAACCTGACATGTGTTGGTATAGTATAACCTGACATGTGTTGGTATAGTATAACCTGACATGTGTTGGTATAGTATAACATGACATGTGTTGGTATAGTATAACCTGACATGTGTTGGTATAGTATAACCTGACATGTGTTGGTATAGTATAACCTGACATGTGTTGGTATAGTATAACCTGACATGTGTTGGTATAGTATAACCTGACATGTGTTGGTATAGTATAACCTGACATGTGGTATAGTATAACCTGACATATGTTGGTATAGTATAACCTGACATGTGTTGGTATAGTATAACCTGACATGTGTTGGTATAGTATAACCTGACATGTGTTGGTATAGTATAACCTGACATGTGTTGGTATAGTATAACCTGACATGTGTTAGTATAGTATAACCTGACATATGTTGGTGCAGTATAACCTGACATGTGTTACAGTATAACCTGATATGTGTTGGTATAGTATAACCTGACATGTGTTGGTATAGTATAACCTGACATGTGTTGGTATAGTATAACCTGACATGTGTTGGTATAGTATAACCTGACATGTGTTGGTATAGTATAACCTGACATGTGTTGGTATAGTATAACCTGACATGTGTTGGTATAGTATAACCTGACATGTGTTATAGTATAACCTGACATGTGTTGGTATAGTATAACCTGACATGTGTTGGTATAGTATAACCTGACATGTGTTGGTATAGTATAACCTGACATGTGTTGGTATAGTATAACCTGACATGTGTTGGTATAGTATAACCTGACATGTGTTGGTATAGTATAACCTGACATGTGTTGGTATAGTATAACCTGACATGTGTTGGTATAGTATAACCTGACATGTGTTGGTATAGTATAACCTGACATGTGTTGGTATAGTATAACTGACATGTGTTGGTATAGTATAACCTGACATGTGTTGGTATAGTATAACCTGACATGTGTTGGTATAGTATAACCTGACATGTGTTGGTATAGTATAACCTGACATGTGTTGGTATAGTATAACCTGACATGTGTTGGTATAGTATAACCTGACATGTGTTGGTGCAGTATAACCTGACATGTGTTGGTACAGTATAACCTGACATGTGTTGGTATAGTATAACCTGACATGTGGTATAGTATAACCTGACATGTGTTGGTATAGTATAACCTGACATGTGTTGGTATAGTATAACCTGACATGTGTTGGTATAGTATAACCTGACATGTGTTGGTATAGTATAACCTGACATATGTTGGTATAGTATAACATGACATGTGGTATAGTATAACCTGACATGTGTTGGTATAGTATAACCTGACATGTGTTGGTATAGTATAACCTGACATGTGGTATAGTATAACCTGACATGTGTTGGTATAGTATAACCTGACATGTGGTATAGTATAACCTGACATGTGTTGGTATAGTATAACCTGACATGTGTTGGTATAGTATAACCTGACATGTGTTGGTATAGTATAACCTGATATGTGTTGGTATAGTATAACCTGACATGTGGTATAGTATAACCTGACATGTGTTGGTATAGTATAACCTGACATGTGGTATAGTATAACCTGACATGTGTTGGTATAGTATAACCTGACATGTGTTGGTATAGTATAACCTGACATATGTTGGTATAGTATAACCTGACATGTGTTGGTATAGTATAACCTGACATGTGTTGGTATAGTATAACCTGACATGTGTTGGTATAGTATAACCTGACATATGTTGGTATAGTATAACCTGATATGTGTTGGTATAGTATAACCTGACATATGTTGGTATAGTATAACCTGACCGAACTGTCACCGTATATACACGAGACCATACTGTCACTGTAAAGTATCTCAATACAATTTCCGAAGTGTATAAATAGATTGTGTCCGGCAATTTAATCATACTTGCCTGTATTTAAAGCAATAGACATAAATGAAAATTATCTCGAATTTCAGCGTTACAGAGGTCATCTTCGAAAACCTCTCTGTACTCTTCAAGATCATCGCTGTACGACAGAAGACGACGACGAAAGGGCTCAGACCGCTCATATGCTGGTTCTGTCATCTCGTACGGCATCAGGGATGACATGTCAGTTGGCCGACACTCGAGGGGTTATGACGAAGAATTTTATTCTGATGACGAAGATTTGGATGGTTACGAGAAACCGCTTACTCGTCGAGATCGTGACAGGATGTACAGGTCAGAGAATGACCTTGGTCGTCGAGTGAGAGAAATCGCGACTCAAACACTTCGCGAGACTGCAACACAGACAGGGGCAGATGAATCAGTTACGTTTGAAAATAAACGCCTCGTCAAGAAGAAACGTCGGTCAAAAAGCGTTTCGTCTTCAGGTACTCAAACTGCTGCTAAAAGAGAAAAGAAAGCAAAGACCAAATCAACAGAGAGACTAGATGATATAGGAAATGTGAAGGATAAAACATCTAAAGCTGCAACAAAGCGCTCAAAAAGTGTGCCTGATTTTATAGGCAGTGAAGAGCTCGAAAAGCCTAAGATTAAACCAAAACCTAAACCCAGAAAGTCTACAAGTGCTGATACACATCTTGATGATAATACTAAAAGTGCTTCAACAGAAAATCTGGCAGACCCTAACAGGAATCCTTACTACCCTCAATCGGAAGGGTTTGTACCGCCGCCATATCCTCCGCAACAAGGCTATCCGATGATGGTACAGCCTGGTTACCCTGGGCAACATGGAATGCCGGCTGGATACCCTTACCCAATGCAAGGTGCACCTCAAGGCTACCCAGGATGTCCTGTCCCTCCCCAGCAACAACCACCCACCCAAATGACTCAACCCCAACCTCCACAAAACCAAGCAGCGCCTCGACAACCAAGAAAATCAAACTGGGAAATGCTGTGTGAAATGACGGATGGTGACTATAAAAGAGACAATATGGCAGAAACTGGTTCCATTGCTAGCTCGGTATTCACAAACAATCCCGCAAGCGTGCAGGAATACGGAGCCGCGTACCAGCCACCAAATTACTCTAACCATCAGTTGTATCCCCCCGTTCAAACGGGAACCAATCAATTTCGACCATCACGTCCGCAGCAGCATAGTGCTGGAGATCATGAAAATGCCATGAGAGGTGTATCCCCACAAGACTATGAAAATGTCAATTATGGCGAGGTAAAAAGTGTTCCAAATGTGCTACAAGATGATGCTGTGAGAAAGCAATCATCATGGGAACAGTTACAGGGAAGGACAGAGCAGCGTAAACCTGTTAACAATGCTAGAAATGAAAGTGTTGTATGAATAATGTTAATATCCCACAATGCAACACGTTACAACAAATTGCCCAGTGAGTCTGCACTGTGAACCGTTAATACGACAGAACATACAAATCGATCAAATCCATAAGTTTATGCAAGTTTTATTTTAGCTCGATTGCGAAACAAGTTTTTACATCATTAGTATGATTGCCCTGGAGGCCTCGTTCTTAATGAAATGCATCTCCATGAGGGAGAGAGAGGTGAATTTAAGAGTCTTACCTACGGATATAATGACTGTGGTTGTGACGTAGTCAAACTCGCAACCTCCGGGGTACAAAGCGACCACCTTGTCCTTTACTCCACGGAGGCGCCACTGAATCCATTACAATTCCATGGTCTCCGTGGTCGAGTGGTTATGGTCGCTGACTTCAAATCTGGGTTACAAAGCGGACACCTTATCCGTTCCACGGAGGCGCCACTGAATCCATTACAATTCAATGGTCTACGTGGTCGAGTGGTTATGGTCGCTGACTTCAAATCACTTGCCCCTGACTGCTATAGGTTCGAATCCCACAAGTCAAGTGATTTCATGCAAGGAAGCTACCCAGCTGGCTGGGGAAAAGTCACTATCGATGTGACTAAATCGCACATATTGAAAGAAGACAAGAAATATCACAGTTGGTGATTAATGCCCCCCACCATATCCGAAGTAGTTACAGCCCAGACTGGAAATAATTGACATGGACGGACGGACACACATACAGTGCGAAAACTATATGCCTCTCGGGGGGAATTGGCATATTTTTGTGACGGGGGCTTGGTAAATATTTGTGGGGGTCCTTTGGTTTTGTGGTGTATTTAAATCACCAATGCTAGTCGATTCATTAAACACAGTACATACTCACTAGTTGCAGCCTGTTCCATACATTGTTATTCATCGACACAGTATATACACATAATTGTACTTTGTTAAGAATTTTTAGACAAAATTTTAATTTTGTTCATTTTTACATTTATTGTCGGTAAAGAAATTGTAGATTTTTTTATATCTATCTTTTTGCAATTATTCATTATTTTGTATTTTAACGATTGTTGTAGCCTCAGTAGCATGTTTTCTCGTCAAATGGAAAAGTATATAGACGATATGCGAGTTTATTAGTGTAAGAATGGAATTTATTTCATCGAGTGATGACCGAAATGTCCACGAGTGACATTAACCACGACATATTTCGGTCGTCACGATAATGCATAGTCTTAACTTGACATTTTGTCTGTATACGCAATATTTGAATTTACTGTGTTTAAATCCGCAATAATCTCTGGTTTAGCTTGTGATGTCAAACGGAACGTCATTTTACTAGCATTTTTGTACTTTTGTGACGTCATTAATTTTACTCTTTCTTAAAAAAATGACACCAACTTTTTTGCCCTTTTTAGATATTTTGGTCATGTTATAATATTTTTATTTGCGTAATGGATAGTCGAATAAAACATGTTTTGTCGTTCTTAGCACAGGATTTAACCACGCAGGCCGTAGTTCCTATACGTCGGAACTCTAAACCATGTTTTATTAAGACAAATATTTTTACTAGATTTTATATATTTTCACTAGCGTGCATCGGATATTTGCCGTCAGCTCAACCAATCACAAAGCCTGAGATCGAGTTTGAGATTGTAGAAAAGTTCCAACCCATTAATGTGTTTTTATGCTAGTTTAGCACCTCTATAATGAATTTCTGTGTTTTACGTTTATTTATCGTCGCTAGCGGTTGCCCATATGAGCGACGCCTCCTGAAGAGATTAGTCATTTTAGATTTTTCGAGGATAGTGCAATGATACAGACAGAGACCCATTCCAGAGTCTCCTCTGGTTCTTTTACGTGCACGGTGTAAAGCACAGACACGAGACCTCGGTTTAACGTCCCATCTGAAAGACTGTTAATTTTATTAGGGTCAGACGGGGGATCGAACCTGCGATCCCTGGATTACCAGTGAAGCGTGTTACCACTGGACTACAGATCCGTCTGTGAGATGATACACGATCACAGTCAGCATGCATGCATTTCTTGGTGAACATTTTACTATTTATACAGCCTAGATTTTGAACAGACATTTTGGGTAGCATAACCAGTTGTGTTGATTGGTATAACCATATCTGATACACGGCACAAATACTTGTTTAATGTCCGCCTCCGTGGTCGAGTGGTTAAGGTCGCTGACTTGTATACCACTGTAACCTATCATCACTGAACGGGTTCGAGCCCCGCTCAGGCCTTGTCTCATTTATATGAAAAAGTTGGCAGTTTCTTACGGAGGTTGGTGCACCCAAGTACTGGTTAACCGCTGGAGCCTGCCCAGGAAAGGTGTTGTTAGGTAAACTGCCCGCCGGCGATATAGCCCAAAATGGTGCTTATGCAGGCGTAAAACCCGAAATATAACATAACAAATCCTTTTAAAACTTTACAATCGTAGAGAAAACAAAATTGCATTAAAAAGAAGGTTGTCTACAAACATAGAATTCGGTTTTTACACTAAATTTGCATAAAATCCGAATGTGTAATTAGGTGTAAAAAAATGAAATGTTCATACCATAAAGAGAACATTGAATTGTTAAATAATATTTATTGGAGATACTGTAGGATATCTGTTGAGATTTCAAATTTTAATATCTATCCAATGAGAAAAAACAGGTATAATGACATCCAAGACAGGTGTAATGATGGTCCAAGACAGGTGTAATGACATCCAAGACAGGTGTAATGATGGTCCAAGACAGGTGTAATGACATCCAAGACAGGTGTAATGACATCCAAGACAGGTGTAATGATGGTCCAAGACAGGTGTAATGATGGTCCAAGACAGGTGTAATGACATCCAAGACAGGTGTAATGACATCCAAGACAGGTGTAATGATGGTCCAAGACAGGTGTAATGATGATCCAAGACAGGTGTAATGATGGTCCAAGACAGGTGTAATGACATCCAAGACAGGTGTAATGATGATCCAAGACAGGTGTAATGATGATCCAAGACAGGTGTAATGACATCCAAGACAGGTGTAATGATGGTCCAAGACAGGTGTAATGACATCCAAGACAGGTGTAATGATGGTCCAAGACAGGTGTAATGACATCCAAGACAGGTGTAATGATGGTCCAAGACAGGTGTAATGACATTCAAGACAGGTGTAATGACATCCAAGACAGGTGTAATGACATCCAAGACAGGTGTAATGATGGTCCAAGACAGGTGTAATGATGGTCCAAGACAGGTGTAATGATGGTCCAAGACAGGTGTAATGACATCCAAGACAGGTGTAATGACATCCAAGACAGGTGTAATGACATCCAAGACAGGTGTAATGATGGTCCAAGACAGGTGTAATGACATCCAAGACAGGTGTAATGATGGTCCAAGACAGGTGTAATGATGGTCCAAGACAGGTGTAATGACATCCAAGACAGGTGTAATGATGGTCCAAGACAGGTGTAATGATGGTCCAAGACAGGTGTAATGATGATCCAAGACAGGTGTAATGATGATCCAAGACAGGTGTAATGATGGTCCAAGACAAGTGTAATGACATCCAAGACAGGTGTAATGACATCAAAGACAGGTGTAATGATGATCCAAGACAGGTGTAATGATGATCCAAGACAGGTGTAATGACATCCAAGACAGGTGTAATGATGGTCCAAGACAGGTGTAATGATGGTCCAAGACAGGTGTAATGATGGTCCAAGACAGGTGTAATGACATCCAAGACAGGTGTAATGATGATCCAAGACAGGTGTAATGACATCCAAGACAGGTGTAATGATGATCCAAGACAGGTGTAATGACATCCAAGACAGGTGTAATGATGATCCAAGACAGGTGTAATGACATCCAAGACAGGTGTAATGATGGTCCAAGACAGGTGTAATGATGGTCCAAGACAGGTGTAATGACATCCAAGACAGGTGTAATGACATCCAAGACAGGTGTAATGATGGTCCAAGACAGGTGTAATGATGGTCCAAGACAGGTGTAATGACATCCAAGACAGGTGTAATGATGGTCCAAGACAGGTGTAATGATGGTCCAAGACAGGTGTAATGATGGTCCAAGACAGGTGTAATGACATCCAAGACAGGTGTAATGATGGTCCAAGACAGGTGTAATGACATCCAAGACAGGTGTAATGATGGTCCAAGACAGGTGTAATGATGATCCAAGACAGGTGTAATGATGGTCCAAGACAGGTGTAATGATGGTCCAAGACAGGTGTAATGATGGTCCAAGACAGGTGTAATGACATCCAAGACAGGTGTAATGATGGTCCAAGACAGGTGTAATGACATCCAAGACAGGTGTAATGATGGTCCAAGACAGGTGTAATGATGGTCCAAGACAGGTGTAATGACATCCAAGACAGGTGTAATGACATCCAAGACAGGTGTAATGATGGTCCAAGACAGGTGTAATGACATCCAAGACAGGTGTAATGATGGTCCAAGACAGGTGTAATGATGGTCCAAGACAGGTGTAATGATGGTCCAAGACAGGTGTAATGATGATCCAAGACAGGTGTAATGATGGTCCAAGACAGGTGTAATGATGGTCCAAGACAGGTGTAATGATGGTCCAAGACAGGTGTAATGATGGTCCAAGACAGGTGTAATGACATCCAAGACAGGTGTAATGATGATCCAAGACAGGTGTAATGACATCCAAGACAGGTGTAATGATGGTCCAAGACAGGTGTAATGACATCAAAGACAGGTGTACTGATGATCCAAGACAGGTGTAATGACATCCAAGACAGGTGTAATGATGATCCAAGACAGGTGTAATGATGGTCCAAGACAGGTGTAATGATGGTCCAATACAGGTGAAATGACATCCAAGACAGGTGTAATGATGATCCAAGACAGGTGTAATGACATCCAAGACAGGTGTAATGATGATCCAAGACAGGTGTAATGACATCCAAGACAGGTGTAATGATGGTCCAAGACAGGTGTAATGATGGTCCAAGACAGGTGTAATGACATCCAAGACAGGTGTAATGACATCCAAGACAGGTGTAATGATGGTCCAAGACAGGTGTAATGATGGTCCAAGACAGGTGTAATGACATCCAAGACAGGTGTAATGATGGTCCAAGACAGGTGTAATGATGATCCAAGACAGGTGTAATGATGGTCCAAGACAGGTGTAATGACATCCAAGACAGGTGTAATGACATCAAAGACAGGTGTAATGATGATCCAAGACAGGTGTAATGATGATCCAAGACAGGTGTAATGACATCCAAGACAGGTGTAATGATGATCCAAGACAGGTGTAATGATGGTCCAAGACAGGTGTAATGATGGTCCAAGACAGGTGTAATGACATCCAAGACAGGTGTAATGACATCCAAGACAGGTGTAATGATGGTCCAAGACAGGTGTAATGATGGTCCAAGACAGGTGTAATGACATCCAAGACAGGTGTAATGATGGTCCAAGACAGGTGTAATGATGGTCCAAGACAGGTGTAATGACATCCAAGACAGGTGTAATGATGGTCCAAGACAGGTGTAATGATGGTCCAAGACAGGTGTAATGACATCCAAGACAGGTGTAATGATGGTCCAAGACAGGTGTAATGACATCCAAGACAGGTGTAATGATGGTTCAAGACAGGTGTAATGATGATCCAAGACAGGTGTAATGATGGTCCAAGACAGGTGTAATGATGGTCCAAGACAGGTGTAATGATGGTCCAAGACAGGTGTAATGACATCCAAGACAGGTGTAATGATGGTCCAAGACAGGTGTAATGACATCCAAGACAGGTGTAATGATGGTCCAAGACAGGTGTAATGACATCCAAGACAGGTGTAATGATGGTCCAAGACAGGTGTAATGACATTCAAGACAGGTGTAATGACATCCAAGACAGGTGTAATGACATCCAAGACAGGTGTAATGATGGTCCAAGACAGGTGTAATGATGGTCCAAGACAGGTGTAATGATGGTCCAAGACAGGTGTAATGACATCCAAGACAGGTGTAATGACATCCAAGACAGGTGTAATGATGGTCCAAGACAGGTGTAATGATGGTCCAAGACAGGTGTAATGACACAAGACAGGTGTAATGACATCCAAGACAGGTGTAATGATGGTCCAAGACAGGTGTAATGATGGTCCAAGACAGGTGTAATGACACCCAAGACAGGTGTAATGATGGTCCAAGACAGGTGTAATGATGGTAGACAGGTGTAATGACATCCAAGACAGGTGTAATGATGATCCAAGACAGGTGTAATGACATCCAAGACAGGTGTAATGATGGTCCAAGACAGGTGTAATGACATCCAAGACAGGTGTAATGATGATCCAGGACTGGTGTAATGACATCCAAGACAGGTGTAATGATGGTCCAAGACAGGTGTAATGATGGTCCAAGACAGGTGTAATGATGGTCCAAGACAGGTGTAATGATGATCCAAGACAGGTGTAATGACATCCAAGACAGGTGTAATGATGGTCCAAGACAGGTGTAATGACATCCAAGACAGGTGTAATGATGGTCCAAGACAGGTGTAATGATGGTCCAAGATAGGTGTAATGACATCCAAGACAGGTGTAATGATGGTCCAAGACAGGTGTAATGACATCCAAGACAGGTGTAATGATGGTCCAAGACATGTGTAATGATGGTCCAAGACAGGTGTAATGATGGTCCAAGACAGGTGTAATGATGGTCCAAGACAGGTGTAATGATGGTCCAAGACAGGTGTAATGATGGTCCAAGACAGGTGTAATGATGGTCCAAGACAGGTGTAATGACATCCAAGACGGGTGTAATGATGGTCCAAGACAGGTGTAATGATGGTCCAAGACAGGTGTAATGATGATCCAAGACAGGTGTAATGATGGTCCAAGACAGGTGTAATGATGGTCCAAGACAGGTGTAATGATGGTCCAAGACAGGTGTAATGATGGTCCAAGACAGGTGTAATGACATCCAAGACAGGTGTAATGATGGTCCAAGACAGGTGTAATGATGGTCCAAGACACTCAATAATATATTAACTAAATTCTTATAGCGTGTGTAGTTCAATGGTGTCTGGGTAGAATTAAATCACTGCCTTGCCTCGAATAGGGTCTGAACACGTGGTACGAAAGATGTTGGGTCCCTATTCTATATTGCCATTTTGATGTACATGTATACATGTATGAGATTTGAAATCAAAATTTCAAGTCTTGTTCTGTGCCATATTCTGTCAATTGAAACTGTGTTGATGTGAGTACAAAGATTAAACCTTCAGTAGCGCACTCAGTTGTCCATGTTGTTAGTACACGTATTGCTGGCGTGGGTGCAAGCCAACCATGGTTATCATCCTGGGCTCAAGCTAGACCCAAATTTTTGTTTGGGAGAAGTGAGAAAGCACGTGATTGGGTCAGCTAATGGTATTTAATAAATTTCAACATACCTTAGTAGTGTTAAAATACAACAATATGATCGTCAATATTTGAACAGAATGAGTGCTTTACAATGGCAAGTTTATCTCTTACTGGACAATATTTTGTGTGAAAATTGTAATAGTATCGTGTGTTATTTTGTTAAAAAAAGCAACGGTTTAAGCCAACTCGATCGCAGGTTATAAGCTGTTTTTGGTGTTGAAATGGTTAATTCATTAATGTAAATAGTCGAACTTGTGTTAGTGGTCATCTCTATTAAACAGGCAACCTGTATTAAGTAGCCAGTTTTAAGATTCCCAATATGTTTTTTTATTATACATTTGACCTCTCTTAAGCAGCCACCTGTGCTAATCAGCCAGGCTGTCCGATTAGCGCAGTGGTTAGCGTGCTCGCTTCTCACCAATGCAACCCGGGTTCGATCCTCGGACCGGGAAGTATGTGAGATGGTACGGTGGTCTCCAGATTGGACGGGGGGGTTTTCTCCGGGTACTCCGCTTTCCACCCACACAAATGACCACATATACGCTTTCATCTGACACCAACGAGAGTGATTAATATAAGTTGTTAGAACTTGCTTCACAATCGTTGTAAATTAAATAACGTTTAACTCTTTCAACACCAAGTAACTGACATGGACTGGTCCATGATATTCTTAGACCAATAAATGAATAAGAAAATTACATTCGGACCAGTTCATTTATCAAGATGGGTAATTTTGTCTAAAATTAGTAATACTACTTGCAAAAAGTGCAGATCCTGATGAGACGGCTCGTCACGAGCCGGCTCATCTGGATCTACACTTTTTGTAAGCCTATATAGAGGTCTATGGTGTTGAAAGGGTTAAACTTGATCCGCCACTTCCCATGATACCCTTGGCTGCTTAAGACGGGTTTCACTGTATATATATATAAATATCTTCCAACTCGAGCCGTACAAAATAGTATTTTACCTCGTACATGCGAAGAAAATTAGTGTGTTACAAAAATACCATTTGAATATCACAAGGAAGCAGTACCTTGTATGTCCACCACACCAGTAATGAGGTATTAACCCATTAAACACCAAGTAACTGACATGGACTGTTCCTTGATATTATTAGACCAATAAATTAATAAGAAAATTACATTTGGACCAGTTCATTTATCAATATGGGTAATTTTGTCTAAAAATAGTAATATTACTGGCAAAAAGTGAGGATCCTGATGAGACGGCTCGTTACGAGCCGGCTCATCTGGATCTACACTTTTTGTAAGCCTATTTAGAGGTCTGCGGTGTTGAAAGGGTTAACCAATTTCATTCTGGATACATTTAAAGGCTTTTACAAACAACATAGATCCAGATCAGCCGCTGTGTGCTGATCAGGATCTATGTCGTTTACTACATAGCCAAGTGTCTTGGCAAGATCATCTGAATAGCAAACAGCATAGAGCCTGATCTGATGGCACGTTCCATGGCGGCTGATCTGGCTCTATGTTATTTGCAAATACTGTTTGAACGGTATCCAGAATCAAATGGGTTAATCAAAAGGTGTTGAACAAGGCATTTTTTGCTATGCTGTAGCAACATAGGGTCTGATGTCTGACAGTTTAGATTCCATATATTGTAGGCCAAATGAGCAGATAACAAATGTGTATTAATTTTCCTAGAAATTAGGGCTCGAAATTTCATTCAAATTGTCGTACAGTGCGCTAAAGGTTATAAGAAGTAAAATATTACACATTTGTAATCTGCTCATTTCGCTTATAGAGTGCTAAAGATTAGGATAGGTTAATGGTTGTCCTATGTATGGAGATACAATTGTTGTAAGCGAAATGAACAGATAACAAATGTGTAATATGTTTCTTATTTTTCCTAGAAAGTAGTGCTTGAGATTTCATTCAAATCGTCTTGTGTTTCACCTACAGTGTATTAATGGTTAATCGTGACTTGGCAGCATATGATGAACTATTGTAGCATGTATTCAGAAAGACGTCATTGCACTTCATTATTGTGATTTACGGCAAACCCCATAATGAGATAATGATAAAATAAGTACCGCCCCGGTACATCATATATTAAGATAATCGTAGCAATCTTACTATTCTTTAACAAAGAAATACACAGCTTTAAAGATCTATTGAAAAAAAGTAATGAATGATTTTTAAATGCCTACCTATATAATTTACTTAATTATACCTATAGCAATAATTAGTGTCTAGAATGTTAGTTACTTCCTAAATTTCACAATAGATGTTAACAAGCAAATGGCAGTTATTATGTATAATTATTTAGCAACAAAAGTCACTACGGGTAACGTGTTAGATGATCCAAGACCATTAGGGGGTAACTTTTTATTATATATAAATTATGTTTTTGGCATAAAATATATCCGTCATAACTTGGTGTAAAATGTTTGGTGTAAGCGTTCAAAATCTTGTCACAATTGTATTAAAGTAGAATAGAAATGTTGCATAGTCTTCGGTCTCAAAACCAGTAAGTAATAAGTTTGTTCCACTGTGCTAAGACTATATGAGTGCTCCGGCATCGGTTGCTAAGGACTGCTCTGGTATCCTTTGATAAGACTATAAGAGTGCTCCGGTATCATTTGATAAGACTATAGTAGTGCTCCGGTATCATTTGATAAGACTATAGTAGTGCTCCGGTATCATTTGATAAGACAATAGTAGTGCTCCGTATTGGTTGCTAAGACTATAAGAGTGCTCCGGCATCGGTTGCTAAGGCCTGCTCCGGTATCATTTGATAAGACTATAGTAGTGCTCCGGTATCATTTGATAAGACTATAGTAGTGCTCCGGTATCATTTGATAAGACTATAGTAGTGCTCCGGTATCATTTGATAAGACTATAGTAGTGCTCCGGTATCATTTGATAAGACTATAGTAGTGCTCCGGTATCATTTGATAAGACTATAAGAGTGCTCCGGTATCATTTGATAAGACTATAAGAGTGCTCCGGTATCATTTGATAAGACTATAGTAGTGCTCCGGTATCATTTGATAAGACTATAGTAGTGCTCCGGTATCATTTGATAAGACTATAGTAGTGCTCCGGTATCATTTGATAAGACTATAAGAGTGCTCCGGTATCATTTGATAAGACTATAAGAGTGCTCCGGTATCATTTGATAAGACTATAAGAGTGCTCCGGCATCATTTGATAAGACTATAAGAGTGCTCCGGTATCATTTGCTAAGACTATAAGAGTGCTCCGGTATCGGTTGCTAAGACTATAAGAGTGCTCCGGTATCATTTGATAAGACTATAAGAGTGCTCCGGCATCATTTGATAAGACTATAGTAGTGCTCCGGCATCATTTGATAAGACTATAGTAGTGCTCCGGCATCGGTTGCTAAGACTATAAGAGTGCTCCGGTATCAT
>CM026398.1:21514707-21552207 GCA_014843695.1 Archivesica marissinica
GTATATAATATAAATTTAAGTTTATTCCATCCAAAGAAATACAATAATGTAATAATCGTGTGTAGTCGTTTTTGCATGTTGTCAATGTGACGAAATTATAATTATGTGTCATGATGGATAACCCAATATTGCTGATGCTGTCCACAACATGTGGGGCTCGTGCCTTATTTGTGAATAAGCACGAAACGCACAACCCTCACAGTAGCGGTTTGCATCTTTTAGGCGCCAGAAGGCAGTCGATTTGCATTTATTGTATGTCCTTTGTCATCACATTTAACACCTCTGACCTCCATCATATTTACCAGCTCATGTTTCAGCCACAAAATATAAAATGTACCCTCTAACATCCATAAAAATTACACTGAATACAATTTGCAATATTCCCATATGATATTAAAATTCAGAAAATCTACATTTCTCAAGTGATGTTCCCGCAACGTGTAAACGTCCTTCAAAATACGGGAGATTTATTTCGTTTTATAAAATTGTAAATCATTTTCATGCATGAAATGGTTAGCAATTTGTGTCAAATATTAAAGAATTATTGTTGTATCGTACCTTCCAAACCATTATGTTGACCAAATGTGGTTGAAATAGTAAGCTTTCAATGTTTCCTCCAACACATTAAGCCTACGTCACACCTGTTACGTGTAAAAGTAAAGAAAAGCCATTTCTGATTTATGAGACACCCTATAGACACCAGTACGTCGCGAATCCAATCCTTGAAGGCAAGGCGCTCGGTAACCATTATAGTTAATAAGCTGGCTGTTCACCAACCGGCCATATCAGAAAGAACCTTTGACGAGGTTCGAACCTTCGATCGGAGGCTCCTGAGGCTATCGTCTTAACCACTAGACAACGAAGAGGGTTATATGTTCGATTTCTAACAAATAGTGTAGATGTATATAGTATATAGGGTAATTGTTGTAATACACGGTATATCCTATACCAGTATATAGGGTAATTGTTGTAATACACGGTATATCCTATACCAGTATCTAGGGTAATTGTTGTAATACACGGTATATCCTATACCAGTATCTAGGGTAATTGTTGTAATACACGGTATATCCTATACCAGTATCTAGGGTAATTGTTGTAATGCACGGTATATCCTATACCAGTATCTAGGGTAATTGTTGTAATACACGGTATATCCTATACCAGTATATATGGTAATTGTTGTAATACACGGTATATCCTATACCAGTATCTAGGGTAATTGTTGTAATACACGGTATATCCTATACCAGTATATATGGTAATTGTTGTAATACACGGTATATCCTATACCAGTATCTAGGGTAATTGTTGTAATACACGGTATATCCTATACCAGTATATATGGTAATTGTTGTAATACACGGTATATCCTATACCAGTATCTAGGGTAATTGTTGTAATACACGGTATATCCTATACCAGTATATATGGTAATTGTTGTAATACACGGTATATCCTATACCAGTATCTAGGGTAATTGTTGTAATACACGGTATATCCTATACCAGTATATATGGTAATTGTTGTAATACACGGTATATCCTATACCAGTATCTAGGGTAATTGTTGTAATACACGGTATATCCTATACCAGTATATATGGTAATTGTTGTAATACACGGTATATCCTATACCAGTATCTAGGGTAATTGTTGTAATACACGGTATATCCTATACCAGTATATATGGTAATTGTTGTAATGCACGGTATATCATATACCAGTATATATGGTAATTGTTGTAATACACGGTATATCCTATACCAGTAGCGCCATCGTCATAATACACGGTATATCCTATACCAGTAGCGTCATCATCATAATACACGGTATATCCTACACCAGCAGCATCATCGTCATAATACACGGTATATCCTACACCAGCAGCATCATCGTCATAATACACGGTATATCCTACACCAGCAGCATCATCGTCATAATACACGGTATATCCTACACCAGTAGCATCATCGTCATAATACACGGTATATCCTACACCAGCAGCATCATCGTCATAATACACGGTATAACCTACACCAGTAACAACATCGACATAATGCACGGTATATCCTACACCAGTAGCATCATTGTCATAATACACGGTATATCCTACACCAGTAACAACATCGTCATAATACACAGTATATCCGACACCAGTAACGTCATCGTCATAATACACGGTATATCCTACACCAGTAACAACATCGTCATAATACACAGTATATCCGACACCAGTAACAACATCGACATAATGCACGGTATATCCTACACCAGTAGCATCATTGTCATAATACACGGTATATCCTACACCAGTAACAACATCGTCATAATACACAGTATATCCGACACCAGTAACGTCATCGTCATAATACACGGTATATCCTACACCAGTAACAACATCGTCATAATACACAGTATATCCGACACCAGTAACAACATCGACATAATGCACGGTATATCCTACACCAGTAGCATCATTGTCATAATACACGGTATATCCTACACCAGTAACAACATCGTCATAATACACAGTATATCCGACACCAGTAGCATCATCATCATAATACACGGTATATCCTACACCAGCAGCGTCATCGTCATAATACACGGTATATCCTACACCAGTAGCATCATCGTCATAATACACGGTATATCCTACACCAGCAGCATCATCGTCATAATACACGGTATATCCTACACCAGTAACATCATTGTCATAATACACGGTATATCCTACACCAGTAACAACATCGTCATAATACACAGTATATCCGACACCAGTAACAACATCGACATAATGCACGGTATATCCTACACCAGTAGCATCATTGTCATAATACACGGTATATCCTACACCAGTAACAACATCGTCATAATACACAGTATATCCGACACCAGTAACGTCATCGTCATAATACACGGTATATCCTACACCAGTAACGTCATCGTCATAATACACGGTATATCCTACACCAGTAACGTCATCGTCATAATACACGGTATATCCTACACCAGTAGCGTTATCGTCATAATACACGGTATATCCTACACCAGTAGCGTCATCGTCATAATACACGGTATATCCTACACCAGTAGCATCATCATCATAATACACGGTATATCCTACACCAGCAGCGTCATCGTCATAATACACGGTATATCCTACACCAGTAGCGTCATCGTCATAATGCACGGTATATCCTACACCAGTAACAACATCGACATAATGCACGGTATATCCTACACCAGCAGCGTCATCGTCATAATACACGGTATATCCTACACCAGCATCGTCATCGTCATAATACACGATATATCCTACACCAGTAACAACATCGTCATAATACACAGTATATCCGACACCAGTAGCGTCATCGACATAATGCACGGTATATCCTACACCAGTAGCAACATCGTCATACTACACGGTATATCCTACACCAGTAGCATCATCGTCATAATACACGGTATATCCTACACCAGTAGCGTCAACGTTATAATACACGGTATATCCTACACCAGCAGCGTCATCGTCATAATACACGGTATATCCTACACCAGTAGCGTCATCGTCATAATACACGGTATATCCTACACCAGTAGCGTCATCGACATAATGCACGGTATATCCTACACCAGTAACGTCATCGTCATAATACACGGTATATCCTACACCAGCAGCGTCATCGCCATAATACACGGTATATCCTACACCAGTAGCGTCATCGTCATAATACACACTATATCCTACACCAACAGCGTCATCGTCATAATACACGGTATATCCTACACCAGCATCGTCATCGTCATAATACACGGTATATCCTACACCAGTAGCGTCAACGTTATAATACACGGTATATCCTACACCAGCAGCGTCATCGTCATAATACACGGTATATCCTACACCAGTAGCGTCATCGTCATAATACACGGTATATCCTACACCAGTAGCGTCATCGTCATAATACACGGTATATCCTACACCAGTAGCGTCATCGTCATAATACACGTATATCCTACACCAGTAGCGTCATCGTCATAATACACGATATATCCTACACCAGTAGCGTCATCGTCATAATACACGGTATATCCTACACCAGTAGCGTCATCGTCATAATACACGGTATATCCTACACCAGCAGCGTCATCGTCATAATACACGGTATATCCTACACCAGTAACGGCATCGTCTCGTATCGGTGCTGTACACAGTGCACATAAAAGAACCAGAGGAGACTCTTGAATGGGTCTCTGTCTGTATTATTGCACTATCCTCCAAAAATCTAAAATGATTAACCTGAAGAGGTTATATGGGCAACCGGTAACGACGATAAATAAACGTAAAACACACATACAAATTTGCACACAGAAGGACAACACACATTGCAACAGAGATGTCAATCGAATCGTTTAGTTCGCAAAATCAAGTTATGCGCACGTTAAATGCATGCATTTTTAAACAATAAAGTCATGTATTATGCTCCCACTTTTCATTTGGTGCGATCTGAATTTAATTCATTATTAAAATTTTAAGTTTTAAACAGGACACTTGTGGTTCCCGTATAATGTACATAAACTGTTGCTTTGTTCGTTCACATTGGTCTGTCAATTATATGTCACATTCATAATTTACACCTTGGCTTTGTTTTCACCGATTGCAATCAGCTCGCTGGTACCTCTCGTTGGTACCCACATGGCTTCACGTCAACGATGATAATGCCCACACCGAACAAAAGCATGCAAAACGAACTCCACATTACAAAAAGATTATCATTTCATCGGAAATCATATTCACAACACACTCTTCACTTGTACGTTATTTTGTTTTTTTCTTATCTTGTTCTGTACCCATTCGTTGTAAAGATAACATGGTCGTTTCCTTAATGGAAGAATCGCATTATATGGAAACTATCAAGATCATTCCTGTTATCCTGTTATCACATGGCAATAATAGGATACTATGTTTCGTTTTCGAATCGTTTTATTCTCACTTCGGTTTTGTGATTAATTTGAGCTGGTTCTCTCTAAAAGGGTTGATTTATGGTTTTGAGCAATAATACACATTTCGAAAATGTTTTGGATTTTAATTTTTTTCTGGACGAATGGGAATTTATGTGATAATAATTACTACTATGTATTCGTAGAATAGGTATTAAAATTGTCGAATTGTTTTCAGGGAACTAGTTCCAAGCTTTCACTGGTGTGCGTATAGAAATACAGACTTGAGCTGGAATCCAGAATTGGCCATGTCAATCTATTTACGTAGTTGAAATTCTGCAACAATAATTGGTTCCCATATGATTCGTGGATGGGGTGTTGTATATACTATTATGTTGGGCAGGGTTTCATGTTATTGTCAACATGTTTGCATTTAATTACTAAATTATGCACTTTGTAATATATATACACTACACTATCCGAGTGTGTATTATGCAGAGTGAGTTTTCAATCGTCCTTCTATTACATATTTTTTATATGTAATAGTTTTTCTTGTTAAATCAATAACGTGTTCAAGCACAGTTCTGAGAAACACTCGTGTGTAAAACTAGAATTACAATTCTTACCTAAGCGGAGTATTTTATCTTTATGTTATTTAATGTTATGCAATTCTTCCATTTAGTTAAATTGTTGGTAGTCATACTCCTGTGGAATTTAACAAAAATGCGGAAGTCGTGATAGCGCAGTGTGGATGCGCGTTCGCTTCAGGTGCGAAAGGTCCGGAGTTCAAGCCCCACTGGAGCCGTTACGAGTGTGCCCTTAGGCAACGCATTTAAATTCCACATTGCCTATTCTCTCTCCTCCATTGCAATGGATTCCATCAGGAATGAGGTCTCGAGAGTGATTAATATAAGTTGAAAGAACTTGTTTCGAAATCGAGAGTGTTGTAGCTGACTGCTTAATGTAGGTTAGTTGTTTACTAGAGGTGACCGCTAACACAGGTTTGACTGTATATGCTTTTCAACAATCGTATGGGTAATGTACGGTAGATTTGTATTACAGCAGCCCTTTGTGTAATATTGATTGTGTAACGAATCAACTTTATTTATTTTACAACGATTGCGAAACATTTGTATATCCAGTCAGTGGGCAGTATATCCAGTCGGTGGGCAGTATTTCCAGTCAGTGGGCAGTATTTCCAGTTCGTGGGCAGTATTTCCAGTCAGTGGGCAGTATTTCCAGTCAGTGGGCAGTATTTCCAGTCAGTGGGCAGTATTTCCAGTTAGTGAGCAGTATATCCAGTCAGTGAGCAGTATTTCCAATCAGTGGGCAGTATTTCCAGTCAGTGGGTAGTTTTTCCAGTCAGTTTGGCAGTATTTCCAATCAGTGGGCAGTGTTTCCAGTCAGTGGGCAGTATTTCCCAATCAGTGGGCAGTATTTCCAACTAATATGCCAATAATACATTTATTGTTTTGTCAAATAAGAAACTGTTTTAAAAATGAGATTGTGGAATAATTGTTGCAACTTACCTATCAAATATGCTTTTTTTTCTAGGAATTTACCTTGCAAACGTTGTTTATTTTATAGGAATTTGCCTATTAAATGTGCTTTTTAGAGGAATTTGCCTATTAAATGTGCTTTTTAGAGAATTTTGCCTATTAAATGTGCTTTTTAGAGGAATTTGTCTAGTAAATGTGCTTTTTAGAGAAATGTGCCTATTAAATGTGCTTTTTAGAGAAAATTGCCTATTAAATGTGCTTTTTAGAGGAATTTGCCTATTAAATGTGCGTTTTAGAGGAATATACAGTCAAAAGTGCTCTTTTATGGTAATTTACCAGTCAATTGTGCTTTTTATAGGACCTGTAAACTGTTTAGGAATTTACGTATGAAAAAAATGTGTTGATTTTTTTTGGGTAGGAATTTACCTGTCAAATATGGGGATTTTCGGTTAAAAATGATTTATGGATAGGTTGGAAATCATTCAATCTGCGTAAATTGCCCTCAATAAGTAGGATCGGAGTTAGAATTGAAAAAGCATTGGTACATTTATTGTGTTCGATCATAAATAACATGTAGTAAGTCATGTAGATACAATCTTCGATACTGTATTGCTTTTTAAGAAAATTTAACTTTCTAAACTCTGGCAAAGAAAGGTTTATGTTCGATATTGTATTACTGTTTGCAATTACATGCCATTCTAGTTTCACACAAATCATATGTGCTAGCATTGATTTGTACTAGGTTTGAATTATTTATTTAAATATGCAATGTGTATAAAAGGAGGCCTCCGTGGCCGAGTGGTTAAGGTCAAATCACTTGCCCCTCATTGCTGTAGGTTCGATTTCCACGTGAGGAAGCAACGTAGCAAGCAATCCAATACTGCAAGCACGTATAATGCCGTACATATGACGTGTGTAAATGGCGTTATTGCATAGTGTGTATTGTAAGTAAGTGTACGTCCGTACATATGGCAGGTGTAAATGGCGTTATTGTATATTGTGTATTGTAAGTAAGTGTACGTCCGTACATATGGCGGGTGTAAATGGCGTTATTGTATATTGTGTATTGTAAGTAAGTGTACGTCCGTACATATGGCGTGTGTAAATGGCGTTATAGTATATTGTGTATTGTAAGCAAATGTACGTCCGTATATATGGCGGGTGTAAATGGCGTTATTGTACATTGTGTATCGTAAGCAAGTGTACGTCCGTACATATGGCGGGTGTAAATGGCGTTATTGTATATTGTGTATTGTAAGCAAATGTACGTCCGTATATATGGCGGGTGTAAATGGCGTTATTGTACATTGTGTATTGTAAGCAAGTGTACGTCCGTACATATGGCGGGTGTAAATGGCGTTATTGTACATTGTGGTTCTGATGGATTTCGCGCTCACGACACGTGGTTGCATGGCGGATAACGTAACCGTTACACCATTGTTGACAGCATAAGTATGGCTTGTAATTTGATTTGATTTGTATGTATGTTTGAATGCTTGTTTTAGTTTAAACATATTATATTTCCCAATAATGTACAGTGTCTTTTTCGAGTTTAATATCGCCCCAACAGCTTACGTCATATGGCGACTCTCCAGCTATTATTGGCGGAGCAAGACCCCAGGTGCCCCTCCGAGCAGAATAGCAGGCACCGACGGGTACACGGATATAACCACCGACCTACCACAAGCCAGCTGGATAGCTTGTGATGTGCTTACATTGATTGATAGTAAATTAATTAAGTATACTTCCAAACACGAAACCCGTGCCCGTTATCTGAGTTTACTTGAACTACGAGTTTTGTGCACGTGATATTGCATCGGTGCGTACAAAGGCGAATCAATGTTGTTTTTTTATTAACGAATATAAGCTTAAAGTGGCATTACATCGCATAAAAGCTACTACAAATTCATCCGAACACAGTCGAACACTAACAGTGAATCAATAACAGTGTTGGTGTGGCATACAAACTTTCAAAATTGAAAATACGATTTCATATAACGGTCATCCATGTTCCTGAATTGACGTTTGTTTGTCATCAGAGTCAATATTAAGAGCGAGATAATGTCGTTTGGAGATAATTTAACTAAGATTAGTGTACAAATAAATATGCATAGGCACACATGTGAGATATAGCGGTAAATCTGTACCATAAATCTTGTTAATCGGGATACATTAGTTGTATTACGCATGGATGTCGACTCTATTTACATTAATTTGTTATGTCAACAAACCGCGTATACGACGTTTGCTTATTAGTGGAAACACTCAGCAAATATTTGGAATAAAATTATACCATATAATAGGAAATTACATGCTGTAGAACTTTGCGTTTTCACTGATGTAGTGTCGCTTTAACAGTCGTTGTTATGAAATACAATGTATAAGGCGTTGGCTATTTCAAGATAACAACAAAAGGCCATTGAGAAGTACTAGTCTGTCTTGTACACATATCAAACTTGCAAAAACCTACCGTACAACTAATGGTATTAAGACATAATCTATATATCTTATCAAAGAATCTGTCAGTAGGAATTCGTTAAGACACACTCTTTTAATAATACGATACTATTGCATAACATATTTTGTCTGAAAAATTATCTTAAATATCAATGTGTCAAAACTATTGCATTCTGGGAAATTTCAAAGTTGAAGGGCATTGGGTAATGTCATACTCTCAGAACCACTGTTTCCCATCAGTTCCTCGTATATGTACGTAGTTTGTATGTCATATTTGATAGATTTGTTTAGTTCATATAGCTTTACATTAGTTTGTTATATTTTACATTTGGTTTGGTGCCACTTCTCTACAAAGTATGAAACAGTATATACTATGCGTATTCGTGTGTGTTTTTACGTTTATTTATCGTCGCTACCGGTTACCCATATGAGCGACGCCTCCTGAAGAGATTAGTCATTTTAGAATTTTGGAGGATAGTGCAATGATACAGACAGACCCATTCCAGAGTATCCTCTGGTTCTTTTATGTGCACGGTGTACAACACCGCCACGAGACCTCGGTTTATGGTCCCATCTGAAAGACTGTTAATATTATTATGGTCAGACGGGGGATCGAACCTGCGATCCCTGGATTAATTGTATTCACGCTGTCGTTCTTGTGTCAAGAATGCTACAATAATTACTGTAGCTATAAATAGCGTTGTTTTCATTTCATATGTTTAATTTGATTTTGTTCTGATTTGCCCTGAATTTAGATATTTAGGAATAAAATATGTGAAATGGAATGATTACACGTGACCTACTAAGCAAAGGTATATTACTCTACTTACATATGCTAATAAGAACATTGCTCAGAACGTATGTAAATATAAATATTAATATTTATTTAACCATATTTTATTGCAAATAAATAGTACATATTTTATTTATTTATTTTATTTATGTCTCATCAATGTACAACAATAACAGAACAACATTAAAATAATACATGGTATAGTACATTGCCACTCATAAATGAGTTACAAGAGACGGTATTTATCAAAGTATAAAACACATCACATTATGCAGTTGTAATATATACATATGTCATACACGTAAAGATACAATACATAGCATGAAAATGCAAATGTTATTAATACAAATGTATACAAATAAAATCAAACTGGATTATGGAAGAGACGTGTGTAGGTAGGTATACAAGTTATTACCTTACTTACAGAGACTAACGCTACGATCGCCGTCAACTAGGAATATAAATCTGACAAGTATTAAACAAATAATAACGTTATTTTGAATGATTGAAAACAACTGAGAATTACAATCTGAAATAAATGCTTGACGAGCGTTTGAATGTGTTGGTATTATCTATGTGAGGTTATTTTAAGACTAGTTCCGTGTTACATTTATATTGCGAAATTCTGAAATAGAGATTACACTAGAAAACTGTATATACATGTAATAATAATAATAATAATAATAATAATGAAGACTTTATTTTACGAGGGAGCTTACATAACACCTGGCTAATACAAATAAGACCCTCAACGAATACTAGAGGACATAGAAAACGGACGCTTCGGAAGTGTGTTTTTACATGAAAAACAATAACTATATAAATATATAGTTTTAAACATTTTGGAATATTTTTAGTTGTTCAGTTTGTGTTTTGTAATAAAGATGTGATATATCTTTGATGGAATCCTTCGTATTTCGTTTTAATGTAATAATAATCATATACTGTAGGTGTGCGTTTTCTATGTCCTCTAGTATATATACAATGACATAGAAAACATATTAATTAAAGAAACACTACATGTTAAGTACAGTATTCAGCAATACGTGGAAGCTCATCTATTATGTCAATCCAATTTAATGTAATCGTATGTTATTGCAATATATACACATATGCAACTATACACATATTCAACTATACACATATTCAACATATTCAACTATACACATATTCAACTATACACATATTCAACTATACACATATTGCCATACAAATGGCTGCAAATGGGTTGGGCCACGCGTTCTATATCAACTATCAATACAAATATGGATATATATTCTTCATTTTTAATTCAGGATTAAGAAATGAAAGTACTTTTAATCATAGAGAGTCTGAGGCCTAATTAATGCTCTGGTCTTAACACTGAAATCTATAGCAAAATGTTCTTTTTTATTTGATAGAAATACATCCATATTGTCATGAACATGTTGGTATATTGTTTGGTGAATTGTAAATGAGATACTTTTCTATAAACTGTTTTATGATTAGATCTTTTTTTAGTGGCTTTAAATGTGATTAATGTATACACACATATTAAGTTTAATGTTATTAACTTGAAATATAAATCTAAAGAGATATGAATTGTGATAACACGGTTGTATTTGTTACAGTCTCCAGATACTTTTAATTGGACCGGTCTCTGTTGGTTCTCACTACCTTGCAATGAGTTCTTATCAAGCCGGGAACCAAAATAAATCATCTCAGCTATATGATATCATATACAATCCTATTTTTTGTATTCAAGTTTATTTAACGTGGCTACCTACCGGTTGCCGATAAAGTCGCATCTGAAAGACTGTTAATTTTATTAGGGTCAGACGGTCCAGTGTCTTAACGACTGTCCAAGTTTGCAGTCACCTATTATGCATTTTTATATCACAAGGAACAATACAGATACAAGTATTATGCCTTTAATTGTATGTATGTATGTTCCTTTAATGTCAAACCCCTCGCTGGGACTTAGACATGTTTTCCTGGGCAGGCTTAGCCGACCTAAGCGATTAACCAGTACTAAGCAATGTGTGTGAGGTGCCTTGCTCAATGGCACTACATACGTGGCCTGGCCGAGTATCGAACCCGGGACCGTTCGATTCCAAATCCGACGCTCTACCACTGGACCACGGATGCCACATTATTTATTACTATCGAAGACATAATATCGCACAAGTCATTCAATAAACCGAGTTGGGACGCAACCCTGAAGAGGGTGTGGAAACGATGCGGAGGACACGCAATTTACCGGTATGCTATATTACTGCTACATAATATATCAGCTGTCAATTATTTCCCGGCCGGTGAAAAACGACACTCGCTTGGAAATTCTGAATTACAATTTATAGTTGAATGTTTTGGAAATACTGTAACTAGCGTGTTATAAAAGTGCGTCCAATATTGTCCTGTTTTCATCCAAGATAACAACACTACGTCATGTACATGTTATTAGCAACATTTGATTTGTATATATGTTGAGGGCCTCATGGTAGATTAACTTTTGTTAAATGAGTTCTCTCGTAAAATATCAATCTCCTACTTAATATTATAAAATGTACGCACGATTCTTTAAATGATAATGATTATCTATATAGCCATTACACACATTAATGCCATTGATTTATGATTGAGTGTATATTGTATTCCTTGTGTGTGTATTTCGTTGTCGTCTTGTTGCGTCGTTGTATTATATCTATATTTATGTTTGTTTTATTTTCACATGGGCCTCTGGCTTACTGAATTTGAAAAATAAAATATCTATATTATATATAATAGAACATTTATTTATATATATATAATTATAATACAATATCGTGGCGATGGAATCAGGAATGAGGTCTCGAGAGTGATTTATATAAGTTGAAATAACTTGTTTCGCAATCGAGCTAAAATAAATTTGTATAAACTAATATATATATATTTGTTTCTTCTTTTCAGGCCCCCTTTCGGGGTAACCCCATATATTTCCCCACGTTATAGGACGAGTAGGGGTCCATAGCTTGGGAACAGGCGTCGATATATTTTACCTGGTCAGTCAAATAAATATATTTTAACACCGAGACTATTAATTTGGCCGTATTGAGCTTCTGATAATATCATTTTGCCAGAAGTTAAAAAGTGACAAATCGACACACTGGAACCCAGGTTAGGGGCCGAGGAGCATCCCTACTTTCCACATCATGGACTTAAATAAATGTACACAGTTTAGCTAATTACGGGCATTGTGAACATAGCATATTAACACAGCGAAACTGGTATGATTAATATACATGAACCATGAAGTCATTAATTCGCAATGTGTTCTTATAAATGGAAAAGAAATATGGTTACCCCGGCATGGTACGGTAATGCTAGTTATTATACACGTATGCATTAGTATTCCTTTAATGGCCTGTCAACTATAAATATTAATACTAATGTGAAATAATAATTTCATTTCAATATAGTCTGTAGTGTTCAAACTGCTAAGTGAGTTTTTATCTTGAGATCAGTTGCAATTTATTTTACTGATGACGAAGATTTTGCGATGATGAGAAACGTACTGTTCAACCACTGACACTTTTATAGAGTTTTAAAACTGATTATGACGATATATATGGCATTTTATAAATTACCGTTATTAAACATATTAGAATTAAAACCAATGAACAGTACCTACTTTTAACATGTATATCCGCTGTTGTGAGCACATCGACGTGAATCTCAGTTTGTGATGTGTACCTCAACTATTATATAATTTAGTGTTTATGGTTTCAATTTCTTAAAGCGGAATTACATCGCAAAAAGCAAATTAATGCATTTTTCGCGTATTAATGCATTGCTACTACAAAGTCTTCCAAAAACATTCGAACACTAACATTGAATCAATAAACAGTGCTTTTGTGGTCTACACACTTTCAAAATTGAGAGTAGGATTTCATATAGCTGTCATCCACGCTCCTGAATTGACGTTTGTTTGTCATTGGAGTCAGTTATAATGTCGTTTAGAGATACGTTAACTAAGATTAGTCTGCACATACATATACATAGGCACAAATGTGATATATAGTGGTAAATCTGTACCATAAAGTGTCTTATTCAAGATACACGCGTTGTATTACGCATTGATGTCGACCCTATTTACATTATTTTGTTATGTCAACAAACCGCGTATACGACGTTTGTTTATTAGTTAAAATACTTCGTTTTTGAGGCAAATATTTGGAAACAAATTATATCATATCATAGGAAATTACATTATGTAGACATTTGCGTTTTCATTGATGTAGTGTCGCTTTAAGGCTAATGAGCACACGAGGACAATATTTGTATGATAGCAGAACAGTGGTTTTGAAATAAAAATAGTAAACTATTCATACATAGATGAATACTGGCTTGGATTTAATTATACAAGTCTCAAGGTTATATGAATACCATATTTATTGTGTTCAAGTCAGTGATAGCGCAGTGGATGCGCGTTCGCTTCAGGTGCGAACGAGTTCGAGCCCAGCTGGAGCCGTTACGATTGTGTCCTTAGGCAAGGCATTTAAATTCCACATTGCCTCCTCTCTCCTTCATGGCGATGGATTCATCAGGAATGAGGTCTCGAGAGTGATTAATATAAGTTGAAAGAACTTGTTTCGCAATCGAGCTAAAATAAATTTGTATAAACCAAGTCAGTTCTCTCGATAAATGCAATCTTTTATTATTATTATTATTATTATTATTATTATTGTATTAGGACCAAACATATATTAATGTTACTGGTTATTGTCATGATTTTCAAACATTGCATCCAATCACTGGGTGTAGGGCAGTTCATATCATAAAATATCGCAGAGGTCTGTCTCGGGTCCATAGCCAGTTTGTTCTGAGACAGATCCATCCATATATTTGCAAAATTCAAAATATTACATATACCAGATATAATCAGTATACAGTCAAACCTGTCTTGAGCAACCAGCCAAGGGAATCACAGAAAGTGGCTGCTTAACACAGGTGGCTGCTTAATAGAGGTCAAATGTATAATAAAACAACATATTGGGAATCTTGAAACTGGCTGCTTAATACAGGTTGGTTGCTTAATATAGGTGATCACTAACACAGGTTTGACTGTATGTTAATATTCGTTGCAGATAAAACACCAACAGTTGTAAGATGTACACAGTATATGGCCCATCCAGACACTGGTGCAGTAGTAATATGCTATTGTATACTAGTAGTTCGGACAGTAAAGCGGTTAGCTAACCAGTCTTCAGAATGCTGATAAGCACACCGTTGCAGTAATTGTTAACCAAACCGTGTCTCTTTATATAAAAAGGTTTGCAGATTATTACGGAGATGGGACAGACGGATCTGTAGTCCAGTGGTAACACGTTGGACTGGTAATCCAGGGATCGCAGGTTCGATCCCCCGTCTGACCCTAATAAAATTAACAGTCTTTCAGATGGGACGTTAAACCGAGGTCTCTCGGAGGAGACTCTGGAATGGGTCTCTGTCTGTATCATTGCACTACCCTCCAACAATCTAAAATGACTAATCTCTTCAGGAGGCGTCGCTCATATAGGTAAACTGCCCGTCGCTAAACTCTTTTTTAACCACATCGCAAAATACTTGTTTAAGTACAAAATACTACTAGTATGCCAGTTTGACTCCCATCTACAGCAACACCATGTCATGGAGGGCCCGTGATGGATTAAACTACGTTTGCAATACTTTGAAATGTCTTGTGTTTTTTGCCTTGTTTTGTATATATTGTACATACTTTTAAAGAGTTTATTATCAGTAAGCACACGAACGCATACTGTCTATAGTCTCTATACAGTTACACCTGTGTTAGTGGCCACCTCTATTAAGCAGCCATTCTGTATTAAGCAGCCAGTTTCCAGATTCCCAATATGTTTTTTATATTATACATTTGACATCTATTAAGCAGCCACCTGTGCTAAACAGCCCCTTTCTGTGATTCCTTTGGCTGGCTGCTTAACACATATTTGACTGTATAATGCAACTGTTTATTAGGTATGCATATTTAGAAAGTCATTTATCTATCAGTGTATTTTAGAAAATTAATCCATTTCTCTGCTATTTTATTGTATTTGCCTAAATGGACACGATTCATGAATTTGATACACTCGGCTTACCGTTTCTAAATCTGGTCCTTTTATTGCCACTTAGGAAGCATAAAATAGAATATTTACGTTTAAGCAGATGTAGATAAGCGCGCGATAGACGAAATATCTCCTGATTTGTGTGGGATAAAATGTAACTGCCATATCATTATGATAACTTAGTCACATGTCAATGCATATATATTCCTGTAATTTATGATGCTACCAAAACTGCAGATGTGATAACACAGATTGCATCTATTGCTTGTGATTCTCATTGAACATAACGTCATATACCGAACTGTAAGCTTGTCTTACATAGTTTTTCAATATGGCGGCTTGGAAATTAAATATATGGTAATTAGCGTATAGGGTTAGAGACTGGTGAAGCCGGTCATGTCCGTATCTTGTTGTTCTGACCGGTGCTAGAGACTGGTCAAGCCGGCCATGTCCGTACCTGGATGTTCTCCCTAGTGATAGAGACTGGTGAAGCCGGTCATGCCCGTACCTTGTTGTTCTAACCAGTGCTAGAGACTGGTCAAGCCGGCCATGTCCGTACCTTGTTGTTCTGACCAGTGCTAGAGACTGGTCAAGCCGGCCATGTCCGTACCTGGATGTTCTCCCTAGTGATAGAGACTGGTGAAGCCGGCCATGTCCGTACCTGGTTGTTCTGCCTAGTACTAGAGACTAGTCAAGCCGGCCATGTCCGTACCTGGTTGTTCTGCCTAGTGCTAGAGACTGGTGAAGCCGGCCATGTCCGTACGTTGTTGTTCTGACCAGTGCTAGAGACTGGTCAAGCCGGCCATGTCCGTACCTGGATGTTCTCCCTAGTGATAGAGACTGGTGAAGCCGGCCATGTCCGTACCTGGTTGTTCTGCCTAGTCTAGAGACTAGTCAAGCCGGCCATGTCCGTACCTGGTTTTCTGCCTAGTGCTAGAGACTGGTGAAGCCGGCCATGTCCGTACGTTGTTGTTTTGCCTAGTGCTAGAGACTGGTGAAGCCGGCCATGTCCGTACCTGGATGTTCTCCCTAGTGATAGAGACTGGTGAAGCCGGCCATGTCCGTACCTTGTTGTTCCGCCTAGTTCTAGAGCCTGCTCAAGCCGGCCATGTCCGTACCTGGTTGTTCTGCCTAGTGCTAGAGACTGGTGAAGCCGGCCATGTCCGTACCTGGTTGTTCTGCCTAGTACTAGAGACTAGTCAAGCCGGCCATGTCCGTACCTGGTTGTTCCGCCTAGTGCTAGAGACTGGTGAAGCCGGCCATGTCCGTACGTTGTTGTTCTGCATAGTGCTAGAGACTGGTGAAGCCGGCCACGTCCGTACCTGGTTGTTCTGCCTAGTGCTAGAGACTGGTGAAGCCGGCCATGTCCGTACCTGGTTGTTCTGCCTAGTGATAGAGACTGGTGAAGCCGGCCATGTCCGTACCTTGTTGTTCTGCCTAGTGCTAGAGACTGGTGAAGCCGGCCATGTCCGTATCTTGCTGTTCTGCCTAATGCTAGAGCCTGGTCAAGCCGGCCATGTCTGTACCTGGTTGATTTGCCTAGTGCTAGAGACTGGTGAAGTCGGCCATGTCCGTACCTTGTTGTTCTGCCTAGTGCTAGAGACTGGTGAAGTCAGCCATGTCCGTACCTTGTTGTTCTGCCTAGTGCTAGAGACTGGTGAAGTCAGCCATGTCCGTACCTTGTTGTTCTGACCAGTGCTAGAGACTGGTGAAGCCGGCCATGTCCGTACCTTGTTGTTCTGCCTAGTGCTAGAGCCTGGTCAAGCCGGCCATGTATGTACCTGGTTGTTCTGACTAGTGCTAGAGACTGGTGAAGCCGGCCATGTCCGTACCTGGTTGTTCTGCCTAGTCCTAGAGCATGCTCAAGCCGGCCATGTCCGTACCTGGTTGTTCTGCCTAGTCCTAAAGCCTGCTCAAGCCGGCCATGTCCGTACTTGGTTGTTCTGTCTAGTCCTAGAGCCTGCTCAAGCCGGCCATGTCCGTACCTGGTTGTTCTGCCTAGTGCCGAACTGCCTATTTATTCTGAAGAGACAAAAAAAATGTGATATAACGAACGAAAAATTTGATGTAACGAAATTTGACATAAACGGAGCCAGCTCTATGTAAAATGAAATGAAATGGGACTTTGACACGACTTCGAGATAACCGGAGAATTTGACATAACACACTTTGATATTACGGATGTAGACTGTATATGCACATACATATACGGATGTGAAATGTCATGCACGTATCCGTATTATTAACATTCGATTGGGAAAGTTAATTACCTCCGTCTAGCCTAGGGACAGGCGTTGATATATGTGTGTGTTTTACGTTTATTTATCATCGCCCATATGAGCGACGCCTCCTGAAGAGATTAGTCATTTTAGATTTTTGGAGGATAGTGCAATGATACAGAGAGAGACCCATTCCAGAGTATCCTCTGGTTCTTTTACGTGCACGGTGTAAAGCATCGACACGAGACCTCGGTTTAACGTCCCATCTGAAAAACTGTTAATTTTATTAGGGTCACACAGGGGATCGAACCTGCGATCCCTGGATTACCAGTCCAACGTGTTACCACTGGACATATCCTTCTGTGAGCGTTGATTTATTTTGCCTGGTCAGTCATATAAATATATTTTAACACCGAGACCATTAATTGGGCCATATTGAGTTTCTGATAACATCAATGTCATTTTGCCAGAAGTAAATTAGTGAAAAATCGACAGACTGGAACCCAAGCTGACCTCCACCCGCCCTTGGCGTATTACTGTTGACAATATGTATGGTGTACGCAATGGGAAACAGTGTCAGTTACTGCCCCTGAATGCTCCTAAATAGATAGGTCTTCTTAATTAGTTTCCCATGTTTTATCGTTGTTTTCTTTGCACAACATGCTATCAATTTTCATCCACGTTTGCATCTTATGATTATGAAATTATTTAATCTCGACAGATATCTTACTGCCTATCCAATGGATACTTTACTATAAAAATAACGTTATCAATTAATTATCATTTCGCACTATCTGAACAACAGCAAAAACAAAGGATTCCAACTAAATCAATACTCATTTCGGGATAAATCGGACTTTTTCTGCCAAGGGAGGTAATAGAAACATCCAGTGATATCGCTCATTCAAATACAGATGGTGATGACAGAAAGACTTGCTCCTTCTTTTACCTAAGATGGCTAGCTATGCTGTTTATGTGACTCGGTTTGTCTTTTAGTTTTATCCATATCCGATTAGTGGAGTGGTTAGCACGCTCGCTTCTCAGTAATGCAACCCGGGTTCCATCCCCGGACCAGGACGTATGCGAACTGGTACGATCGCCAGATCGGACATCTGGGTTTTCTCCCTCCGGGTACTCCGGTTCCCTCCCACAAGAATTATCACAAATTCGCTGTCATCCGCGCCAACTAGAGTGGTTTCATATAAGTTGCTACAGCTTGTTTCGCAATCTCTGTAAAATTAAATAAATTTTATATTTTTAGTTTCATTGTTTGTTGTATATGACATTTTTGTAGCATTTTCGGGAAACCTGCATTTCAAGTGAATTGTCTTTGTTGTCTTTGTTATATTTCATCTACAGAAAGTACATTCCTACAAGCATGCTGTTGTTATTTTGTATGAGGTTGTGGTGGTGGGGTTGGGGCATGGGTACCCGGCGAAAACCCACATGTCCGATTTGGCGACCATCGTAGCATCTCACATAATCGAACCCGAGTTGCATTGGTGGTGAGAATCGAGCTTGCTACCGCTGCGCTAAGCGGACAACTATATGCATGGCCTAAGTTTGAACGAATGCTTAAATTAACTGAACAAAAATGTTAATCAGAATGTATTGAATCGTTTACCTACTTGACGCACTCGACGTTAGGCAAGTAGATCTGTACTTGGTTTATATAGTAATGTAAAAATGCATATTAATATAAAGGTTTCCCACGCAGTTTACTCGGCACAATTTAGACGTCGGACATTCATACAGTATCTATGATTATGAAAACGACGTCAAGTGACGTCGAATTATTTTGCTTTTGGATTCGTATGGGGATAGTAGTTAATTAATCGTGGTGCCATATTCAAGTTGTCCCACGTCGAGTTCATCAGATTGGCATAACAGTTGATATGGAATTAATAAGTCGCGTTAATGAAATGAAATGAGACGTCACCCCACACTTAGAGCTGTGCTAATTAGTGTACATGCCATGTAGCCCGACATTGAATACAAATATATGTTGTTTTTGTTGTCGTCGTCGTCGTTGTTGTTGTAAAGCAGAGCTCTGAGGAACTATACTGTTTTTGTTGTCGTCGTCGTCGTCGTCGTCGTCGTCGTCGTCGTCGTCGTTGTTGTTGTAAAGCAGAGCTCTGAGGAACTATAATGTTTTTGTTGTTGTCGTCCTCGTTGTTGTAAAGTAGAGCTCGGAAAGCTCGAGCTTGCCGAAACGAAATGCAAGGGAAAGAGATGATGACATTGGATTTGTATTTGTTTATGACATAAATGGCATAAACGGCCGTCTCCGTGGCCTAGTGGTTAAGGCATCTGCCTACGGAGCGGGAGGTCGAATGTTCGAATCTCGTCAGCGGTTCGTTCTGATATGACCGGTTGGTGAGCCGCCAGCTAGTTAGAAAATGGTTACCGATTGCCTACCAGCCTGGCGCCTGGCATACAAGCATAGGGTTCGGGAAGTACTGATGTTCATAAAAAAGGGGTGTCTCATAAGTCAGAAATGGCTGGCCTTTTAAATAGGGGTGACACTATAATAAACAAACACTTTACTTTTTATATTCTATTTTACCAGAATAAAAGTAAACTATGCAATACTATATGTTAATGATTACATTATAACCATAGCAACTAATAAATACAGGTTGTCTTGATCGCGATGCGCAGCATACCAGTGTAGAAGTAATACTAATATTGTCGATGGATGTTTGGTCTAAATCATAGTATTAATCCATTTACACACAATTACAGAAGCAAATATCTACACCAGTTCATAGCAATCTCGTTTGAAGCGGGATAATAAGCCATAAACAGGCATGGTTATGCAATTAACGATCGCAAACAGAACAAACACGCAAACAAAGAGAGAGAAAAGCTGAGTTACCGCGCAAACAGTAAACTATATATATATATATAGCAATTTCACAAACATTACTTCACACAGACGGATATGTAGTCCAGTGGTAACACGCTGGACTGGTAATCCAGGGATCGCAGTTTCGAGCCCCCGTCTGACCCTAATAACAGTCTTTCAGATAGGATTAAACCGAGGTCTCGTGTCAGTGCTTTTTTATACTGTGCACGTAAAAGAACCAGAGGATACTCTGGAATGGGTCTCTGTCTGTATCATTGCACTATCCTCCAAACATCTAAAATGATTAATCTCTTCAGGAGGCGTCGCTCATATTGGCAACCGGTAGCGATAATAAATAAACGTAAAACACACACACATTACTTCAAATAACTTATACACGTATATAAACATGGGTCTTCCAATAATAGCCGGAGAGCCCCAAATAACCTCAGCTGTTGGTGTGATGCTAAGCCCCCCCCCAACCCACAACAAACATATGCCTCTTTAGTGCACGAGTTAAAACATGGTGTCTAGCACTCTCGCACAGCTCCCCTGTCCGACCCTAATACAATTAACAGTCTTTCAGATGGGACTTTAAACCGATGTCTCGTGTCGGTGATTTACATCGTGTACGTAAAAGAACCAGAGGAGACTCTGGAATGGGTCTATGTCTGTATCATTGCACTATCCTCCACACATCTAAAATGAATAGTCTCTTCAGGAGGCGTCGCTCATATAGCATAATAGAAATGAAATTCCCAATGCACGAACTACCTTTTAGCTTTGCACATAATTTAGTAGTACATTTTGTACATATTTAAGGATAGGCCATTAAGTAAAGAACGACACAGACAGTCATGCAGAACCAAATTGTTAAAAACACAAACCCCAAACCCTAAAAACTCACATAGTTTTGTAGCTGGGTCAGTAACGATTCCTGTTGAGAACATTCGAATAATTCGCCTTTGCCAAATTAGTTGTTAATATTGATCCGTTTGTTATAATTGACATATTCCTATATCATTTCCAGTGAAGTCGTACACAAGTTTATTATATTTCCTTTCATTAATGTAATATCTGTACTATCCGGTACAAATCTATTAGCTTCTTTATAAACTGTCACCATTTGAACGCCTTCCGAAACGATATCGAAACCTTTCATATCTTAGAAGTCTTCTGTTGATTTATTATGCATAGGTCAGAGCGGCAACAAGTCGTATGATTGACGTGTAGGACTAGATATATCCTATTGCCAGAATCAGATGAAACTATTCCAACGCAGTTGGGACATAATGTTATGACCCCCAGATAAGAAAACGAAGAAAGTCGCTTTTCCTTACGCCCATTCCGACCGCACATCAACCATTTTTAGTGATAGTTCTCAAGTGTTTTGCATTTGATCAAGATAGGCATTCAGTTTATTAAAAAGGTTTATGTTGTTATGTATATTAAGCGCGTGCATGTTTAGCAACGTAGATTATCTGATTACGATTAGAATATTCCGTAGATAGCACTCAATCCAATGTCTAACAATCTGCACATCATTCATAGTTCATACACTATCCGGGCAGAAGCATTCTTCACAATTTCAATAGAATACAACATCTTGATATGTTCTTCCTGGTCAATGTGTAATTATGTAAAATATAGTTATTTCATTTGCATACATCTCATATCTCAAACGATTGTAAAACTTATCAGGAATATATTCGGCAAAGATACACTCGTTTTATCGACAGTAAAAATCATTTGATTAAATGCTGTTATCAGATATGCCTAATTCAGATTCATGTATTTTGTATTATACATGTCGAATAGCATTGTTCGTTGTCTGTTAGACAGTAGTTTGCATTTGATGCGTAGTCATGGTTCTAAATTCGCAGCAATATGCTCGTTCGGAAATAAAACTGACCAACCAGTAGTAATAAGACATTATGAATTCAGATTCTAATTAGGTCAGTATTTGTCAGTGTGCTACCAGCCTACTACACGTGTATATGTGTTTCAATGTTTCAAGCGTTGAAGCCGTTGTTGGGAAATGAATTACAGAAACTCACAGAATATTATATAACAATTTGTTTTGTTCGGCTCTCAGCTTAGATTCATCTCTCCATAGCAAACCATAATTGCCGCTAAGACAGCCATGCATATGCATCAGTTTTAGTAAACTTGCTACCATAAATAACGGAATACTACCAACATTCAGGGTAGTCTCGTTCTTCTGAACAGGTACATGACTTTGAATATCGCAAAGATCGAACTGGCTCAATGAGTAATGAGGCTGTCCGATTAGCGCAGTGGTTAGCGCGCTCGCTTCTCACCAATGCAACCCGGGTTCGATCCTCGGACCGGGAAGTATGTGAGATGGTACGGTGGTCGCCTGATCGGACAGGTGGCTTTTCTACGGGTACTCCGGTTTCCTACCACACGAATGACCACATTTACGCTTTCATACGCGCCAACGAGAGTGATTAATATAAGTTGTTAAAACTTGCTTCGCAATCATTGTAAAATAAATAAAGTTTACATTTGACACATTTATATCGTAGATTTTAGATTTGATTCTTTATTGTATGGTATGTTTTAGCTGCTCAAATGCTTATATTTCGTGTCCTCTTCAATTGTCATTATATAATTAATGCTATTCGTTAACAATTACTACACGTTGACACTTTTATTGCAATAAATATATAATATCATTAACTATTTTCACAAATGAAAATTAGGATGTTCATCGGATTTTATTGAATAATCATTTGCGTTGTGTTTTATGTATGGTTCGGCTATTGTAGCGTGAACATGAAATGGACTCTCAAACCGCTGTACATTGTAACCATAAATGTGACGCACTATGTGACTAAATATGGCCAAATTGCGTTCCTGTCGTTAACGGGGAACAACAGGATTAAATGCGTGCGTGTGTGTGTTTTACGTATATTTATCGTCGCTACCGGTTGCCCATATGAGCGACGCCTCCTAAAGAGATTAGTCATTTTAGATTTTTGGAGGATAGTGCAATGATACAGACAGAGACCCATTCCACAATCTCCTCTGGTTCTTTTACACTAGACCTCGGTTTAAAGTCCCATCTGAAAGACTGTTAATTTTATTAGGGTCAGACGGGGGATCGAACCTGCGATCCCTGTATTACCAGTCCAACATGTTACCACTGGACTACATATCCGGGGATCGAACCGGATTAAATGCAAGTGCTCCTGTTGTAATATCAAGTATTATCCGAAGAATGTGTCCGACATGTTGTGTTGTGTTTTGTCAAGGTAGGTCAAATGTCCGATGCCTATGTGGCGTGTACGCCTCATAGCTCTTGCACCACTGGAGAGATGTTGACACAACTTGGTACACATGTTCACCACAACAGGGCGATGTGCAGAACGCAGGTTTCAGGCATGTTGATTCAATGTAGGTCAAGGTGACACTTTGGAAATCGAATCTCAGTGTTCGTGTCCGTTTCACATGTCATAGGCAACTGGGGTGATTCTGAAAGAATATTTCATAGATGAAGCTGAGAGCGGGATATTGCAATAAATGTACTCATTAAAATGTGAAATAGTTCAGTCTGTTGACTTGAAATTCAATGTCAGATGTAGACACACGAACTGCGGAAGCACATGTCGGACAGGATAATCCATATTTACATACAGAAACAACATCAATGCAAATAGCAATACATACCCCCAAGCGAAATAGTATTATTTTTTTCTCCGGCACGTGCGTGTTATTTACCAATATAGCCATTATTTATAACGTGATGAAAACATTTTCTATAACCGGCTTAAATAAGTCATGACAATATTTTATTTTGGGAAATAATTGTTTCTTTATATGTTTATCACGTGATCAGCATGTTTTATTGGTCATTAGTCATACTTTCCATCATAGGCAATTAGAGACATCGGTGAGTTACTGCCCCTGAATACTCCCTAAAAGTAGGTAGGCCGTATTAAAGTGATTTTCTCTGTTTTTATCGTTGTTTCCTTTAGTTTAAACATAGTTTATTTCAAACAATGATACAACATATACAAGTGTACAATTTACACAAATATTTACATACATGTATGAAAAAGGATTAGAACCGAAAGCTATAGCTTATATAGGTTGTTTCCTTTACACAACATGCTAGCAATTTTATACCACTATCGCTTCTATTGAGTATTAAATTACTAAATCTCGACAGATCTGATACAGTATATGCAATTACTTATTTGTAAAATAATGTTATCAGTTAATTAACACGATTTGGATAAAATGACATGTATCATGCCGCGCGACATCTGGTTAGGGAACAACACTAAAAACGAAGGATTCTAACTAAAAGGACCTAATCACATTTTGGAATAAATCAGACTTTATCTGCCAAGTGAGGTACTAGAAAATTAGAGATGTCTCTCTTTAACGCAGACTCTTTACAGATGAACAATAATACGGAATTGGAGTGTAAGTTTAATTTTAGTTTAATCATATTTTATTGTATTTATCATTTACATGTATAATATAAAATATATAGATACAATAAATAAAATGATGCTACATGCAAATTAATAAAATAAAAGGGTTAGACCACAATTGTTTAGTTTAAACTTTATTTATTTTACAACGATTGCGAAGCAAGTTTTAACAACTTATATGAATCACTCTCGTTGGCGCCGATGAAAACGTATATTTGGTCATTCGTGTGGGAGGAAACCGGAGTATCCGGAGAAAACCCACCTGTCCGATCTGGCGACCACCGTACCATCTCACATACTTCCCGGTCCGAGTATCGAACCCGGATTGCATTGGTGAGAAGAGCTAGCGCGATAACCACTGCGCTAATCGGACAGCCACACATGTTGCCAACATTGGTAAACAGAATGTCACAGAAACGTTTGATTACACTAAATGACGGATTTTTGATTCGCCAAAAAAATAAAATAAAAATATGACAAATTGAGAAATTGTTATTTCTTCAAATAATATACGGTATTAAAAGAAAAACAACATTAAATTAGAAGGAAAAAATGTGAATATAATATATAACCCGCTGTTCCACCAATTATTCACCACCACGCCAAAACTCGAACCAAAGTTATCAGCAACGTCTTATTAATTCGTGAGGACGTTCAAAACGACACATATTTTTCTGGACGAATGGGAATTTATGTGATAAGAATTAATGCTATGTATTAGTATTATAGGTATTAAAATTGTCCAATTGTTTTCAGGGGACTAGTTCCAAGCTTTCACGGGTGTGCCCATAGAAATACAGACTTGAGCTCGAATCCAGAAATGGCCAGGTCAATCTATTTACGCAGTTGAAAGTCTGCAACAATAATTGGTTCCATATGCTTGGTTTAAACATATTTATTCATTCATAATGTACAGTACATATCTAATGTATACAGAATGAAAATGGATTTAATCGAAAGCGTAAAACTTATTGAGATTATTCCATATGATTGGCGGATGCTCCAGCAGGGATGTGGTAGATACTATTAAGTTGGACATGGTTTCATGTTGTCGTCAACATGTTTGCATTTAATTACTAAAGAGTGCACTTTATAATTTATATACATTCATTCAATACACTATCCGGGTGTGTATTATGCAGAGTGAATTGTCAATCGTCATATTACATATTTGCCCTGGTGAGGGTCGTTGTCTAATGTTGTTAAAACTTGTGGCCCAAACCATTTGTATGTTCATGCTATATATCGTATCTATATGTGTATGACATATGTACTATTGATTTGCAATAAAATATGGTTAAATAAAAAAAAGATTACATATTTATATGTATCAATATGTAATAGTTGTTATTGTTATATATATGTGTTAACAATAAAGCTTGGTTCTCCTCATTTGATTTAAGCATATTTATTCGTTCATTATGTACAGTACATATCTATTGTATAGCTCATCCTCATTTGATAACGACCCAATGCCATAGTTATAGTAATTTATGGGAGCTAAGTTGATTGTATGTCCTAGTATTTGTAAATAATAAAATACGCTCATTCCTAGACAATTAACACAGACTTTACAGATGAACAATAATAACGATTTGGAGTCTCCATTTAGATACAGGGTATCATTTATTGATAGTATGTTGTTATAATTAGTTATGGTTGCTGAAACCATTTTAATAGTTTATAATAATTTATTCATAGCGCGATTGCGAAACGGTCGTACAACATTAGTTTAATCGCCCTCAAGACCTACTTTCTGATGGAACCCATCGCGATGTCGGAGAGAGAAGATGCAATGTGGATAAACGTGCATTGCCTAAGGACATCATCACCGTGGCCTTGGTTGAATTCCGACTCGCAACCTCTCGATTACAAGTCGGATACTACTTATTGATGGAGAGCGTTATATGTTAGTATCTGTTGTTCAAGCTGATTTCATACATAGTATGTTGCTTCTGGTTGCTCGATCGGGCTTAATTGGTTTGCTGAACGGTACATTTAGTAGTCTCATTGGAACAACATTTTCAGATTACAAAAATCCCGACTGAACTAAACAATTAAGAGACAGCAATTGAGAAATATACCACCAGCAATAAAATAATATTAAGAACTTCTGCATGTATCTGTCATCTAACCCTTTCATGTTCTGATATTGTGCTGCCATCGACTACTGCTCCGTTCATTTATCCGCCTTATTCGCAAGCCATCGCGTGTCCCCACATGTAGGACTACAGCACATGTTCATGTATCCGTCTGCTAGTCCATCTGCTGCACAGCTACATGTCCTATCCGACTAATCAGTTAAATATCGACTGGTCCATCGTTTCTTTTCTCCGCCTGCTTGTCCGTTTACTTTCGTCGGCCGTACGGTTCCATGTCTAAATCGGCTGCTCCTGATTCCCGCCTGGTCATAACTTCATCTCTGACAGCTTTGCCGTTAATTCTCCTCTGCTGTTCAGTTCTACTTCTAAAACGGCGTCTCTTATTTTCCCGCCTGGTCATAGCTTCATCTCTGTCTGCATGTCCGTTAGCTCTTCTCCTTCTGTCGGTCAGTTCTACTTCTAAAACGGCGTCTCCTATTGTTCCCGTCTGGTCATAGCTTCATCTCTGTCAGCTTTTCCGTTAGCTCTTCTCCTTCTGTCGGTCAGTTCTACTTCTAGGTCGGCGTCTCCTATTGTTCCCGTCTGATCATAGCTTCATCTATGTCTGTTTGTCCGTTAGCTCTTCTCCTTCTGTCGGTCAGTTCTACTTCTAAGTCGGCGTCTCATATAATTATCGTATGCTAGTCCACTGCTTCATATCTGCTGATATAGAAACATTAGAACAATATTTAAATTGAAACGAATAAATATTGCAAATGTACGAATGGAAAACTGACAGACGGATCTGTAGTCTAGTGGTAACACGCTGGACTTGTAATCCAGGGATCGCAGGTTCGTTCCCCCGTCTGACCCTAATAAAATTAACAGTCTTTCCGATGGGGCGTTAAATCGAGGTCTCGTGTCGGTGCTGTACACCGTGCACCTAAAAGAACCAGAGGAGACTCTGGAATTGATCTCTGTTTGTATCATTGCATTATCCTCCAACAATCTAAATATACTAATCTCTTCAGGATGCGTCGCTCATATGGGCAACCGGTAGCGATGATAAATAAACATTTAAAAAATGGAAAACTGTATGTGAAAGTATGTTCTGTGTAGAATTTGCGTCTTGTGCGTCCGTGGCCGAGTTGTTCAGGCCGTTCGCTTGAAATCACTTGCCCCTTACCACTGTGTGTTGAAATCCAACTGAGGGTGTCTATTTTTTTTTAAATGGGGCCGCTATCCAGTAGGCTTGCAGAAAGTCGGTGGTTCTGTCTGTGGGGCATCCGTGATTTTCTTCCACCAATAATTAGTGGAAAATCGTCATATGATGGCGCACATTTAAACCCAACCTAAACAAACAAACACAATAATTTGCCGTATATATTTCCTAATTTCTGAAAGCTTCTGATTGGAAATAATTCATATCCCATTTGGGGTTTGTGAATTGTAATAAATTTCGACTTATTGAATCAAAATTAAGATGGTATCTAATATATGGGGTATGATTCATTGCCCACAGATAGCTATCCTCATAATGACTTGATTAGATTTTTCCTCGTCTGGTTTGTTGCGTTACGAATTCAGTTTTATACTCTAGTTCTATCCACGATGTCTACCGCGTAGCCAAACTGAATGAAACAAAGAACATGAAAAGAAAGTGTTTTAAGCATGCATGATTGCCGCATTAGGGAGTACTGGTTGTATGGAGGCTAAGATACAAGGCAATGGATATTAAGAACAATCTATAATATACTGACACTATAAAGAAAACTGTGCACTTTTATAATGAGACGGATCTGTAGTCCAGTGGTAACGCGCTTGACTGGTAATCCAGGGATCGCAGGTTCGATCCCCCGTCTGACCCTAATAAAATTAACAGTCTTTCAGATGTGACGTTAAACCGAGGTCTTGTGTCGGTGCTTTACACCGTGCACGTAAAAGAACCAGAGGATACTCTGTAATGGGTCTCTTTCTGTATCATTGCACTATCCTCCAAAAATCTAAAATGACTAATCTCTTCAGGAGGCGTCGCTCATATGGGTAACCGGTAGCGACGATAAATAAACGTAAAAAACAAACAAACATATAATGAGTGTTACTTTTTCATTATAAATGTTAGAATTATGGATTTTACAATCATGGGCGAAGAAAATAATCCTTCACATATTGCACTAATGTACCCAATATGGCGCACATTTTGATACCACATGTGCCTATATTTTTAGTTTTTAACTGTATACAAATTTATTTTTAGCTCGATTGCGAAACAAGTTCTTTCAACTTATATTGTTCACTCTCGAGACCTCATTCCTGATGGAATGTATCGCCACGAGGGAGCTAGAAGAGGCAACGTGGAATTTAAATGCCTTGCCTAAGGGCACAATATATATATAGTTGATGGAGAATTTTAGGAATATCAATAAAATGTTAAAACAAAATATATAAATGAAATGTTCAAACAAAACTTATAAATATAAAGCTAAAAACACATATAAATGAAATGTTCAAACAAAACATATAAATGAAATGTTCAAACAAACATATAAATGAAATGTTCAAACAAACATATAAATGAAATGTTCAAACAAAACATATAAATGAAATGTTCAAACAAACATATAAATGAAATGTTCAAACAAAACTTATAAATATAAAGTTAAAAACACATATAACTGAAATGTTCAAACAAAACTTATAAATATAAAGTTAAAAACACATATAAATGAAATGTTCAAACAAAACTTATAAATATAAAGTTAAAAACACATATAACTGAAATGTTCAAACAAAACTTATAAATATAAAGTTAAAAACACATATAACTGAAATGTTCAAACAAAACTTATAAATATAAAGTTAAAAAAACATATAAATGAAATGTTCAAACAAACATATAAATGAAATGTTCAAACAAAACTTATAAATATAAAGTTAAAAACACATATAACTGAAATGTTCAAACAAAACTTATAAATATAAAGTTAAAAACACATAAATGAAATGTTCAAACAAAACTTATAAATATAAAGTTAAAAACACATATAACTGAAATGTTCAAACAAAACTTAAATATAAAGTTAAAAACACATATAAATGAAATGTTCAAACAAAACTTATAAATATAAAGTTAAAAACACATATAACTGAAATGTTCAAACAAAACGTATAAATATAAAGTTAAAAACACATATAAATGAAATGTTCAAACAAAACTTATGAATATAAAGTTAAAAACACATATAACTGAAATGTTCAAACAAAACTTATAAATATAAAGTTAAAAACACATATAAATGAAATGTTCAAACAAAACTTCTAAATATAAAGTTAAAAACACATATAACTGAAATGTTCAAACAAAACTTATAAATATCAAGTTAAAAAAACATATAAATGAAATGTTCAAACAAACATATTCAAACAAAGCATATAATAAAATATTAAAAAACAACAACATATAAATAAAATGTTAAAACAATAATATATAAATAAAATGTTAAAACAAAACATACAATCTTTGCAGAGCAGATGAATTATATATTATAAGACTATGTTTTTCATTCTAATCCCTTTTCTGTATTTTGATTATGTGTAATGTATGCATTGTTCAATATGTATTATATTGGGAAATAAAATATGTTTAAACTAAACCGAAACCTATAAACACATCCAAACCAATTAATCAATGAACCAATACATCCGGATATTATATGTTATATGTTAATATATATAGTGCCTGGAAAACTATAGACACAATAATTAACATACATGTATTATAGATAGTAAGCATTCACCGCTATTTGTATTACATGCATTCACCGCTATATACATGCATTCACGGCTACATGTATTACATGTATTCACCGCTATATGTATTACGTGTATTCACCGCTATGTGTATTACATGCATTCACCGCTATGTGTATTACATGCATTCACCGCTATATGTATTACATGCATTTACCGCTATATGTATTACATGTATTCACCGCTATATGTATTACATGCTATGTTATGGTTTGTGAAATAAACCAACGACCTGTGTTAAGAAACGAAATACAAATCCTAAAATAGTCTTAACGCCATTTGCATTTAACGCCATTTGCATGTAACGCCATTTGCATTTAACGTCATTTGCACGTAACGCCATTTGCATTTAACGTCATTTGCATTTAACGCCATTTGCATTTAACGCCATCTGCATTGGTCGCCATTTGCATTTAACGCCATTTGCATTTAATGCTATTTGTATTTACCAGTCTGCAAACTATGAAAGAACCAAATACAAAACTTCAATGTAGAATGAATTAATTGTTCAAATGAGCCATTTCGTAAATATAAAGTCTTTATTATTATTATAACTATTATTATTATTTATTATTATTATTTTTGGAATTATCTTAGTTACCAATGACAACATATACATATGTTTGGTTTGTATGATAGCTGAACGTATAATACCCGGTGTGTGTAGACGTAAAGTTGTGGATGCATTTTGATGAAACGTTGTGGATATATACGAAATCAACATTATAACTATTAAACAAATTTACGCTTCAGCTAGGTTTCGAACCCGCACCTCACAAGTATATCAAATGCAGAAAAGTGTATACACTCGTAATTTCTTTATTAATATTATTAGTTTAAACTTTATTTATTTTACAACGATTACGAAACAATCTTTAACAACATATTAATCACTCTCGTTGGCGCGGATGAAAGCGTAAATGTTGTCATTCGCGTGGGAGGAACCCGGAGTATCCGGCGAAAACCCAGCTGTCCGATCTGGCGACCACCGTACCATCTCACATACTTCCCGGTCCAAGGATCGAACCCGGGTCGCATTGGTGATATTATTAAATAGTTAATATGAATTTTATCAAAACTGGAAGAGTGGAGATAATTATTACCTCTGGAAATCTCGCGACGGAATAACGCTGAGTATATATACGCGTTACCACGTGACAGTATGTGACCGTACCACCATAGTCACGCACCTTCTGTGTTGTCCGAGGATTGAAACAGAGTTACATCAGTCAGATGTGTGATTTACGTTTATTTATCGTACCCATATGAGCGACGCCTCCTGAAGAGATTAGTCATTTTAGATGTTGGAGGACAGCGAACGTGCTAACCACTGAGCTAATCCGACAGTTTCCAAGCATATTTTACGGAAATGACAGGGCAATGTACCGTGTATTATACGTATGACACTATACGTGTGTATGATATAATTATGCAACATTAAAGTTTGTTACAAATGAGAAACACAATTTGTATGATCAAAATGTTTACCGACGTTTCTAAAAATGCACGTAAGGATGCAATAAGAAAGTGTAAGCTTGCTTTAGGCCTAAGTTATTTTAAAGTGTTTTTATAAAATATATATCGCATTAAAATGTCAATAGAATATGTCGATATTATGGTATGTTATAGAAACGTGATATAGTACGATGTTCAAAACTCATCAATAACATTTGATGTTGCTGTGTATAGTCCCAGCCTAGTCTAGAACTTGCTCAAATATCTTATTTTCGCTTTCATTGTCAGGTTATGGGTAATAAATCGAGGTAACATTGATTGGATGCTGATGGTATCAGCGCTTTCACTAAGTACCGTAGTAAGTCTAATATACGTTCCGAATCGAGTGGAGAGGCCGAGTGGTTACGGTCGGTGACTTCAAATAACTCACCCCATCACCGCTGTGGGTTTCGAATCGAGTGGAGACGCCTCCGTGGCCGAGTGGTTACGGTCGGTGACTTCAAATAACTCACCCCATCACCGCTGTGGGTTTCGAATCGAGTGGAGAGGCCTCCGTGGCCGAGTGGTTACGGTCGGTGACTTCAAATAACTCGCCCCATCACCGCTGTGGGTTTCGAATCGAGTGGAGAGGCCTCCATATTCGAGTTGTTACGGTCGGTGACTTCAAATAACTCACCACATCACCGTTGTGGATTTCGAATCCCACAGGGGTTGTCGAATTCTTTAGAGTGAGGAAGCCACCCAGCTGGTTTGCGGTAGGGTTAGTGGTTCTACCCGTGTGTCGTCTGTGCCTGCAATACTGCTCGGATGGCCACCCATTTACTGCAATGACAATACATATATGTCAGATAACGTCACGATCGTCTGCATTATTATTGTCTGTTTTCTGTATGTTTGATCCTCAAGATGGCGGCGTGTTGAAAGTCACATGATTGCAATTTATGTAAAATTCAGATGGTAGCTCGAATATATGAGTTATTTACGGGTGTCAAGTTATGTCGATCGATACACTAAGCACAACAACAATACACAATATGTTTAGCCATCGCGATACATTAACACTTATAATATTTCTACACGCGTTGACACTCAATATGGCGGCGGCACGTGGAATTTGATCACGTGATTGCTATATATATGCATGAGTATAGTAATCCAGGGATCACGTGGTAACACGCTGGACTGGTAGTCCAGGGATCGCAGGTTCGATCCCCCGTCTGACCCTAATAAAATTAACAGTCTTTCAGATGGGACTTTAATTCGAGGTCTCGTGCCGGTGCTGTACACCGTGCACGTAAAAGAACCAGAGGAGACTCTGGAATAGGTCTCTGTCTGTATCATTGCACTATCCTCCAAAAATATAAAATGACTTATCTCTTAAAGAGGCGTCGCTCATATGGGCAACCGGTAGCGACGATAAATAAACGTAAAACACGCATGCGCATAGCGTATAGCATCCGGCTGGTCTCCTCACGGCGTACAAGTCGCGGTCGGTGCACATCTCGCAGCAGCAGCGTAGGATATTTGTTGCGATCGTTTGATTGTCGAACTTGCAACACGGGGACACACATTCCAACACTTCTGTCTCATTCAACAGAGGTGGTTGGTGCATGGGTGAACCTTGGAGCGACCTAGACGATCAGATGTCTTAAATGTCAGATCCGTTTATATGCTGCTGCGTAATGACCAGCAGTGAGGAGGGTGGCCCTAAGAATAGGCTCTCGAGAGAAGAAACCATCAGGACTGGCTACGTCCTGCATTACATCGTATGAAATAAAAGATATTTGAAAAATTCAAATTTTACGTATGGGTAGCAATGCTGCTACACATACTAACATTATACTTTGTATGCTTATGTTCATTTGGTAAACAGTGTTTATTGCGATAAAACACACTCGAAACCGAAAGTAGGACTTTCCGAGTCGATCGGTCACGCACTTGTTTACAACCGGAACGCATCGTCCGTACTTGTTTACATTCGGAATGCATCGTCCCCATTTGTCCCATGTTGTCTTTTTAATTAAATTACTCGATATGTCGATTCATACCTCTGTTAGCTAAGTCTTTTAGGGACATTTCTACATCCCCGCGAGGGGTTCGACATTAGAGGAAGATAGATAGATAGTCTTTCATGTTCAAAATATATACGTTGTTTTCTACATCCTCTGTTGTTTCACGCATGCGCGCTGTGCGTGTTTTATTTCGCGTGTTGATAAACAAATTCGCGTATATACGACGGTTTAAATTTATTGGAATTTTATCGTTTCTGAGCGACTATTTCGATTTTTGTAAACACACACACATTAGTATTTGTATTTTACCCAAAACATCCTTTATTACGATGTAATGCTGCTTTAAGTAAGCATCCTTTATTACGATGTAATGCTGCTTTAAGTAAGCATCCTTTATTACGATGTAATGCTGCTTTAAGTAAGCATCCTTTATTACGATGTAATGCTGCTTTAAGTAAGCATCCTTTATTACGATGTAATGCTGCTTTAAGTAAGCATCCTTTATTACGATGTAATGCTGCTTTAAGTAAGCATCCTTTATTACGATGTAATGCTGCTTTAAGTAAGCATCCTTTATTACGATGTAATGCTGCTTTAAGTAAGCATTCTTTATTACGATGTAATGCCGCTTTAAGAGTAAGACTGTGTCGTGTGTGTGTTTTACGTTTATTTATAGACTCTGATTTAACGTATCTTGTAGAAATCCGAATAAAGGAGGTTGAACTCAGTTTAAATAGTATTATAATTATAAACACAGTCAAGTTACATATTAGATTGAATTAAACCACGCGCGTCTCAGTGCAAATGCTTCATACAGATACTTATGGCTATAATATTATTGTTGCGAGATTGCATTAAAGTTACAAATTTGAAAACACTAGGTCTATTGTGGTAATATTTCTTAATATATTTCTATCTAATGTTATTGTAAGCTGAACAAATCAGGACAAAGTGGTATTCGTATTCTATATCATTTGGCCCACTGTATACACAATAACGCAATTCATAGCACAGTGTTCTTATTAGAAGGAATACACCCAGTTGCATGCCCGGCTGTCGACAGGTATAGTGAGTTATGTAGGATACAGGTTATGACAAAACGATTCACTGATTTCCAATTTGCAATCAGCACATTTTGTCAATATTTAGTATTAATTTTTATACTATTTCCGTATATACTGACAGTCTGATTGTTAATTACAAGACGTGGTTGGATCAATGTGTCAATTAAATGTTAATTACCATCGTGTTGTTGTTTATGACTGGTGTATCTGATTGTCCGTTTTATGTTTAAATATCGAGGCGTATATGTTATAACGCATAGCGTATGCAAGATACAACACGGTAAACACTCTCAAGTGCATACAAGATACAACAGGATACAAACGCATGTGTATATAATATACAATACGATACAAACGCATGTGTATAACATAATATAAACTCAAGTGTATACAAGATATAACAGGATACAAACGCATGTGTATATAATATACAATCAGATACAAACTCATGTGTATAACATAATATATAAACTCAAGTGTATACAAGATATAACAGGATACAAACGCATGTGTATATAATATACAATAAGATACAAACTCATGTGTATATAATATACAATAAGATACAATATCATGTGTATAAAATAATATATAAACTTAAGTGTATACAAGATACAGCAGAATACAAACTCCTGTATATATTTCAGGACAAATGTATATATAATACAACATATTATGCAAAACTCAAGCGCAGTTGTATGCAACAGGATACAAGCTCAAGTATATAGATACAAGGCACTACACGACACAAATTCAAGTGTATACCAAAGTATAACACGATATCAAGCTGTCTTTAAGTTGATTTCATACATATTTTGAAGATACCACTACAAGTCAAATCTGCATATTGTTAGATAGATCTAGTATCATTAATTGTCTCATTCCCATTTTCTACTCTGCTAGCCAATTCCATATATCATCATATTCCATTACATATTAAATATAGTTTCTCTATTTTTCAGCTTTTACATTACTATATTATTCCAATGTGCAGTTCTCACTTATAGTGCTATCTTTTGATTGCATTTGATTGTATATATGTTGAGGGCCTCATGGTAGATTAACTTTTGTTAAATGAGTACTCTCGTTAAATAAAGTCTTTATTATTATTATTATTATTATTAAATCAGAACAGAACAGAACAGAACAGAACATCTCTTTTATTTCACTCAATACATGTACAGAACATGCAAATATGAGGTATTTACAATAAACAAGACATACAAACGAGGCTACAAAACAAAAGCACAAAACAGAATATATCAATTGTATGCAATATACAGCACAATGAGGCACCCGTGGTCGATTGGTTACGGTCGTTGACTTCAAATCACTTGCCCCTCACCAATGTAGGTTCGAATCCCACCGAATTCCTTCAAGTGAGGAAGCTATCAAGCTGGCTTGTGGTAGGTCGGCTGTTCTATCCGTGTCCTACTCGTATGGACTCTCGGGGTCATTCTCCACCATACGAGATTGAGAGTCGCCGTATAATCTAATTAGTCCGCCTCCGTGGTCGAGTGGTTAAGGTCGCTGACTTGTATACCACTGTAACTTATCATAACTGATAGTCACGGGTTCGAGCCCGCTCATACCCTGTTTCTTTATATGAAAACAATGGCAGTTTATTACGGAAGTTGGTGCACCAAGTACTGGTTAACCACTGGAGCCAGCCCAGAAAAGGTGTTGTTAGCTAAACTGCCTGTCTCTGAAATGGGCAACCGGTAGGCGACGTTAAATAAAATTAATAATAATACTAATGTAACCTAAGAA
>CM026398.1:21554707-21572947 GCA_014843695.1 Archivesica marissinica
TGAGGCTCGAACCCTGTACCTTCGACGCCACAAGCATTCTATATTACCACTACACCAACGAGGCTGATGCATTTCACTAATTACAAGGCTATAAAATTATAATACTTAGTGACTTTACTGTGACCTAATGTGGACTGAATATGCAGATGTCTCAAGTAAATTCAAGCTAGTAATACTTTAAACCCTAAAAATATACAAACACAACTTAGCTAAACTAAATTTGTATAAACTATGTGTACGTTATTGAAGCGATATCTATAGAGTTAGGACCAAGGATATGGAAGTGTCTACCATTGGGAATTAAGACGTCCAGATCTTTAAACATGCTCAGGACAAAATGTAAATTATGGATACAACAACTTTTTAATCGGAAGACACTAGAAAGTTATATATATATAACGATTGTCATTCAATATGCTTTTGTCGTTTTGTATTTCGATAACATGATTTGTTTAAGTTACATTGTACAACATTATACATGTATATTGCATGGCGTAACTGTGTACTTTGGTTATAATTATTGTACAAGCGCATTAATGCTATAGTGTTAAGAAAGTTAAGAGGGCCCTTAGGAAGATTAGTTCAGAACTAATTAGGTCACCCTCTATAAATAAAGAAATCTATCTATTTTGTATGGGCGTGAGATACATGTATAGGTGTTTCTATTAACGTAAAATCTTCTTTCTCTTTAATTCCAAACATGTGTATGTGTTTCTTTGATCTCTGCTATAGTTCTGATTTGTTCTGACACTTCAAACCAGTGTGTCCGCTTACATTAAACAAATACCTCTATTCAGTAGTGACCAGCAATTTCCTTCCAAAATTGTTGCTGTCATAAGGTATTAGGCCATTCCTTTGGAAAATAATAGAACTTCTTGTGAAAACATGCATTGATCTTCTTTCTGTAAACTGAGATAATACTACTACTACTAATATAATAATAATAATAATAATAATAATAAATAATAAATAATAATAATAATTCAAGTTTCAAATGTATTGGCATAATCAGCAACTATATTGCCTTTGCCCATTTACAACAATAGAAATATGGCAAAGACATCACAAAACACGTTACAGATATACATATATAAACACATACAATACATTTAAGAAACAGTAGTAATTGACAGGGTATTACTACGTAATGACATAGCTTCTTTGGTGTACTTACAAACATTTATCAAATATTTTTTATTTTTGCATGCCATGATAGATATAAATTTATTTATCGATGGCCATGCTATGTAGCCCAAATAGTTCAATATTATATCTCTGTATTTTTCACAACATAATATAAAATGGTATTCTGATTCAATTATATTTTGATTGCATAATTTACATAATATATTGTTTCTATCAATACCATTAAATCTTCCAAATTCAATTTCTAATTTATGGGATGTTAATCTTAAAGCGACACTACATCAGTGAAAACTAAAATTTATAGAGAATGTAATTTCCTATTATATGGTATAATTGTTTTACACATATTTGCCTCAAAACGAGTATTTCAACTAATAAACAAGCGTCGTATACGCGGTTTGTTGACATAACAAAATAATTTAAATAGGGTCGACATATATGCGTAATACAACCTGTGTATCCCGAATAACGAGATGTATGGTACAGATTTACCGTTATATCTCACACTTGTGCCTATGCATATTTATTTGTACACTTATCTTAGTTAAATTTATTATTTCTAAGCGACAGTATAACGCGTTTAGTAGACTACAATGACAAACAAATGTCAATTCAGGAGCGTGGATGACCGGTATATGAAATCCTACATTCACTTTTGAAAGTTTGTAGACCACAAACACACTATTTATTGATTCAATATTTGTGTTCGAATGTATTCGGAAGAATGTGTAGTAGCAATGCATTTATACGTGAAAAATGCATTGTTGGGGCTTTTTGCGATGTAATGGCGCTTTAATATAATAATAATTATTATTATTATTATATTATTATTATTTTTAATAATAATAATGAAGACTTTATTTTACGAGGGAGCTTACATAACACATGGCTAATACAAATAAGGCCCTAAACATATATACAATGACATAGAAAACATATTAATTAAGGATACACTACGTGTTAAGTATGCATGTATATAGTTGCTGTATTAAAGACATTTACAATTCATTAACATTCACATGTTTTCAGCAATACGTGGATGCTCATTTATTATGTATGCATACATGTATATACACGCATATATACTACACTTCTGTGTTTCTATTGGCTTATTCCATCTTCAAATATCGAGTTTTCAAAGATATTGAGCGAGTTTTGAAGTTAAGGAGGTAGTATCTTCCAAATGGAAGAACCTGAATAAACTAAAGTTTTGAATTTTTATTTAAAGATATATTCCTGTTCATTGTATGCGAGTGGCCCCGTTTTTCTTATGCCAGCAATGGTAATAAAACAAGCTAAAAGTGATGTGCGCACATTCATATCATTGCTGCTGTGATTGGTTACGCAGAAATAGATAGCCGAATGAAATAAATATTATATTATATATTTTTCAACAAAGTTCAAGTACATTAAAATGTTTTAAACAAACAAACAAACAAACAAACAAACAAACAAACAAACAAACAAACAAGGTAAGGGTGTACATAGAGCTTTATTCTATATCTATCTACAGCTCCAACTAAAGCGCAGCGTGCCAAGGTAGCATACTCATTTTAGCGCATAATAATACAAATTTATTTGAGCTCGATTGCGAAACAAGTTATTACAACATTTATATTAATCACTCTCGAGACCTCATTAATGATGGAATCCATCGCTACGAGAGAGAGAGAGAGAGATAGAGAGAGAGAGAAGAGAAGAGAGAGAGAGAGAGAGAGAGAGAGAGAAGAGAGAGAGAGAGAGAGAGAGCGCGCGAGAGAAATAGATAGAGAAGAGGCAACGTGGAATTTAAAAGCCTTGGATAAGGGCATAATCGTAACGGCTCCAGCGGGGGCGCGAACTCCGGACCTTTCGCACCTGAAGCGACTGCACCAAAGGTTTTTTTAAAGAAAAACCTATATATGTAATTTATAAATCACGATGTCGTAAAGTATCTTATTCATCATATAACTGACATTAAGATGAATCCTACGGTTTCCAAGCAAAATTTACCACTACATCTTATATTTAATGTGTTTATATTTCATGTCAATCATTCACGTGTTCTCCAAGTCTCATATTCTAGAAGCATCATTATTCTGAAATCTTTTCCCTCATAATGGCCATGTATTATCGCTATATTCACACATTTTAGTACAAATTAATGTATTCCCATATCCTATACACCTTCCACACGTCAATTTACGATGCGATATTTACATAATATAAAATCCATTAAAGGGCATTTCATTCATTTGTAACACGTAAATAAGTATCTCGTGAAAATAACCGTCACCAGTACACCTAAATTAATGACATTTTATATTACTTTGAGACGCCATTGGTGTTTTATTTTTATTCAAACTTTTGGAATTAATTTTGCTCCTCGACTCGTATAGGGCCATGAAATTTGATGACCGAAATAGAAAACTCCACGTTGAAAATATTGTCATTTTAACAACCCTATGGTCTGCAGGGGACTCCATATGGGTTTTAATGTAAATGGTGGATAGTGATACCCGTAAAATTGTTTGTAGGTTGTCACCCATAATTTATGTCTAATACCACTCGAATACATTAAACGTTTTTGTTTGGTTTGTTTATCGTCGCCCCTGTTTAAAATTCGGAACAGTGCCCCTAAAATAATATTAGTAATTTTATGCTGTGGGTAATAGTGGAAGACACAGACGTAGTACCAATTCCAGAAGCATCCCTGGTTCTTTTACATGCCCGGTGTATAGCGTCCGCCTCCGTGGTCGAGTGGTTACGGTCGCTGACTTGTATACCACTGTAACCTATCATCACTCATGGTCACGGGTTCAAGCCCCGCTCAGACTGCGTCTCTTTATACGAAAACGTTGGCAGTTTCTTACGGAAGTTGGTGCACAAAGTACTGGTTAACCGCTGGAGCCTACCCAGGAAATGTGTTGTTAGGTAAACTGCCCGTCGCTGAAATGGGCAACCGGTAGGGACGTTAACTAAACGTGTATAGCACCGACATGAGACGTCGGTTTATAGTCCTACCTAAAGGAGTGTTAATAGTGTTGATACTATTGTATTGCTATAAATAGTAGTAGTAGTAATCTTTATTTACATCTCATCATTGTACGTACAATATCTACAATAATATTACATGCATAGTTTACATACTAAAGTACAATGCCACTCCAACATGGAGTTATAAGAGATGAACACAATTATACACACTCATTTATAACAGTATGTTAGGGATAAAGCTGCAATATCCCTGCTAATCGGATATTAAAAACTGCTCTAAAACAATTATAAAACACTGAAATACAACATAGGTACTATTGCACACTGATTAAGAATTGGACATATGAAATCTAACTTCACTTTGATCAGATCATAGCGAATATGATTAGCAGAGATATTACAGACGAGATAAAAAATTGCAGTTAGAAATACAAAGAAATAATGACATTATTCACAAATTTAAAAATTATTTATATAATAAAAACTGACGCCTCTGTAGAATAATAAAACAGGTTTTGGCACAATTACGAATCATCTCTTGGTTTATGTATGTAACTATTACAATAAAATTACAAATACATACTTAGGAGAGATATGAACATTACAGAATGTAAATATGGCTTAATTAAAGCTGAACACATGTACATAACGCAGTTTACAAGATATACTACACTCAACTTCAGGTGCGAAAGGTCCGGTGTTCGAGCCCCACTGGAGCCGTTACGATTGTGCCCTTAGGCAAGGCATTTAATTTCCACGTTGCCTCTTCTCTCTCCCTAGTGGCGATGGATTCCATCAGGAATGAGGTCTCGAGAGTGATTTATATAAGTTGAAATAACTTGTTTCGCAATCGAGCTAAAATAAATTTGTATAAACTAACAAAATCCCTAACCGGTCACCTGGTGCTATACAGTATTTGGAGCAAACTAATAACCTAATAATATCAATATTCATATCATCTCATTGGTTATAATTTATTTCAGATCGTTATGCATGATTTTCTGTGTAATCATTTCGGATAAAATGCATTTAATGACAATAAGAAAATATTAACATTGTATGACTATTATTATATATACATTATAATCTACCAGGTGACCGATTAAAGAAAATGTACTCGTCTGCACACTCCAGTCTCCCAGTATGTACGCCCATGACCAAGGCTCAAATAAAAAATAAAACAGCGTGGAGAGTTGCTAACAGAAAGTGTGTAAACATAAATTTAATATAAAGTAATCCATAAATTGTGTTTGTTTAATGTGTGTTTTACGTTTATTTATCGTCGCTACCGGTTACCCATATGAGCGACGTCTCCTGAAGAGATTAGTCATTTTAGATTGTTGGAGGATAGTGCAATGATACAGACAGAGACCCATTCCAGAGTCTCCACTGACACCATAAAAATGCATTTTATATTGAGCGCTACATTTTCGTTACACATTTTAGAATTATGGATTTTAACATGAGTGAAGACAATAATTGTTCACACATGTCACTAATTTACCCAATATTTCGCACATTTTGATACCAAATGTGCCTATATTTTTGTCTAAAATGATATAAATTGTACCTCTAAGACAGGTGCACAGTTTCATGTTGGTGTCTAAATTTTATTTATTTTACAAGGATTGCGGAACTTATATTAATCACTCTCGTTGGCGCGGATGAAAGCGTATATGTGGTCATTCGTGTTATAGGAAACCGGAGAACCTGGAGAAAACCACCTGTCCGATCTGGCGACAACAGTACCATCATGTTGGTGTCAGTATATATTAAACGAATGAATGTATTATAAACAAGAACGAGCACAGTAGGTGATGAAGGTCCCCATTTACGCTGTCATCCGCGCCAACGAGAGTGATTAATATAAGTTGTTCAAACTTGCTTCGCAATCGTTGTAAAATAAATACATTAAAAAAAACAACCCCGAAGCTTATATCCATAGGCAAGGAAGTTACAACCCGGACTGAAAATGTTGACTCGGACGGACGGACGGACGGACAGAACGACAGTGCGAAAACTATGCGCCTCCCTTCTGGCGCATAGACACCAAGAGACAATAATTCAGTGAATCACGGGAACAATGAACTGTTGTGAAGTAATGCATTCACAACCACAATAATCAGATACAGGTTATCTTTCCTGAATTGCGAGTGATATGTAAATTGTACGTGGAATCTGTAGTGGTATGGGTAGTCCAGTGGCTAACACTCCGGGCTCGTATTCCAGGGGACACATGTTAGATACCACGCTACAAGTCTAATATCACAGTCTTGAAACCGAGGTCTCGTGTCTGTGCCTTACACCGTGCACGTACTAGAACAAGATGAGCCTCTGGAATGGGTCCCTGTCTGTATCATTGCACTATCCTCCAAACAGTCTTTCAGATATGTCTTTAAACCGCGATCTCGTGTCCGTGCTTATTAAAAGAACTAGGGGAGACTCTGGAATGGGCCCATGTCTGTATCATTGCACTATCCTCCAAACAGTCTTTCAGATATGTCTTTAAACCGCGATCTCGTGTCCGTGCTTATTAAAAGAACTAGGGGAGACTCTGGAATGGGCCCATGTCTGTATCATTACACTATCCTCCAAACAGTCTTTCAGATAGGACTTTAAAAGGCGATCTCGTGTCGGTGCTTATTAAAAGAACCAGAGGAGACTCTGGAATGGGTCTCTGTCTGTATCATTGCACTATCCTCCAAACAGTATTTCAGATATGACTTTAAACAACGATCTCGTGTCGGTGCTTATTAAAAGAACCAGAGGAGACTCTGGAATGGGTCCCTGTCTGTATCATTGCACTATCCTCCAAACAGTCTTTCAGATAGGACTTTTAAACCGCGATCTCGTGTCGGTGCTCATTAAAAGAACCAGAAGAGACCCTGGAATGGGTCTCTGTCTGTATCATTTCACACTCCACCAACATCTAAAATGTCTAATCTCTTCAGGAAGCATTACTCATATGAGCAATCGGTAGCGACGATAAATAAGCGCAAGATACACAAGGACTCAGTTGCTTGAATTGTGCCTACGCTTAGCAACGTATGTTTCCATATACATTGGCAATGTTAAATATTCACCGGAACACAATTAACATATTCTTTCACAAATTGGATAATTAATTCCTGGAAGTTTCTCAGAACTATGAAATAACTACATAAACTGTGGTAGGAATAGACATCGTCCAGATAACTGTATATTATGCTATTATTAACGTGGCCTACTAAACACATACGCTTAATTAGCACCAAACGTGATATAATTATACTAGAGGACATAGAAAACGCACACCTACATTATATGCATAGTATTACATGAACACGAAATACGAAGGATTCCATCAAACATATATCACATCTTTATCACAAAATACAAACCGAACAACTAAAAAGTGTTTAAAACTATGAATTTATATAGTTATTGTTTTTCATGTAAAAACACACTTATCCGAAGTGTGCGTTTTCTATGTCCTCTAGTATATATTAGTATGTATTTGCTGTGCAATGGAACATCAATAAGTACTTATTATTGTTAATTAATCATATTAATTAATTGGTTATTTATATATTTAATTAATTAATGTAACAGTGTACACATTCATTTTAATAAGCTGAACTACGTTCCTTAATGATAATATCAAATACGAGGTCATGTGGAAATATTGATAGCGCAGTGGTAGGGTGCTCGCTTCAGGTGCGAAATGCTCGGGAGTTCTAACCTCGCTGGAGCCGTTACGATTGTACCCTTAGGCAAGGCATTTACATTCCACACTGCCTATTTTCTTTCCCTCGTAGCGATGGATTCCACCAGGAATGAGGTCTCGAGAGTGATTAATATAAGTTGTGAGAACTTGTTTCGCAATCGAGCTAATCTGAATTTGTATAAGTAAACTGCGAGGTCACATACTACCAAGCTCTTTATTTCATATGCCTTCCTTTGTGCCGAGTCCATTGGTCCATATGTCTTCCTTTATACCGAGTCCATTGTTCCATATGTCTTCCTTTGTGCCGAGTCCATTGGTTCATATGCCTTCCTTTGTGCCGAGTCCATTGTTTCATAGGTCTTCCTTTGTGCCGAGTCCATTGGTTCATATGTCTTCCTTTATACCGAGTCCATTGGTTCATATGTCTTCCTTTGTGCCGAGTCCATTGTTTCATATGTCTTCCCTTATACCGAGTCCATTGTTTCATATGTCTTCCTTTATACCGAGTCCATTGTTTCATATGTCTTCCTTTATACCGAGTCCATTGGTTCATATGTCTTCCTATATACCGAGCTCTTTAGTTTCATATCTGCCTATATACCGAACTCTTTAGTTTCATATCTGCCGGTATACTGTTTTATGCAATAAACTTATTGTATTGTATTGCATACCGAGCTCTTTAGTTTCATATGTGCCTGTATACCGAGCTCTTTAGTTTCATATATGCCTATATACCGAGCTCTTTAGTTTCATATATGCCTATATACCGAACTCTTTAGTTTCAGATATGCCTATATACCGAACTCTTTAGTTTCATATATGCCTATATACCGAACTCTTTAGTTTCATATATGCCTATATACCGAACTCTTTAGTTTCATATATGCCTATATACCGAGCTCTTTAGCTTCATATCTGCCAATATACCGTACTCTTTAGTTTCATATCTGCCTATATACCGAACTCTTTAGTTCCAGATATGCCTATATACCGAAATCTTTAGTTTCATATCTGCCTATATACCGAACTCTTTAGTTTCATATCTGCCTATATACCGAACTCTTTAGTTTCATATCTGCCTATATACCGAACTCTTTAGTTTCATATCTGCCTATATACCGAACTCTTTAGTTTCATATCTGCCTATATACCGAACTCTTTAGTTTCATATATGGCTATATACCGAACTCTTTAGTTTCATATATGCCTATATACCGAACTCTTTAGTTTCATATATGCCTATATACCGAACTCTTTAGTTTCATATATGCCTATATACCGAACTCTTTAGTTTCATATATGCCTATATACCGAACTCTTTAGTTTCAGATATGCCTGTATACTGAACTCTTTAGTTTCATATATGCCTATATACCGAACTCTTTAGTTTCATATATGCCTGTATGCCGAACTCTTTAGTTTCATATATGCCTATATACCGAACTCTTTAGCTCCAGATATGCCTGTATACCGAACTCTTTAGTTTCATATATGCGTATATACCGAACTCTTTAGTTTCAGATATGCCTGTATACCGAACTCTTTTTGGTTTCCTATATGCCTATATACCGAACTCTTTAGTTTCATATATGCCTATATACCGAACTCTTTAGTTTCATATGTGCCTATATACCGAACTCTTTAGTTCCAGATATGCCTATATACCGAACTCTTTAGTTTCATATCTGCCGGTATACTGTTTTATGCAATAAACTTATTGTATTGTATTGTATACCGAAATCTTTAGTTTCATATCTGCCTATATACCGAACTCTTTAGTTTCAGATATGCCTGTATACCGAACTCTTTAGTTTCATATCTGCCTATATACGGAACTCTTTTGTTTCATATCTCCCTATATACCGAACTCTTTAGTTTCATATCTGCCTATATACCGAACTCTTTAGTTTCATATATGCATGTATACCGAACTCTTTTTGGTTTCATATCTGCCTAATACCGAACTCTTTAGTTTCAGATATGCATGTATACCGAAATCTTTAGTTTCATATCTGCCTATATACATAACTCTTTAGTTTCATATATGCCTATATACCGAACTCTTTAGTTTCATATGTGCCTATATATGGAACTCTTTTGTTTCATATCTGCCTTTATACCGAACTCTTTAGTTTCATATCTGCCTATATACCGAACTCTTTAGTTTCATATCTGCCTATATACCGAACTCTTTAGTTTCATATATGCCTATATACCGAACTCTTTAGTTTCAGATATGCATGTATACCGAACCCTTTTTGGTTTCATATCTGCCTATATACCGAACTCTTTAGTTTCATATCTGCCTATATACCGAACTCTTTAGTTCCAGATATGCCTATATACCGAACTCTTTAGTTTCATATCTGCCTATATACAGAACTCTTTAGTTTCATATCTGCCTATATACCGAACTCTTTAGTTTCATATCTGCCTATATACCGAACTCTTTTGTTTCATATCTGCCTATATACCGAACTCTTTAGTATCATATCTGCCTATATACCGAACTCTTTAGTTTCATATCTGCCTATATACCGAACTCTTTAGTTTCAGATATGCCTGTATACCGAACTGTTTAGTTCCAGATATGCCTATATACAGAACTCTTTAGTTTCATATATGCCTATATACCGAACTCTTTAGTTTCAGATATGCCTGTATACTGAACTCTTTAGTTTCATATATGCCTATATACCGAACTCTTTAGTTTCATATATGCCTATATACCGAACTCTTTAGTTTCATATATGCCTATATACCGAACTCTTTAGTTTCAGATATGCCTGTATACTGAACTCTTTAGTTTCATATATGCCTATATACCGAACTCTTTAGTTTCATATATGCCTGTATGCCGAACTCTTTAGTTTCATATATGCCTATATACCGAACTCTTTAGCTCCAGATATGCCTGTATACCGAACTCTTTAGTTTCATATATGCGTATATACCGAACTCTTTAGTTTCAGATATGCCTGTATACCGAACTCTTTTTGGTTTCCTATATGCCTATATACCGAACTCTTTAGTTTCATATATGCCTATATACCGAACTCTTTAGTTTCATATGTGCCTATATACCGAACTCTTTAGTTCCAGATATGCCTATATACCGAACTCTTTAGTTTCATATCTGCCGGTATACTGTTTTATGCAATAAACTTATTGTATTGTATTGTATACCGAAATCTTTAGTTTCATATCTGCCTATATACCGAACTCTTTAGTTTCAGATATGCCTGTATACCGAACTCTTTAGTTTCATATCTGCCTATATACGGAACTCTTTTGTTTCATATCTCCCTATATACCGAACTCTTTAGTTTCATATCTGCCTATATACCGAACTCTTTAGTTTCATATATGCATGTATACCGAACTCTTTTTGGTTTCATATCTGCCTAATACCGAACTCTTTAGTTTCAGATATGCATGTATACCGAAATCTTTAGTTTCATATCTGCCTATATACATAACTCTTTAGTTTCATATATGCCTATATACCGAACTCTTTAGTTTCATATGTGCCTATATATGGAACTCTTTTGTTTCATATCTGCCTTTATACCGAACTCTTTAGTTTCATATCTGCCTATATACCGAACTCTTTAGTTTCATATCTGCCTATATACCGAACTCTTTAGTTTCATATATGCCTATATACCGAACTCTTTAGTTTCAGATATGCATGTATACCGAACCCTTTTTGGTTTCATATCTGCCTATATACCGAACTCTTTAGTTTCATATCTGCCTATATACCGAACTCTTTAGTTCCAGATATGCCTATATACCGAACTCTTTAGTTTCATATCTGCCTATATACAGAACTCTTTAGTTTCATATCTGCCTATATACCGAACTCTTTAGTTTCATATCTGCCTATATACCGAACTCTTTTGTTTCATATCTGCCTATATACCGAACTCTTTAGTATCATATCTGCCTATATACCGAACTCTTTAGTTTCATATCTGCCTATATACCGAACTCTTTAGTTTCAGATATGCCTGTATACCGAACTGTTTAGTTCCAGATATGCCTATATACAGAACTCTTTAGTTACATATCTGCCTATATACCGAACTCTTTAGTTTCATATATGCGTATATACCGAACTCTTTAGTTTCATATATGCCTATATACCGAACTCTTTAGTTTCATATATGCCAATATACCCTACTCTTTAGTTTCATATCTGCCTATATACCGAACTCTTTAGTTCTAGATATGCCTATATACCGAAATCTTTAGTTTCATATCTGCCTATTTACCGAACTCTTTAGTTTCATATCTGCCTATATACCGAACTATTTTGTTTCATATCTGCCAATAGACCGAACTCTTTAGTTTCATATCTGCCTATATACCGAACTCTTTAGTTTCATATCTGCCTATATACCGAACTCTTTAGTTTCAGATATGCCTGTATACCGAACTCTTTTTGGTTTCATATATGCCTATATACCGAACTTTTTAGTTTCATATATGCCTATGTACCGAACTCTTTAGTTTCATATATGCCTATATACCGAGCTCTTTAGCTTCATATCTGCCAATATACCGTACTCTTTAGTTTCATATCTGCCTATATACCGAACTCTTTAGTTCCAGATATGCCTATATACCGAAATCTTTAGTTTCATATCTGCCTATATACCGAACTCTTTATTTTCATATCTGCCTATATACCGAACTCTTTAGTTTCATATATGCCTATATACCGAACTCTTTAGTTTATATCTGCCTATATACCGTACTCTTTAGTTTCATATATGCCTATATACCGAACTCTTTAGTTTCATATCTGCCTATATACCGAACTATTTAGTTTCATATCTGCCTATATACCGAGCTCTTTAGTTTCATATCTGCCTATATACCGAACTCTTTAGTTTCATATCTGCCTATATACCGAACTCTTTAGTTTCATATATGCCTATATACCGAACTCTTTAGTTTCATATATGCCTATATACCGAACTCTTTAGTTTCATATATGCCTATATACCGAACTCTTTAGTTTCAGATATGCATGTATACCGAACCCTTTTTGGTTTCATATCTGCCTATATACCGAACTCTTTAGTTTCATATCTGCCTATATACCGAACTCTTTAGTTCCAGATATGCCTATATACCGAACTCTTTAGTTTCATATCTGCCTATATACAGAACTCTTTAGTTTCATATCTGCCTATATACCGAACTCTTTAGTTTCATATCTGCCTATATACCGAACTCTTTTGTTTCATATCTGCCTATATACCGAACTCTTTAGTATCATATCTGCCTATATACCGAACTTTTTAGTTTCATATCTGCCTATATACCGAACTCTTTAGTTTCAGATATGCCTGTATACCGAACTGTTTAGTTCCAGATATGCCTATATACTGAACTCTTTAGTTACATATCTGCCTATATACCGAACTCTTTAGTTTCATATATGCGTATATACCGAACTCTTTAGTTTCATATATGCCTATATACCGAACTCTTTAGTTTCATATATGTCAATATACCGTACTCTTTAGTTTCATATCTGCCTATATACCGAACTCTTTAGTTCCAGATATGCCTATATACCGAAATCTTTAGTTTCATATCTGCCTATATACAGAACTCTTTAGTTTCATATCTGCCTATTTACCGAACTCTTTAGTTTCATATCTGCCTATATACCGAACTATTTTGTTTCATATCTGCCAATAGACCGAACTCTTTAGTTTCATATCTGCCTATATACCGAACTCTTTAGTTTCATATCTGCCTATATACCGAACTCTTTAGTTTCAGATATGCCTGTATACCGAACTCTTTTTGGTTTCATATATGCCTATATACCGAACTCTTTAGTTTCATATATGCCTATATACCGAACTCTTTAGTTTCATATATGCCTATATACCGAGCTCTTTAGCTTCATATCTGCCAATATACCGTACTCTTTAGTTTCATATCTGCCTATATACCGAACTCTTTAGTTCCAGATATGCCTATATACCGAAATCTTTAGTTTCATATCTGCCTATATACCGAACTCTTTAGTTTCATATCTGCCTATCTACCGAACTCTTTAGTTTCATATATGCCTATATACCGAACTCTTTAGTTTCATATCTGCCTATATACCGAACTCTTTAGTTTCATATATGCCTATATACCGAACTCTTTAGTTTCATATATGCCTATATACCGAACTCTTTAGTTTCATATATGCCTATATACCGAACTCTTTAGTTTCAGATATGCCTGTATACCGAACTCTTTAGTTTCATATATGCCTATATACCGAACTCTTTAGTTTCATATATGCCTGTATACCGAACTCTTTAGTTTCATACATGCCTATATACCGAACTCTTTAGCTCCAGATATGCCTGTATACCGAACTCTTTAGTTTCATATATGCGTATATACCGAACTCTTTAGTTTCAGATATGCCTGTATACCGAACTCTTTTTGGTTTCATATATGCCTATATACCGAACTGTTTAGTTTCATATCTGCCTATATACCGAACTCTTTAGTTTCATATGTGCCTATATACCGAACTCTTTAGTTCCAGATATGCCTATATACCGAACTCTTTAGTTTCATATCTGCCGGTATACTGTTTTATGCAATAAACTTATTGTATTGTATTGTATACCGAAATCTTTAGTTTCATATCTGCCTATATACGGAACTCTTTTGTTCATATCTCCCTATATACCGAACTCTTTAGTTTCATATCTGCCTATATACCGAACTCTTTAGTTTCATATATGCATGTATACCGAACTCTTTTTGGTTTCATATCTGCCTATATACCGAACTCTTTAGTTTCAGATATGCATGTATACCGAAATCTTTAGTTTCATATCTGCCTATATACATAACTCTTTAGTTTCATATATGCCTATATACCGAACTCTTTAGTTTCATATGTGCCTATATATGGAACTCTTTTGTTTCATATCTGCCTATATACCGAACTCTTTAGTTTCATATCTGCCTATATACCGAACTCTTTAGTTTCATATCTGCCTATATACCGAACTCTTTAGTTTCATATCTGCCTATATACCGAACTCTTTAGTTCCAGATATGCCTATATACCGAACTCTTTAGTTTCATATCTGCCTATATACAGAACTCTTTAATTTCATATCTGCCTATATACCGAACTCTTTAGTTTCATATCTGCCTATATACCGAACTCTTTTGTTTCATATCTGCCTATATACCGAACTCTTTAGTATCATATCTGCCTATATACCGAACTCTTTAGTTTCATATCTGCCTATATACCGAACTCTTTAGTTTCAGATATGCCTGTATACCGAACTGTTTAGTTCCAGATATGCCTATATACAGAACTCTTTAGTTACATATCTGCCTATATACCGAACTCTTTAGTTTCATATATGCGTATATACCGAACTCTTTAGTTTCATATATGCCTATATACCGAACTCTTTAGTTTCATATATGCCAATATACCGTACTTTTTAGTTTCATATCTGCCTATATACCGAACTCTTTAGTTCCAGATATGCCTATATACCGAAATCTTTAGTTTCATATCTGCCTATATACAGAACTCTTTAGTTTCATATCTGCCTATATACCGAACTCTTTAGTTTCATATCTGCCTATATACCGAACTATTTTGTTTCATATCTGCCTATAGACCGAACTCTTTAGTTTCATATCTGCCTATATACCGAACTCTTTAGTTTCATATATGCCTATATACCGAACTCTTTAGTTTCAGATATGCCTGTATACCGAACTCTTTTTGGTTTCATATATGCCTATATACCGAACTCTTTAGTTTCATATATGCCTATATACCGAACTCTTTAGTTTCATATATGCCTATATACCGAGCTCTTTAGCTTCATATCTGCCAATATACCGTATTCTTTAGTTTCATATCTGCCTATATACCGAACTCTTTAGTTCCAGATATGCCTATATACCGAAATCTTTAGTTTCAGATCTGCCTATATACCGAATTCTTTAGTTTCATATCTGCCTATATACCGAACTCTTTAGTTTCATATCTGCCTATATACCGAACTCTTTAGTTTCATATCTGCCTATATACCGAACTCTTTAGTTTCATATCTGCCTATATACCGAACTCTTTAGTTTCATATCTGCCTATCTACCGAACTCTTTAGTTTCAGATATGCCTGTATACCGAACGCTTTAGGTCCAGATATGCCTATATACAGAACTCTTTAGTTACATATATGCCTATATACCGAACTCGTTAGTTTCATATCTGCCTATATACCGAACTCTTTAGTTCCAGATATGCCTATATACCGAACTCTTTAATTTCATATGTGCCTATATACCGAACGCTTTAGTTTCATATGTGCCTATATACCGAACTCTTTAGTTTCATATATGCCTATATACCGAACTCTTTAGTTCAGATATCTATGTATCGATCATTCGAATTTTGTTGATGGAATTTAACGAAACTTTGTGGAAAGTGTGTACATGTACTTACTAGATCTCGTGTTGTTGTAAACTTACAACCTGACACACATATTAAGTGAACTCGTACATTCATGAATCTGTGAATCTGCGTCGTATCTTTGATCTCGTCGGAGAGCTGTGTGTAGTACTAACCACTGGAGATGCAGACATATGCACTCGTCCGTGGAACATGTATTTCTATTGTTATTATTCTCTCAGCTCGCTATGCTATCTGTTTCTCATTAATGTTTTAGGCAGTTGAAGATGGTAGCCACTTAAGCATGTATAAATAACAACGGGTCGCTTATATATACTATATCTATATATTTCTCCCATCAATAGTTTAGACAGTTCGAGACAAAATCAATGGCGTATTCATGTAACTATCGTAGATAATGCATACATGATTAGGCCCAATAATAACTATGTTTTCTCTCTAACATGTCCCCACCCTCACCAGTTTCTTTATGTACACTCACCCACCCAATTCCCCCTCCCTGAATTAGGGTATATTCATTTGAGTTTGGTCATATTTTATTGACTATTTTCAAATTCATTTGCATGGCGTACACAATACTAGAACAATACTAGAACAATACTAGAACAATACTAGAACAATACTAGAACAATACTAGAACAATACTAGAACAATACTAGAACAATACTTAGTCTGATAAATGAATTATTTTGGGACCTTTCACCAAGATTGTCATGCTACTGTTTAACACCAGATTGTCATGCTACTGTTTAACACCAGATTGTCATGCTACTGTTTAACACCAGATTGTCATGCTACTGTTTAACACCAGATTGTCATGCTACTGTTTAACACCAGATTGTCATGCTACTGTTTAACACCAGATTGTCATGCTACTGTTTAACACCAGATCGTCATGCTACTGTTTAACACCAGATCGTCATGCTACTGTTTAACACCAGATCGTCATGCTACTGTTTAACACCAGATCGTCATGCTACTGTTTAACACCAGATTGTCATGCTACTGTTTAACACCAGATTGTCATGCTACTGTTTAACACCAGATTGTCATGCTACTGTTTAACACCAGATTGTCATGCTACTGTTTAACACCAGATTGTCATGCTACTGTTTAACACCAGATTGTCATGCTACTGTTTAACACCAGATTGTCATGCTACTGTTTAACACCAGATTGTCATGCTACTGTTTAACACCAGATTGTCATGCTACTGTTTAACACCAGATTGTCATGCTACTGTTTAACACCAGATCGTCATGCTACTGTTTAACACCAGATCGTCATGCTACTGTTTAACACCAGATCGTCATGCTACTGTTTAACACCAGATTGTCATGCTACTGTTTAACACCAGATTGTCATGCTACTGTTTAACACCAGATTGTCATGCTACTGTTTAACACCAGATTGTCATGCTACTGTTTAACACCAGATTGTCATGCTACTGTTTAACACCAGATTGTCATGCTACTGTTTAACACCAGATTGTCATGCTACTGTTTAACACCAGATTGTCATGCTACTGTTTAACACCAGATTGTCATGCTACTGTTTAACACCAGATTGTCATGCTACTGTTTAACACCAGATTGTCATGCTACTGTTTAACACCAGATTGTCATGCTACTGTTTAACACCAGATTGTCATGCTACTGTTTAACACCAGATTGTCATGCTACTGTTTAACACCAGATTGTCATGCTACTGTTTAACACCAGATTGTCATGCTACTGTTTAACACCAGATTGTCATGCTACTGTTTAACACCAGATTGTCATGCTACTGTTTAACACCAGATTGTCATGCTACTGTTTAACACCAGATTGTCATGCTACTGTTTAACACCAGATCGTCATGCTACTGTTTAACACCAGATTGTCATGCTACTGTTTAACACCAGATCGTCATGCTACTGTTTAACACCAGA